>OW679201.1:8462451-8866227 GCA_940337035.1 Agriotes lineatus | reverse complement strand
ATGAAGCTTTACATATATGTGTTTTTTATAATACAATTGAATAAAGTAATTTGAAAATATACGTGTAGTTGGAGGTAATATAATATTTATTAATTAAATGAAATTCAACAGAAAATCAACAGAACATGTGTCCTTAAAAAAACAGAATAATATATAATTTCCGAAAATATATCAATATAAATTAGAAATCTAAAATAGATATGAAACTAATGATCCAACATTCGCAACTTATTCTTTAACTGATCTGCACTAAGGATAAATATATCAATATCGTCATATAAATTATTAATAGCATTACTTATTCTATTTAATACATTATGAGATTCATAAATAGAATGGTATTTTTGTACATACAATAGCTCGTTGTTTCTAGTACGAGGGTCAAGCTATAATTATTGAGAATAAAAAAATCAGTAGAACTTTTCAATGTTTTTATTTTAAATATGTTCAAAATAGCTGCCGTCGTCAATGATACACTTAACCATTTTCTCCTTCCATTGTTTGAATGCGTCGAGCCAAGCTTGCTTAAGAATCCCGTCAAAATGGGATCTAATAGGTACATCTATCTCCTGTTTTGAATGGAACCTCCTCCCACACAATTGTTTATGAGTCCATAGAATAGTCAAAAGTCGCACATCGCAAGATCTGATGAGTATGGAGGATGTTGTATTGTTTTTATTCCATTTTCAGCTAAATACTGAAGAGTTCATGCTGCTGTATGGAAAGACACATAATCATGATGTAACATCATTCCCATCTTTCGCACTTTACTGAAGACATTTAATAAAAATTATTTTTTTACTCATGGCTACCTAGGTTTTCCAATTCTCAATAATTGCAGCTTGACCCTCGTATTATAATACAGGTACACGTAACCCAATCTTATCTAGCAATTCGCTACAATCAATTTGAAAAGTTAATATTGTACAACCAAATATTAGTGCATTTTCTTCTACATTCGAGTGATTCCATGCCTAGCATGTCCAATCGGTCAGTGTATGACATTACATGATAATTTATTTTCAGTTTAAATAACAAGTAGTTAACCAATTTCCACTGGACCCTTTCAAGTCGATCGATATTGCAATGGTAATATGGAGACCACACTATACTACAATATTCCAGGTTACTGCGAACTAAGGAGTTGAATAGTACAATTAAATATAAACGTCTGGTATATCGGAAGTTTGTCGCTTGATAAAGCCGCTCATTATGAATGCTTTCTTAATTATGTCTGTGAACTCTGAGACTCGATGGAGAGGTTGACGATGTAAAGCAGGGATGAGCAACCTTTTTTTTACAACGGGCCAGCTACAAATTTAGAAATGTGCGGGCCGCATGTAAGAAACTTATGATAATACAAACACTGAATTATTTCTTTATTAACAAAATAAACCTAGTATAAAAAATTACAGAACTTAGACACTCATTAATAGAAATAATATAAAAAGAACGGCGAAAGATATATATTGTGAGAGGACGCGACTTATAGGTTATGGTAATGGACACAAACATGAACAATTAATATTAGATGCTAAAGTTTTTCGTCTGAATTTGGTAATTACGATATGCAGAATGTGTTTTCCCAATGTAAGAAATTGTTGCACGTGCAGGCATATTAATGGATAGATTAAGGTTCGACCCACAGCTGCGACTGCGGGCGTATTAAGTTACACAAACAGGACCCTGGACCATATAGTTTTTTGCTTTCAGCTTAATAGTGAATTATGTGGCCACATAATTCACACTTTTCTTACAGGAAACTGAAGATATTTAGGCATAGTGTAATTGGGGAATTCGTCACGCGGCGAAAGCCAAATAGGGATTAAACTGGCAATTTACGACTCTGGGTGCTAGTCACCCAGATCGAAAGCACCGAAAATATTATAATACGATTTAAATTGCGGTAGAAATACTGCCTCATAATGGAAACATTATGATTGGATAATTACCCAGCGGAAACGCTGTGATTGGTTATAGGGTGGAATCACCATTGGTATTTCCGAGAGGGGATATTCACTACGGGCTGCTATTTAAAGGGAAACGCGGTTGTCGCTACATTCGATCAGCGGGCGATTCATCGCTACTGCAGATTGAGGGCAGACACCCGTAATTACTATTACTTTTAACTGCGTACTTGACGCTACATATGATCAGCGGGCGAGTCATCGCTACAGCAGATTGAGGGCGGCGGGCGCAACTTCCTTCACTGATAAATTTCCTTTACAACTCTTAAGTCCTTCCTTGCACTGGTAAGTAAGTAAGTCGCAGTATTGCTATTATTACACCAACAATTGAAGAGTATTACATTTCCCATTAGGCTGTGCCCACTACATAAAGGTAAAGGGAACAATTTGGTTGTTTAAATTTAGTTTTATATACGAGAGTATAGGGTTTATTGGTTTAATAAATGTATAACGCGTTTTTGGCGTTTGATTTCATCAAAGTGTGTGTATGAGTTATGAGCCTACTTAAATGAAGAACTTGCAGTTACGAGGGTTATAAGAACCCTAAGGGTCCACAAGTTACGAAAACTTGTTTAAATCATTCATAAAATCTGTTAAATTAATACAAAGTGATGTACACAACGTAGAGGGTTATAGATCACTAGAGGCCATCAGAAGACACCGGCGTGCGCATTTAGGAGACCATAATTCTGTCTCGTTACAATATGAAAAGATTATTTATGTAAAAATTTGACATTGCTTCTTTGCCATCAATTGGTCCATATTTGCACGAGAAAGCTTGGCGGGCCGCGGGTTGCTCATTCCTGATGTAAAATGTAGTTATAAGTTATGTTCGTCTGTTTTCTAGTGAATGTTATTATTTTACATTCGTCGATGTTAAGCTCTATTAAATTATTGGTGCACCATAGTCTAGACAGGTTAATTATTATTATATAGCGTTATAGGCCTTAGAGGCCCGTTGCTTGGGTAACCATTGCTTTCCATTGCTTCCTATTCTGTGCTATATTTTTCCATTCCGCTCCTATGGCTAGTAAATCGGCTTTTTGGCCTTCCTCTTCTGCGTGTTCCTTCCGGTTCTTCCATATATGCTTTTTTTGTTGTTTTGTTATCATCCATTCGTGCTATGTGACCAGTCCACCTTAGTCGTTGTCTATGTACTATTGTCAATATGCTTGGTTCGTTGTACAGGTTTAGTATTTCCTGATTAGTTCTTCGTTTCCATTGGCCAGCCCTTTTTTTCCTCCGTATATTCTGCGCAGAATTTTTCGTTCCCAGATTTCCAATTTGTCTTGAGACCTTTTTGTTAATATCCATGTTTCACACGCGTAAATTGCATTTGGTCTCACTATTGTCTTATATATGTTTGTTTTTGTTTTTCTCGACACATTTTTTGCACTAAACACCGTTTGTAATGCACCTGCACTGCAGTTTCCTGCCATTAATATCTTCTCTATTTCTATGTCTTCATTCCCATTTTCCATTATTTCTGTTCCCAGGAATTTGATGTTCTGTACTTTTTCGAGGTTGTATTGTCTACCTTGTTCATCATTTATTATTAAGTTGCTGTTTATTCTGCTTTTCTTTCTGGACATCACCATGTATGTTGTTTTTTGTGGGTTAATTTCTAGACCCAGTGTTCTTGCTTCGTGTAGGAATTTTCTTACTATCATTTTTAATTCTTGCTGTGTTCTTGCTAATATGGTGACGTCGTCTGCATAAGCTAGGCATTGGTGTGAGTTTCTGAATATAGTTCCTTGTCTGTTGATTTTATTTTCTCTTACTATTTTCTCAAGTATTATGTTAAAAAGGAGTGTTGATGGTGGTTCTCCTTGGCGTAGCCCCAGGTTTGTTGCAAACTTTTCGGATGTGTTACCTTTGATACACACTAAGTTTTCCGTTCCTTCGAGAGTCATTTTTATTAATTTAATGATTTTTTTTTTAAGTTCCTAGTTCTGTCATTATTTTATACAATGGTGGTCGCTTTACGTTGTCATATGCACCTTTGAAGTCGATGAAAATCGTATGTACCTGACGGTTTTTTTCGTTGAAATTTTCTTGTATTTGTTTTAATGTAAATATGTGATCTATCACGGATCTGCCCTGCCTAAAGCGGCATTGGTATTCTCCAATCATCGGTTCTGCTTGTTGTTTCAGTTTTCTTTCTATTGCTTTTGCCAATACTTTGTACACTACTCCTTGCAATGCAATTGCCCTATAATTATTGCAGTCGTGTCTGTTGCCTTTCTTATATATTGGGCATACCACCGCAACTTGCCATTCTCGTGGCATCTTGTAGTTATTCCGAATTTCTTTTATTAATTCATGTATCTCTGTGTGTAGTGTGTTTCCTCCATATTTAACTAATTTGGCTTGTATATCGTCGACACCTGGACTTTTATTGTTTTTAAGCGTATTCACTATTTCTTGTATTTCTTTTAAGGACGGTGGTTCAAGGTTTGCTTCTGGTTTTCTCGGTATCATCTCTTCTTCTTTGCCTTCTTTGTTATCTTCACTATTAAGGTTTTCGCTAAAATGTTCTGCCCATCTTTGTAGCATTTCTTTTTGTCCTCCTATAAGGTTTCCTTTTTTGTCTAAGCAGAACTCCGTGGTGGTTTGGTATCCTGTTTTAACTGCTTTAATGTCTTTGTAGAAATTCCTTACTGCTTTAGTATTGTGGTATTCTTCTATTTTCTGTATCTTCTCTTCTTGATTTTGCCTTTTTTTGTTTCTGCATATGGATTTCACTTTTCTTCGTACGTTTCTTTAGTCTCTGTTGTTTCATTTACTATTAGTTCTAATCTTGCCTTCTTTTTTTCCTCCCCTGCTAGTTCACATTCTTTGTCGTACCATTCTTTTTTCCCTATTCTTCTCTTCCTAGCACGTGGTATGCTGTTTGTTTCATAATCTCTTTGATTTTCTCCCATTTATCATCTGTATTATTTATTCTTTCCATTTCCGATAATCGGTTTTTTATTCCCCACATATTTTTTTTCCTATTTCTTCTTCTTCTAGAGCTCTTCCTAGTTTGATATGGATTTTGATCATAAAATGGTCTGAGTTCATGTCTGCTTCTCTATAGCTCATAATATTTTTTGTGCTCGTAGCGTGTTTACTTTCTATCAAGACGTGGTCTATCTGGTTTACAGTTTTTTTGTTCGTACTTACCCATGTTCCTTTATGTGTGTTTTTGTGTTCAAAGTATGTGCTCTGTATTTGTAGCCCTCTAGCTGCTACAAAGTCAATTAATTTTTTCCCATTGTTGTTGGTCATTTGATGTAGACTGTGGATTCCGATAACTGGTTTGTATATTTCTTCCTTTCCTATCTTTGCATTGAAGTCTCCACATACTATTTTCAGGTCGTATTTGGGTATCTCTTCGTAAGTTGTTTCTAATAAGTTATATATTTCATTTTTGAGTTCATCATCTTTTTCTTCTGTGTGTGCATGTATGTTCAGTAAGCTTATCTTCCTATACTTTCCCTTCATCCTTATATAGCACATTCTGTTATTCAGTGGTTTAAACTGTATTACGGTAGGTTTTAGGTTTGCTTTTATACAAAATGCTGTGCCTAATCTTCTGTCATCGTCTCCCCTGTTGAATAATACGCAATTTCCCACGGTCATTATTTGGTTACCTTTCTGTTTTGTTTCTTGTAGTGTTACTATATCTATTTTTATGTTTCTAATTCTCTTATTATGTTCTTCAGGGCGCCCTCGGAGTTTGTTCCACGGACATTGCATGAAGCTATGAACAGGTTACCTTGTTTTATTTTGTTCTTTATTTGTTTAATCGTTGTTGCGTTATGTGTTCGTTCTTGTGTCTTCATTCTGCTTTCCTGTATGTAGTTTGTTTTTAGTATTATGATTTTTTTCTTTCTTTTGATCTTGTACTCGTATTTGTATAATGTTTATTTTTTCCGTATTCGTGTCCTTTTCGAAATCTGTGTTTGTCACCACTAATCCGTCCTGTTTTTCTTTTTCTAGTTTTTGATACCTGTAGACTATCATTTTCATCATTCTATTCATACTTAGTTCCATTGATGTCCAGTTTTCGGTATCCTATGCCCACAATTTTACCTTTACTTGTTTCTTCTTTTGCCGTTTTTTTTATTGCTGCTTGTATCTTTTGTTTTTCAAGGGTTAGGTCGCTGTCTATATACAGGGTGTTATGGAAATGAGTGCAAATATTTTAACCCGTAATAGAACTCGTTAAACTAAACAACTTCTCCATTTATCATTTTTTCGAAAACGCCCCCAAAACTGAGTTAAAATTCAAAACAGTTTTACTCTAAAAATGCATACCCGCCTTTGGAATAATATTTTAATTTAAACGCACACTGATAAAACCTATAGTTCACATCTGGTCACCAACGTTCCTTATCAATTGAGGTAGGTAAGTTATTGCCCGCATGTTTTTTGTGCAAGAAGTTTGCAGTTTTAATATACCTTGTGTCGTTCACCTTTAACTAAGATTTGCTGACCAAGCGGCTCATCAAATTTAGGGGAGATAAATTATTGAAAAAATATGCGATTAAATTAAAAACGATAAATAGAAAAGTTATTCATTTTGGTGAGCTCTATCACTGATTAAAATATTTGCACTCATTTCCATAACACCCTGTATATTTGCTTTGTTCCTAGTTTGTGCTTTTGTTTAAGGATTTCCATTTTTTGGTCAAAGTTGCTTAGTTTAAATACTACTTACGACTTTTTGTTCTTGTTTTCCCAGTTTATATGCTTCTTTTACGGTGATACTGGTTCCTATTTCTCTCGCTATAAATTCTTTTACTGAATCCTTTAAATTTTCATTTCCCAATTGGGCTCCATTGATTATGATGTTGTTCTTCTTGCCGCTTCTTTCTTGTAACTCTAGTTTTTTCTTAAGCTTTCCCATTTCTTCTCTCATCTGTTTCTTCTCAGTTTCCCACTCTACTTCTTTTTTTAAGAATTGTTCTTTAAGAATTCTTATTTCCGCCCCGTATTTCTTTATTTGGTTTTTTACCCCTGTCATTTCTTCTCTTATGCATCGTGTCTTCCTTGATGTCTGCCATTTGTGTGGTTAATAACTCAATCAATTTTTCTACCTTCTCCATGCTTTCCTTATTTTCAGTTCCCTCTACGTTCTTTGTTTCTTTTGCTGTGGGTGGGATTCTTATAGTTGCTTTTCTCCTTTTTAACCCGTCTAGCTCTTCAGATTTTGTGTTTTGTATTTCTTCTTCGCTCCTTTTTCTTTTGACAATCTATTCTTCTATCGATCCTACACTGCTTTTCCTTTCTATTGCACTTTTACTTGGTTTACTCATTTATACTGGTACCTGGGGAGATATTTCCAACTTGGCAACGTCGCTTTTCAAGGTTTTAGTGGTCTGCTGTTATTTGTTTTGTAATATTAAACTCGGTAAACGTCGCCAAACGAATACACTTGTTTATTGTTTTAAACATAAACAGTTCTGCCTTAATCACAGCGTGTAGCTGCAACCTTGACCGATATACACGCGTTAGCACAGGCGACCTTGCACCGCCCGCCGCTTTGGTCGCTTGCACCTCGTTAATATGATTATTACTGTTCAAAATCAACTTTCAGTTTGCTCGCACTTTTGGACGCTGTTATCTGCGTACTGCTACTTCCCAACTTGTAACTGCTAAGTGAAAGTATAATGGAATAAAGCCCGTGAAACGAGTTATTTATCGCCACTCCTAGACAGGTTAAATCATGCTGAATTTTCAAACAATCGCTTTGATCTCGAACTTGCATGAACAATTTCAAATCGTCAGCGAAAAGTAAGGATTTAGTATAAAAAAATCATTTTGATATGTCATCAATAAACAAAAGTAATAAAACTGGTCCCAATTGGGATCCCCGCGGTACTCCTGACAATACTGGGAAAGGATCAGAGAAGAAAGAATTCACTTTAACAATTCGCGTTCTTTGACTTAAATAGCTGGTGGTTAAATGTAAGGCAATTGGGTAAATATCAAGCAATGATATTCATATATAAAATAATAAAAAAAGAAGTGCCCAATTATTCAGAACATATTAATCTTGTGTAGTGATGTACTTGAACATGAAACACGAAACAGAGAAAACTTTTACTTGAGGACTCAAAAAAAGTGTATTTGTATTAATTCAATTTTTCATAAGGGTCAAATAGAATATAATAACTTAAGTGCCAATATTAAAAAAGCGAAAAGTGTTGCAATATTTAAGCGAAATCTAAAAGACTTTTATTTGTTAAGCGAAGGCTAGTCATTATTAGACGTTGTTGATGTTGTATAGTGGTTATTAGCAAGTTGCTAAATAACGAATTACTTACTTACTTTAGCTATGCAACCATGACCATAGTGTATCACCAATACCATATAGTTTCAGTTTTTCGAGAAGCCCTGCTAAAACCCGTGTATATAGAATCCACTTGATAACCCTCACCGAAGGAAGAAATTATGAAGCTAATATAATCAACAAGATTTGTTCATGTAGATCTACCATGGAGAAAACCATGTTGAAGAGGGTTTATTACGTTTTTCATAGATACACTCAACACATCTGTTACAAGTGATTCGAATATTTTTGCGATACTAGATAACCCAAATATAGGACGATAATTACAATCATTGTTTCAATTGTCAGATTAAAAAATCGGAGTTATATAAGCTTTTTCCAGCAATTAGGAAATGTTTCTGATATAAAGACATATTATAAATGATAGATAAGGGTAATGCTAACGTGAGACTGCAATATTTCAGAAATAAGTGCGGAATTTTGTCGGGTCCCGGACATTTTCCTGCATCAAGAGATGATAATTTATGGAAAACACTGTCTTTAGAAAAAAAGAAGATTATTTAGATTTACATTATAGTTTGAATATTGTTAGGTTAGTATAGCTTTAGTATAGTTTAGTTATTATTTTATGAGTTAATTATTTCCGCATTTGCATATTATATCAACGGTGTTAGTTAAAATTATCACCGATAGAGGGACCAACAATGATGAATTTCGTATTTTTAAAATTTGTTGCCTTGAATGCATAACAACCCATATACCTGGTCCTCTTCCGGAAACGCACCATTCTTTTAACCACCCTCGAACTAAGACAACGCTTTACGTGTAACCCGCGCTCAGCAAATGTGTGAAACAGCTAGCAGTCGATTTCTGTTGAAGACGAAATTGCTATAATTACGTCGATCCCGCTCCTGCTGTTTTCATCAGATTGGTAAGTCAAGGCAATTTATTATTTGTGTGTTTATTATTTCTTGTTCTTGATCTATTAGTTGATTAATTGAATTCATTGTTGTACGCGCCGCAATCAAATATAGGTCATTGTTTACTAGGAAGCTTTTGTTACTATTATCTACATAAACAGTTTTAAAGTAACATGCAAAGAAGTTTGCGATTTCCACACCATCAGAAAACGTTTTATCATTGTAAAATGTCATATCAGGAATTATTTGTTTTTATTAATCCAATCCCTTTTCTGCTGATGTTCCTCCATTAACAGGTGTAGTTGGGTTCTTTGTGATTTTTCAGACCCATTAGCCGGTCTACTTTCTGTTTTTCTTTTTCTAACTTCTAATGTTGTTCTCGCACTCTTATCTACGTCTTCCACATAATAAATTGGTTCCTGCATTTTATTTCAGATATTTTTTAGGCAATGTGAATTCAAAATTAAAGTTATGCAACTTATGTTACGATTACTGTATAATGTGTTGCCTAAAGTTTTCTTAGCGAGCGAGAGACTCCAAGGAAATGTAACAAATTCTAATGTTCTAATAGTAGACTCTTATTAGTATTGCTCATTTTTCGTTTCACATAAGCAAGGTTTCTAGTTAATTAACAATTAACCAGCAAATCTAAACGAATGATAAATTCGTGTAGCATCGCATAAATTTAAATTTTGCTAAACTTTATTACACGACTAAACGAAGAATTATAAATAGGAAACAGCAAACGCTCTAAATATTAGGGTGGCCCATAAAAAACGTCGTTTTATGTGGAAAATTTTATTTTATAATAAAACAAACAGGAACTCTTATTCACTAAAATATAGATCATTACAAAGCAATGTATTTTGCCATCCTTCTGCAAGAAACTCAATGCCATGAAGGTACCATGCTGGATCTTTCAAGGTAAAGAATTCTCGGCATGCAGCTTCAGCTTCTTCAACTCTTGTGAAATTTTGTCCACGCAGGAAGTGTGCTATCGATCCGAATAAGTAGTAATATAAAAGTACAAGGTCTGGACTATAAGCTGGATGAGGTAGAAGCTCTAAATCCAACTCCCTAATTTTCTGCCGAATTTCAGTAGCAGTATAGGGTTTATGATGTTTGTTGTAGCTTGGAAACAAAAGAATAACAAAAGTAAATCGGGCATATTTGCCTACTTGACTAGTTTCTAAGGGTGTACAACAATAGCACATTTACAGCCAGTTTTATAAAGACCACTAATCTGAGGTTAACCTTAATTCATTGTTAAAATAACAAAAGCGCGTCAAAATTTGTTTACAAATAAATAAACTGACATAAGCACAAACGTTTAGATGCGCTTTTGTTTATTTTAACAACGAATTAACAATTAAGGTTAACATCAGATTAGTGGTCTTTATAAAACAAGCCGTTAATATTATTCAAACATCGAGTAAAAGAGCAAAACAGAACTCTATAAAAAAACATTTTTTATCCACCCTAATATTAATTTTGTGGCACCTCTTTTGGGACAGATTTAGTCAAGAGTTTGCTTGTTAACCGTACAGAGTGAAGTCAATCACACAGACAACTGCAAAATATATTAAGAGAATTGACTGAAAGTTCAATGATATCAACAATAGTTCGAAGCCTCTCACGATTAATCGCACCGAACATCTTGTTAAAATGGAACAATGAGCCTACAGACAGTTTATTTTGATCAGCAACCTATTTTAGGTTATCTGCTATATTTAATAATGTTATACAACTACAGCTTGATCTAAATATCAATATGTGTAATCTGGCTTATAATAGCCAACGTTTGGCAAGTTTAACTTCTTGAATTCAAGCAAAATTGACTTTAATAAAACACATGTGACATATCAAAGCACACAAATAAGTATAACACTATTATTAAACATAATTTACAAAGAATTACACAATTTCATAAGTCTGTACGGATTTGAAGTACTAAGAAATGTCAATTCATCATCTTGACCAGGCACTACTTGCACCCACCGTCTCTCGCGGTAATAATCCATACAGCTTTTAAACTCCTTCGAAGTGTATGAGGGAACCAACACCGGCACGAACGGATCCAAGTGTTCAAAGCCGCTTTTGCCCAATAAATACCTGAAACATTAACTATCGCACATCATTTTTAAAGCATTTCCATACCTACCTAGGTAAGTGAGAGATTTGATCCTTTTCCGCAATGGCTATTTCGTCCACAACGACGACAGCAGCCCCGTTATTCCAATCAAACCTAGTTAAACTCAAAAAAGCCTCAGTTAGAGTCACTCGTGCCGGATGCACCACTTGCTTTTTTTCAGTTAAAATCCGTGTGTGCGGGTAAAAAAATGCGTTGAAACCATCGATGGCCACCAAAGTTCGACATTTTCCCATCTTTGAAAGCTGTTTTATCTCTTCAGCCAGCACGACGATGCAGTGGGATGCATACTTGATGCGGTTGATGCCGTGATCAATCAATTCCAATAACGGAGCATCCTTTAGCGTCGTTTCCCGCTTACTCCAAAAATGATCTTGCGTGGTTCTCAGGTCCGGGTTATTCAGTAAGTGCAAATTCTGGTTCTTGAAGTGAATGAGCCATGCGGCTGCATCCAAGTTCAGGTCCATGCACTTCTCTTTGAATTCCGAGTTGCTCGACTCCTTGCACCGACGCATCCAGTTGCCGACCCAAGGCACGTGGACTAGCAGGAATTTGGCTTCAAACCCGTAATGTAACACGTGTGCAAGCGACAACGTCTTTCCGCTACCTTTCTTGCCGTATATGAGGAACCTCACTACTGGTTTTGAATAGTCTATGGCTTTTAAGCAGTTGATCAGGTCGACTGACGGCTGGCGAATCATGAGGCACGACTCGTTGAATGTTTTAAGCTGAATTTCAAAAGTCTTGGGAAAGCCTCCGTAAAGGAATATTTGCTTTTTGGCATCTGGCGGTATTTTGTAGAATTGCCCGATATGGTCGTGTGTGTGGTTGGAAGGGTTGTTTTCAGTGGAGCGAAAGCTTTGCAGTCTTTCTTGTGGCTCTGCTTGAGTCGAAAGCGCTTGGACATGAATCGTTGATAAAGCTGATGCTGTTAATCTCCGCACTAGGAACAGTTCCGAAGTCAACATTTTTAACATTGTTGCTGAAAAGACATTTGAACTTAACCTCATATATTATATTCGCTGCATAATAAACGTTGTAATTACCTCTGTTTAACAAGTATGGTAGTGGTATATTACAAAAATAAATATTTTAATCCAGTAACATCGAATTAATCAAATTATGTTCTCACAAATAGTACACACTGGAAAAGTGAGGTTACTGCAACTCCAGTGGCGTACAATAACCTACAAAAGAATTCAGGCAGTGCCGTACACTACTTTTTTGCAAAAAATTGTGGAATGATTATGATGATAAAGTAATTTCCACTTTGCTTGCTTTCCCCTTTTTCCCTAGGTTTTATTTTGCTTTCCTATGCTATATTATTTATGATTTAATAAAGTAACAGTTTTCCTCTATTTTCCGGATTAATTCTATCATATCCCAATATTTTCTACAATTTCACTTTATTAATAAATTGTTTCTTGAAATTCTTCTATTATATAATTCTCTTAGCTGTGGCGTATTAAACATGGTGGTCGCCAGAAGCCACCATATATGTATTATACCTATATTGCTATACGGCGCCGACATAGTTTCACTTAGAGTATAACGCGTCTCATGCGCATGCGTGAGAATTCAAACTCCGCCTTTAGAAGCGAATTTTAAACTTGACCAATTCCTCATTGGGCGGACGACGCCGCCGCGCTTGCGTACAGCTCACCATTATACATTGAAGAGTTGGTTGTCTGTCTCACTTCCTTCGTGAGTTTCCCACTCATAGCCGCTAGCAATATAGTAAGTACTACATATTGCAATGGTCTTTAGCCCTCAAATCAGCTCTGACTGCAGTACAAGCAAATAACAAATCAAATCACTAAAGCACAGAGTTGTAATAATGCAGACATCTGAGAAAATTCACATAAATTGCCAAATCATAATAACACTGGTATAAATGGCCAATGACATTGATTGTATTTGAATAGGCACAGAAATATGGAAACTCAAATTCCGTGTATTGGGTTTAGCAATATAATTTTAAGCATAATATAATAGATGTGGACAAAGTAGAAGCCGAACCTAAATTAATTAGGAACTGGCACAAAAAGTTCAAGTTAGACACAGCTTAAAAAAGGAAGCGTAGAAAGTAAAGTTATTAGGGAATGAATAGGAAATGAACATTTTTAGAATAAAGGTGAGAATAAGAATGACCAGAAAGATAAGGCAAAGAACATAGAAAAGCCAGGCAAGTCATTTATTACATGCAAATACAAGACTTGGGAATTTGAAGAGATTGCAGAGGCAAGAAATTAGATGGAATTCAAATAGCAGGAAATGAGACAATATTGGTGTATTAAAAAACGATTCAGTGTAGTAATAAACAATGGGCATTTAAGTGTTATAAAATCAAGTGACTGGCGCATTAAAACGATGAGAAATGAACAATTCAAAAGACAATAATTTTAGTATGTAAGAAATTGTAATTAAATTATCAAATATGTTAATTTAGTTTATAAGTTGTGTAATTGTACATGGTTGAACTTCCTGAAGTTAAATTTGTAGACGTTGTTTGGTCAAAAACGACCAAGGAGCAATTGTTTTGAATAAATTGGTGAAAGTTGCCTGATTTTTGCTTTGACTTTAAATAAAGAATTTTAATAGAAGGCATAAAAATATTTAAATAAAAATAGCACCATCGTGATCAGCGAATTGCAGTGTATAAGCACAAATGGAGGTAAGATTTTCCACGCACTTGAGTTATTTTTCGTTCCGAGGCGACTTCGGCAGAAACGGTTACGAGACCAGCTCCCGCAGAACCAATTAGCAGCATCGTGGGAAGGCCTAGGGTGTCAAGATTGTTCCGGCAGCGCCGCACACCAGGTCCCAACACAGCACAGCAGTCCGAGCAGTCCGGGGGCGCAGATTTCAGCCAAGATCACCATAAAGGGGTTGCGACTCCTACGGATGTGAGGTTAGTTTATTATGAAATTTTTATCCGCGCGATTGGCATGAAAATCATATCATACCTTAATTACAACCTGGAGAACAAGAAAATCATAAAAGTTCCTGTGCATGGCGAGGTGTTTTCCCAGGATTTGCGAAATAAATCGTCAGTTGGAGGTCCCAGTAAACAAAAGCAGTTTTAAGCGTCCTTTTAGAATGGGCCAATGATAGAATTGCCTGAAAAACAATAGAACGATAAGACGCTACTTGAAGGCGCAATTATTCAAAATCTTACCGTAAAAAAATCTGTTCATTTAATTGCTTGATAATTCAGTTTACACGCGAGCTGACAGGTAACTTGAACTTCTTGTGCGAGATTTTGACCTTTCAGAATAGCGACGGCGCAGTACGCTCCTTTTTAGATCCCCAGTCCACTTTTTCAGTGGCGTACCGTTAAAATTTTAAACTTACAAATTTAGGAACCTCAGACCCGAGAATTTGAGTTTTTCTTTTCATGTCTCTGTTTTCAAAGGAGCTAGCGAAGTTATTGTATCAGATGAATGGATTAAATAACGGGCAAACTACCATAAGAATAATTCTCAATTTGGCGTACCCAACAAAATAAGTTAATCAGTCAGTTTGATCATAACAAATAGTAAAACTAAATATTGTGTGGTGACTTATTTTATTTACACATTTTTGATTTCATTAATTATCTCGTGCACAGAAGTCATTGCATAAAAAAATGGTCGCCCAATTCGCGGGGCTTTTTATAAAATCACTAGGCGCTCAATGCTGTTAAAGAATTAAAGTAACGAGCTGTAAAAATTAAAAATAAATAACGTTTTGGGCTCCTGCATATTAATTTGGTGCCCAACGCTGCGGCAAAGAAAAAATTAAAATTAACATAACGTGTAGGAGAGTTAAAATTAAAATTAAGCCACGTTGTCATCGCATAATTAAATGTAGATCCCAACGCTGCGGCAAAAATTTAAGTAACTAAATAAATTGACAGACAGTAGGTAGGTGGAAGTTATTAGGATTTACATTTTTGAAAAGCTTTATTTGTGTGGGTGTTTTGTCGGTGGGTGTAAGCACTCAAATTCTATCTGTATCAACGAATCAACGAAAAATCGAACACAAAATGACTCGAAGGCAGCAGAAGAAGAATGAAGACGAGGAACAGCAAGCCGAAGAGGTTACGTAGGCACAAGAGCCACCGACCGAACAACAAACACAGGGTGACCAGCCCGAAACACAACAGCCGCAAACGTCAAAACAAACACAGGAATTAAGTGGGATTATGGAAGCTATAGTACAAATGAGAAAGGAAGTAGAAACGAGCAGGAAGGAAGCAGAAGCTAGCAGGAAGGAAGCAGAGGAAAGGGACGAAAAATTACAACAAATACTCACCAATAAAATGCAAGAGCTCAGACAAGATGCCGACAGAACGGTACAGAAATTATAACAAGAGGCAGCGGAAAGAGAGAATAGGGCAGAGCAACATGCAGAGATCCTGGTCAAAGCGGTGTAGGGAAAATTGGAAAAGAATAAAGAAGAAGTGCAAGCAAAAATAGACGGGTTAGGAAAGAAACTCGGGGATTTCAAAGACACAACGAAGGCGGAAATACAACAAGAAGTCTTGCAGAGGGTTGATGAAAGCCTGAAAAGAAAGGACGAAGAAATTGAAGATAAAATGTTAGCATTACAAATAACAACACAGGAAAGGCTGGTTCAACAACAGGATGAAACAGATCAGAAGCTAGATAGGTTCAAAACAAGCGCAGAAGAAAAATTCAAGAAAGTAGGCGAGGAAAGGAAGCAAAATGCAACAAAGATCACTATAATAAACAACCGACTTACAAGGGAGCTACAGGGGATTAATGACAGATTAGAACACACGCAAGAATACCCTGTTAGTGTGGCACCTCCTAGCTTTAGCACAGAATTTATCCCGAAGTTCGAGGGGTGATGCGGGGAGCTCCCGATGATTTTTCTAAGCAAACTAGACGATATCATTAAAACAATAACTACTGAATGCAGACGGCTACAAGTAATCAATATGGCATTAAAGAGAAATGCTGAAGTCTGGCATAGCATCATTAAATCCAAATATGCAACGTATGATGAATTTCGGGCACTCTTCGTGGAACAATACTGGAGTAATTCCCATCAAGCTCAAGTAAGGACGGAATTAACATCGGGCAAGTACATCGATAAAGGAGGGTCTCGCGAAATGTACATAATGCACCGTTTCAACAAGACACAGTACCTAACTCCTAAGTTGGCAGAAGAGGAAATAGTCCAACACCTGTCACGACACCTTGAGGCTGAAATAACCAGAGCGGTGGCAGTCCAAAACGTCAAGACGTTGCGCGATTTGTTGGAAATTGTGCGAAACTATGACATGGCGGTGTACAACGAGAGAGCAGAAACACGGACAGCAATTCATCAAAATTCAAGTTATAAAAGAAAATTGGATAACACTTTAGAAAATAAATTTCGGCCAAATAACAACTTTAACAATAATAATCAGTATAATCAGCAAGACCAAAGAAACGTTGGAAACTTCAACAGACCATATAATCAGAATCGGGGATATTACAATAATAATTGGGGTAACCAGAACAGGAATAATTTCAGTAGGGGGGAAGAAAGAAAGAACTACTACCAGCTTATTGCCGAACGTAATAAGAAAAGATGTCAGGAGATGGAGCAGGCACCAAATAAGGACAGACAGTACGTCAACTCATTATTTACCGAACGAAACACAAATAGAGACAATGCAGAAGATTTGAACCGAAGAGAGATAGCCGAGGTGCACGACGAGCCTTCGGGGGTAAAAAAACCGCAATTTTTGTAAATATTGTTAGTAATAGTAGTTTTAAGTATGTTGCGAATTTTGCTATCACCTGCGACAGAACGGGGGAATATTTACTAGAGGAGAACGAATAATATGCAACAAACTCGTGTTTACCATTTATAAAATTACAAATTTTAGACCAACAATATTATGCGTTGATTGACAGTGGTGCAATGGTTTCCTTAGTACAGGAAGAAGTGATAAATACTCAAATGAATAGTTTAAGAAGCAACATTATAAAAGTTAACAAGATCGATCTTTTGTCCGCAACAAGAAGGAAAATTTCAACAACGAGTAGGGTATTGGCAATAAAGATATGCATAAATGGAAAGGAATCTGATGTCCGATTTTATATTGTAGAGGCTTTGAATGTACAGTTTGTAATAGGTGTAGATATCATTCAGAAAGTAGGGATCAAAATAGATGGAATGCAAAAGAGCATCCAGATTAATGACATTATAAAGCCTTGGTCTATTGAGGATCACGAGCTAAGAAATTGTTGCCCAGCTGAGATGACGGCGGGAGACGATAATATGAATTGTTGCCCAGCTAAGAAAGCCGGAAACAAAGTTATTATAAATAATTATGCGATAGGGGAAAGAATACTGGATGATAATCAGATAGGAAGGGATTTTATACAATATAAAGGTAGGATCATGGAAAAAATCAAGAAAAATGAAGATATAGTAAACCAAAAAACGGACAAGCGAAGAAATATTGCCATAAGTTAGTTGTAGACGAATCACAAGGTTTTAAGTCGAAATCATATCCTATACCATTTGCACAGCGCGAGAATGTGAGACGCGAAATACAACAAATGTTAGACGAGGGGGTAATAGAATGCTCTAAAACAAACTTCGTTAACCCAATGGTGGTAGTGAAAAAAAGCGACGATAGTCTTAGATTATGTCTCATTGCACGTAAAATTAATCAGATTACGAAACCCGCAAACAATTGACGTTTTATTGAGTCAGATTTGGGACAAGAAAGTTCTATCGAAATTGGACTTGAAAAATTCATTCTGGTTGATACCGTTACATGAGGACTCAAGAAAATACACCGGATTCTGCATAGAGGCGTAAATTTTTCAATTTAAGGTGGTCCCGTTTGGTTTGACGACATCGTGCGCAGCTTTAGTGAGAACTATGCAACAAATATTAAATAAATTCGACAGTTTTTGCGTGCATTAGATAGACGACATTTTAATATTTTCAGATGTGGAACAACATTTGGAGCATTTAGAATTAGTTATAAGTACTTTAAACGAAAACGGTTTGAAATTAAATTTGGCCAAGTGCCAATTCATGAAAACTAATGTAGCGTATTTAGGCTATGAAATTAGCAACAAAGGGGTCACAATAAGTACAGAAAGGATAGAAGAAATAAAGAATTTGCCCCGTCCGAAAATTTAAAAACACTAAGAGGCTTGCTTGGCCTGTTAAACTATTATAAGAAGTTTATAGCAAATTATTCTGATTTAACTTTGCCTTTGGTTGAATTACTGAGGAAGGAAACGAAATGGGTGTGGACTGAAGAAAGAGAGAAGGTGTTTAACAATTTAAAACAAAAATTCCATGAGGGATTGCTACTTAAATATCCAAATTTCAAAGAAAGCTTCATATTAAGAACGGACGCATCGGACATGGCAGTAGCAGCAGAACTGATACAGGTCCAAGAAGGAGTAGAAGTCCCGATTTGTTTTATTTCACGGATACTCAGAGGGTATGAGACAAGATAAACAATTGCTGAAAAGGAGATGTTAGCCATTATATTTGCAATCAACAAATTAAAATTCTATTTAACCGGAAACAAATTTTATATCGAAACCGACAATGCAGCAATTTCTTTTATGAAGAACAAAACATTCCATAATGATAGATTATACAGGTGGGCGTTGTACTTGCAACAGTATGACTTTGAGATCAGGCATAGGCCAGGAAACATGAATGTCGTAGCTGATTTCCTGAGTAGGAAGGATGCAGCGAAGAGTAGAAAGCAAAAACAACTGATTATAGGGATAGAGAAGATTTATCAGCACGGAAGATTTTCAAAAGAAGAGCTGTTAACTAAGCAAGATAATTTGGAACTTCAGCAGATTCGAAATTTAGTACAGGACAGTCCGAACCAAGAATATAAAGGTTTCAAAATTGTGGAAGGATTATTGATAAAGTTGTTGAGTGGTAAAGAGTTAATAGTTTTGTGCAGAAACGATGTAGTCAACATTGTCAAAGAAATTCATCAAACTTTTGGACATTATAGAGGAAGGAAGACTTGGCTAATATTTCGCGAATGTTTTTATACAAAAAACGATTTAAAATTCATCAAATATTTTACGAATTGCTGTCAAATATGCTAGTTAGCCAAAGAAAAGAACCATACAAATCAGAACATAATAAAAAGTATTAGAGTCAACGAACCTTTGGAATTAGTTGCAATAGATTATTTGGGAAACTTAGTACCGGGACAATTTGGATACAGACACATCTTAATAATGGTTGACGTATTCTCAAAGTACATAAACCTTTATCCAGCAAAATACAGTAACACCAAACACGTTATCAAGTCTATAGAAAAATACTAACAAGAAGTGGGAACTCCGAGGAAAATGCTAGCCGATAATGCAAGTTATTTCAAGAACGCAAGATTAATCAACAATTTGGAACATAAGGGGATTAAAACTTATTTTTGTAGCATACGACACCCGCAATGGAATATCGCAGAGAGGTACATCAAAGAAGTGATAAAATACCTAAAAATCATGACTCATGAGCACCATAATAGATGGGTTCAGTACCTGCCAAAGGTGGAAGACTTCGTGAACAACATACCAAATATTGCAACGGAGATAAGTCCGGTAACCCTATGTAGAAGCATTATACCTGCGAGACCATGGAGGCCAGAAGAAGATGCAACCGGAATAAAATAATGTCAAAGTCATCCTGTGGAGCTTATATAACCATATATGGGTATCTAAACAATTTTCTCATTCCTGGAAAACATCTATTGTGTTTCCACTGTTGAAACAAGGTAAAGATAAGCTTCTTCCCGAAAGCTAGCGTATTATTTCCCTAACAAGTACCGTATGTAAAGCATGGTAAGCAACCGTTTACGGTGGTACCTTGAAACGCAGAAATGCATATGACCCCTCCAGAGCGGATTCCGACAAGGTAGATCAACCTTAGACAATATTGCACGATTGGAAGTCGACATAAAGAATGGATTGGTCATTAAAGAAGACACTGTTGTAATATTCTTGGACATTCACAAGGCCTATGACACTGTATGGACAAGAAATATTGTTCTAACTCTTCTTAATTGGGGCTTACAAGGAGAAATAGTTCACTTTATATTGAACTTTCTTACAGGTAGGAAGTTTTTCGTGAGGATAGGTAGTACAGGCTCTGTAATAAAAGAACAAGAAAATGGCATTCCTCATAGGTCCGTGCTTAGTGTACTTCTATTTACTATTGCTATAAACGACATTACCACCAATGTAAAAACCCCTGTGAGATGTTTCCAGTATGCAGATGATTTAGTCATATACTGTACAGACCAAGACATTAAAAATATACAACAACAGTTACAGATGGCACTAAACCAACTACAGAGATGGAGTGAACTGAACGGCTTTAAATTTTCAACCCAAAAAACAAGATGTCTTCAATTTTCGAATAAGCGAACACCAGAAAAGCCGGATCTGCAAGTAAATGGCCAACAACTGCAGTATAAAGAAGAGTTCCGTTACTTAGGAATTATCTTTGATAGTAAGTTAAATTGGGTATCGCATATTCAAGATCTCAGAAACGGATGTAGAAAATCATTGGATCTTATGAAAACGGTTTCTTGTAATAACTGGGGTGGAAACCAGGATGTTCTCCTGAAGATGTTCGATGCCTTGATCAGATCTAAACTCGAATACTGTAGTTGTATTATCGGTGGTGCAAACCCGAATTTATTTAAAACCCTAAATACCAGTATATAATAATGGTCTAAGAATTGCATCGGGGGGCCATCGAACAAGCCCAGTACTGAGAATCTAAAATATCACTGGCCATCCTCCTCCCGACTTAAGAAGAGACCAACAACTATTGAACTATTTTACATCAGTTTTGGAAAATAAGGACCATTTAAACTACCAAATAACGATCAAGCCGCAATACCACAATGCTTACAATAAAAAAACCCAAATTTATTCCTTCCGTTAATGTCCGTGCAAAGAAATCCCTAGATAATATCCACCAAAACGTGAATCTTTATTCAAACCAACAGTTAAGAACCCCTTGGACAATCCCAACCGCCGACAAATATTTGGACCTAGCCAAATTCCTTAAACACAACACACCTAGAATACAATACAAGACATTGTTTGTCAGGCCATTTTGTGTTTCTTAATAATTCAATTAACTACCTAAGCCCTCAGAGCAGTCTTGGCTGTATTTCAAATCCATTTTAGACATAGTTCATCGAATAACATTGCAAAGCCAGCAAGCTCAATAATTTTGTACACCCCTGATTTCCAAGCAGAATAATTCGTAGCATTTGTACAGCCCTAGTTTAGTCATTTCTCGCAGCTGCAGGTTTCAGCAGTTATTAGCGTCTCGATTTTCGAGTAATCTAAAATTCAGCCTGTAAGAGTAAATGAGAGGGCATCTATTTGTCCCTGTCCCTGATTTAGGAGTCAGTCTCTAGTCGGAGGTGCATAAGCACGCTTTTGCGAGCGCTCTTGGCGCTTGGCGCCGCCTGCCCGATGGGCACGGCGTCCGTTAGTTAATGCGGCTACAGCTTCTTTGTGCCGATTCATTACCGTGTATTCATTGGTTGTGACTTTTCCGATTAAATCTGTGTTTTTGGCAGTCGGCGACGTGACGCTGTCGAGTTAAGTTGTGGTGCACTCTTGTGTGTGTGTGTGTGGAGAAGCCCGTAGCGAATCATTGTAGGAAGTCAGACCATATGGGGGTTAGTTAAAACCAATTTTCCGCTGTAATTTGAATGTGGGATCGGGACGCTATTCGCTCTTCATAGTGGACTCCAGGGGGACTCCTTAGTTTTCCGATTCATGTCACATACACCCAGGTGCGACCTAGTCACCGACGCCGCGTGGATGCCATCGCCACTGCAGGCTAAGGCTGTTTAAACAGGTAAATAAAAGTGTGCAGTAGACTAGTTCGTTCGCATGTTTCTGTAACTTAACCCTTTCAACCGGCACCCGACGCTGGAATAACGCAGAGTACACTCCGTGTAAAATCAAACGTTGTGTGATAATATGTGCGGCCAAACCGCTTGTTGCTGTAAATTTAAATCTTGATGCAGGGTACACTCTGACTAAAACCTTAGTGTGGTATTTGGACATTTTTTGCTGCGAGGCGGATGTTGTTTCTGAAACTGAATCATTGACACAGAGTACACTCTGACTAAAATTCTATTGTTGTATTTGAACATTTTGTGCTGCTAGGCGGCTTTTGTTTGTGTAAATGAATCACTAACGCGGAGTACCATTTTGCGCTGCAAGGCGGCCGTATCTCTGTAAGTCAGGGCGTTCTGGTGACTCGAACTCAAATTCAGGGTTTACACTCGCGCGACATACCTGTCGAGGTCCAAAGCTGACGTTTGCCCCTTTTGACCTGGATTTGTGGTTCGGCTCAGCTGTGCGCCACAACCTTTAGTAGAGTACCCTATAAGCCATTTTTATGAGCCGTCGTATGTGCCACATAAATCTGTAACTTGTTGTATGTTATATGTTAGGTCACTGGGAGTGGCCCAATGGATGTATTAACCATACCGTCTTATTCTTTGCCCTTTTGGGGTTTGTGCATGTTTGTTTACAGGGTGACTGTGTCACTGCGTCACGGCCATTGTAAGCTGAGGCCCGGACGTGGCGGATAAGCATTCCAGGTAGGTGTTTGTGACTATCGCTGCACCGTGGCTCTCGAAATAGTTATTTGAGTATTTTCCCAAAATAGTTATTTGAGTATTCTTCCGAAATAGGTATTTAAGAACTTCTCGCCCCGTTTAATCCTCCAGATCCGGTTAAACGTGGATATTTTGAGTTGGATCTGGTGGCGCTCATTTCTTTAACAATACCTTGTATATACCGCGACACGCTTGCGCTGTGGTGTACCGTTTTGAACCACACCCATCTCCCTGAGCGCATTCGAGCCGAGGCCTTTAGCCTGTTTTAACGATTTCTCGGGGTGAGCGTTCCCTTTTTTCCCGGATTTGTTTAGTACTCGATACTAGTCTATCCGCGAATGTCGTAAGGCTAATTTAATACCGTAACATGTTAGCTGAGATACTGTCGCGATTTCCCGATCACCTTCCAATATATACAGACGGATCAAAAACAAATAGCGGTATTGGCTGTGCAACTGTGTGTGCGAACTTTCAAAAAACCTTACTTAGCAACTACTCGTCAGTGTTTAGTGCAGAACCATACGCGATTAACAAGGCACTTGATTTTATAAAAATCAATGACCAACTAAAGTTCGTGATACTCTCCGATTCTTTAAGTGCAGTGCTATAACTGAAAGAACTATATTCTAGTAATCCATACAAAAAATACACGATGTGCTGTGAGATACAAAACAAAAAATACGTAAAATTCATCTGGATATCTTCACATATAGGCATAATTGGGAATCAAATGGCTGATACAAAGGCTAAAGAAGCTACCACAAACATAGTACTAGATGATCCGACAGTTAGTGCCCCAAATCTTTTACTTAAATGGAACAACTATTGGATGTCGCGAACGGATCATAAACTCCGGATGATAAAGACAACACCCAGGACTGAGTCGAAAACTGGAAGTTGGTCTATCAAGACTGAGGATAGGACACACGAGAACTACTCACGACTACTTTTTACAACGTGATGACTACCCCGTTTTTGACTTTTGTCGAACCAACCTAACTGTTTCACATATCCTATATTGTACGAAATATTCAAGAGAAAGAAATGCAGTTCAACTTAATAGCGAAGATTTAAAATCAATATCGGGAATAGACAATACTGAAATAAAAAAACTGACAGTGTTCTTAAAATCAACTAACATAGGAAATAGATTGTAAACTTTAATTAGTGCCAAAGACCTTAGTTGTTGAGGCACTAAAACTAAATTAAAAAAATGTAAATTAAATGTCGATTAACTTTTTATATGGTAAAGTTTGCGCTAAACCCCATAGGTAACGAGATATTTGCGAAAAACTGTTAAAACTTACCATTTTACTAACTTCCCACCCCCTTCCCGCCTAAACCCGACTCGCAAAGTCGTGCAACTTTTTACCACTTACTAAGGGGAGGGTACCTACTAAATAGTTTGCCGCTGGGTAAAACTTTTTTTTATGTTTGAGTTAAACCCTAGTTTTACTGTACTAATTGTGGTATATTATGGCACTTTTTACAAGGTTTATGTACAGTACTCTCTTTAACATCTACACTGGGCGGCGCCATTACTAGGCTTCTTTATTAAATGCAGCAATCAAAATCTTATAAACATTGAACCAATCAAAGTTAGTAGAATATGCCGAAAAATTACTAGGTGATTATCAACAGGGTTTCAGTCCAGGTAGATCAACTACAGATACTTTATTTGTTATGACACAGATCATGGAGAAATGTTACGAGCACAACATACCTACAGAAATGTTGTTTATAGATTTCAAACAGGCCTTCCATCAAGCTGACAGGAAAGAACTCATAATAAGCTTAGAACCACTAAACGTCCCAGCAAAATTGATCAGGCTTATAAACATGACAATAACAAAAACTACAGCGGCAGTTAATTCCTCGAATGGCATATCAGAATATTTCACAATTAACAATGGATTGCGTCAAGGACATTCGCTATTGGCAACGTTATTTAACATCGTCTTAGAAAGAATAATTTGAAGAATAAATTACAATGAAACAATTGCATACAAGCAAGCTCAAATAATTGCGTATGCCGACGACATAGTCATCATAGCAAGAACACGCAGAGAGCTGCTGGAAATGAATGAAGGTTTAGAGAGAGAAGCAAAGCGAGCCAGTTTGTTGATTAACGAAGGTAAAACAAAATTTATGAGATGCCAAAAAGAAAAAATCAAAAATATGCATAATCTAAATGTTGAAAATTATAATTTTGAGAAAGTTCACAAAAGGAGAAAACTGGAATATCTAGGCCACGTAACAAGAAAAACCAGATACACCATGCTTAAACTGATAATACAAGGAAAAATAAAAGGAAAACGGAATGTTGGATGTAGACGAATATCCTGATTGAAAAACTTGAGGGATTGGTTTGGCTGCAGCAGTATCGAACTGTTCCGAGCAGCTGCAAATAAGATTCGTAAATCGAAGATGATTTCCAGCCTCCAATAGGAGAAGGACTTTAAAAAGGAAGTCAACTCATAGAACACAAAAGGAAACTAACCGCAATAGAAATTAAATAACTGAGAAAGATACAAGGAGTGACGAAACTAGATAGATGGAGAAGACTTAAACAAGAACCAGTCACAATAAAGATAGAGAAAAAACAGCTCGCATGGTTTGGACTTGTTAGCAGAATGAACCCAGTTAGGAAAACCAAACAATTCTTATATGCTAAACCAATAGGAAAGAAAACAGCGGGGAGACCAAGGAAAACACTAAACAACATCATAGAAGAATTAGCAATGAAACACAACACAACACAAGATCAAATGAAAGAATTAGCAGCCTATCGAAAAAATTGGAGGAGTTGGATAACAACCAAATACCCGATGTCGTAATGGTACAAGGGATTAGGGAAAGAAGAAGAGAAAGTCAACTCATTCGACTATCTAGGAATGCAAGTCAATTGCCAATATATGGTAAAAAATATTATATTCGATCGCATAATAAAAGAAACTAAGGCATATTACAGTAATAAAAGCATACTTGGAAATAAACAACTCAGTAAAAAGACAAAACTAAAGATCTATAAAACATTAATACAACCCGTGGTTACTTTTGCTACTTATGCCTAACAGAACGACAAAGAGCAGTTCAGAATATTTGAACCTAAAATTTAGGACACAAAATTGAAGGAAATGAGAGTAGTCAACAATTGAATCACGAACTAATGGAAGAAATGCAACACGAGGACATAGTCAGAGTTATCAAAGCGCAGAGAATAAGATGGTTTGAGCAGGTGATGATGTAACGTTTCACTCCAAATTAAGCGCGATCAAAATTAATTTAAAATTAATAGCGCTTAATTTTCGTCTAGGCCAACAATGAACGTTACAACAATGGAAATTTTTCAAAGCGCTTGAACTGGCAGAACTCGATCGACGTAGTCGATACGAAGAATCGGTCACCGCGCACCCCTTCCTTAATACGCGAGAAGTCCCGAGAGCCGATCGCCGCGTTTAAAACCAAATTCGAGCAGCGTACTCGAGGAGATTGTCACCAGAATTTAACCGGGCTTCCAGCCGCCCTCAGCGGCTGGCGCCGCAGGACATCCGAATCTCCGACCAGAAACCGACCTAAAGAATACGAACTAATAATTCGATTTCCCCCAGGTACCTGCCTATATAAACGTATCTCTGGACTCGGACTGCGTTTAATAGGATTTATTTGTAAATCGAAATTAACATATCACAAGGAAGTGCACGTGTACAGATATGTACTTCATTTAAACAGATTATAGTTCCGATCCAGTCACTTCATAATTAATAGTTATTAAGGTACCAAGGGCATTATGAGTAAAATAAGAGCCCAAGATTGTTAGTGTACTAACCGAGGGCCTTTGGCCCGAGGTGTGTACAACAATCGCGGGCTCTTAGCTCATAATGCCTGTGGTGCCTTCAAGGTTTTATGTCCTACCAATTTTCTTACCAAATTCATATTCATAATCAATTCATATAATTACTATGATATAGTATTTAAGATTGATCTAGTTAGCTGATCAAAGTTAGATTTGTGACATTAGCTGAGCTGTCATTAATTTTCATTGTGACAGTGGTGCATAATTTTTGAAATAAAAGTTGTATCCATGGAAACAAATACTGTTAATTTTTCATAATAACCCTAGTGTTCTTATGAAGAAAATAATTGCCCTGGAGCGTTATCTATGTATCTAAGATGCCTTAAAATAGAGTCATTAATTTCAATTAATGTACTGGTAGGACATAAAATAAATAAGAACCTTCCTTTTGTTTACACCGACACCCATTGACATATTTAATTTTTATTTTGATTTTTCCAGTTGTACCAACTTGATCCCGCAGGCCTTAGTATATTAATATACAAAGCTTTTATTATACTTTGAAGCTCACGGGCATACATCGATGCACACGAGGTGGCCTACCGTTTCCGGGAACCAGGACGAAAAATCAAATACAATATAAACTGTAACTTTATTCAACAAACGCATTTATTTTATTTTAGTTATGTAAATTAGTAGGGAATAAATGTATATTGTAGTCAAACCTGTTTCCTTAAATCAGTCAAAGTGTGAGTAATCAGGACCTGGACCAATTCAAGGGCTACCATTGATAAAAAGCATAATTGCTAATGCTGCAGGGGCACTTTTCAAATTAAATATAAATCTAAAATTATTATGAAGCCCCAGCTAGCATTGCAATGACAGCACAAAGCGATAAAATTATAAAGGCAGTTAGACTAAGATGGAAGGATGACATTGAACAGAACCTGAAAAGCATGGGAATAACTGATAAGTTACAGAAAACTCCACTATAGAAAATAATGGTGGAAAATAGTGGACTAAACAAAGACACATAGAAATATATAAATTGAGAATAGAATAAGGACTAATCCACATTATAAAAAATCTGGTGTGATACACGCACACAACTTCCTTTTACAGTGATCTTATAATTAGTCAAAAATTTCATTTTTAATTTTTAAAAATTTGTCAAAAATTTTCAAAAATTACAAATTCTACAAAAACGGTACAAAATAGAGCGTTAGTTCAAGAGACAAATTTTCTCTAGAATTATAAGCTGAATTCAAAAATGTAATAATATACCGGGTGTTTATTTATTTAATTTATTTATTTATTTATTTATTTAATTCGCACTCAGCCAACAGCCGTTAGGCCAATTATAGGCGTCGCTGTGCAGTTATGAGGACTTCCAACCCCACTAACGACTGTCATGATGTTGTATGACCGCCGGGACCAACTTTTTTCCGTGATAGCCGTACCACGAGGCGCCGAGAGATGCAGCCGTGGAACTCCCATCCAAGTTCTGACCAGAGAGAGCGTTGCTTAACTCTGCTGATCGAACGTGGGCGCTTGTTCAAGCTACACCACCCAGGACCTGTTCTATTTAAAATAAGAGTTAATAAAAAAAAATAGACAAAAAAACAAAAGAATCCCATTTTAGAAGTATTCAACTGGAAAATCACCTATCTCACATCAATACACATTCAAAATGTAATAAAAATGTAAAGTTTAAAAAAATCGTTAGAGCCGTTTTTGAAAAAATCGAAAAAAACTGAAAAATCACAAGAGTGAACACCTACTTCCGGTTATGCGATTTTTTTCAAAAGCTTGCTGTCTCATATACATAGTACACAAAACTTATACAGGGTGTTTCAGAATAACTGTTCCTAATTCTCAGAATTGAGAGAGAGCATGTTATTCAACACTTTTTAATAATAAACTAGTGTTCGGAAATACTTCCGTTTCGAGATAATACGACATTAAGGAATTGAGTCTTTCAACATTATGGTGCACCAGCGCATTTCGGTTTAAATGTTCGAGATTATTTAAATGCACCATTTTGAAACCGATGGATTGGGAGACAAGGTCCTATTCTTTGGCCTGCACGTTTGCCAGATATGACTCCAATTGATTTTTGTATTTGGGTCATATAAAATCACTCGTCTATGCGACACCTATGGACACAGCATAAGACTTAGTGTCTCGAATTATTCTTGCTTTTGATGACATTCGTGATCGTCCGCAGATATTTCGAAGAATTCGTCAGTCAATCACACATCGTTATACCTTGAGTGTCGACAATGGCGGCCATAATTTTGAACAATTCTTAGAATTTTTGTGTAATACCATTTTTTAAATATTAATAAAAATTTCAACCGCTGGAAATCAATAAAATCGTTACCTTTCGCATCGAGATTATTTCAAGTACTCAATTCGTTAATGTCGTATTATCTCGAAACGGAAGTATTTCCGAACACTACTTTATTATTAAAAAGTGTTGAATAACATGCCCTCTCTCAATTCTGAGAATTAGGAACAGTTATTCTGAAACACCCTGTATATGAAGTTTCAACGCCATACCGCTTTTCGTTTTTGAGATATTCTGATCACAGACAGACAGACACACAGACAGACAGACACACACACAGACACACAGACCAATGAAAAAAAATATGTTTTTTGGGATCGGGGACTCTAAAACGTGAAGATCTGTTGAAAACTCAATTTCGAATTTTTGGGGTGAATCCAATACTTCCTTTATTGTAAAAGGAAGTAAAAAAGGATTAATAAAGCATCAGACCGATGCGGCTATATCCCACCAGGAATGGTCAGCCAGATTCATTCAAAGAGTGAGAGAAGAAAGCAGATCATATTTAAAATAAGTAAACTAACTTGAAGAAAAACCAGAAAACAACATCATTATAAAAGGGATACAGTGTCAAGATAATAATATTACAGAGTAAGTCTGTGAAAAACCGGGTTGAAGATACATTTTAAATTGTCTTAATTATAAAAATAATAAATTGGGATGCAAAGATAGAAATCATGAAAAAAACTGCATAGAACGTAAATAGTAATAGAAAATGATTTTACCTGGAATGAGGGAAAAAGATAGGATACAGAAAATTGTTGAAAAAGACAGGAATTATGGATATCATGATTAATTTGAAAGCACTGGATAAGAGGACTAGCTACCTATCTTCAAATAAAAGGGGAAAGAAAAGAAATTATTGGAGAGAGGAACATTTTTAAGTCAAGAAATTATACAGACAGCAGAAACAAACTGAAGATGTAGAAGAAAGCTACGATAAAGAAAAGACGCGAATGTGCTATAAGCAATTAAATGAAAGTAAGCAAATTTCCCATTCAAGGATGACTATTTGTAAGAATAAAAAAGAATAGTTAGTAGCAGTTACCTACAAATAATGTGGTACAGAGGTAGCAAGAACACTTCATGGAAATGGACGACAAAGAATTAGAAAGTACCTACTTCAACAAGTAGAGGAGGCACATAACAGCATATTCACTGTGGACGTGTGAAGAATTATTGGAAAACTAAATGACAATAAAACTGCTTGTAGTAATGTGGTCTAAGCTAAATTATTAAAGTATGGGTGGATACTCTTGTCAACAATGCATTGGAAGGAACTACAGAAATGAGAAGAATCACATATAGCTACTCTAGCTGGTACTGTACACAGCAATCACACTATTAGCAAGAGACAGAAAAAGCCAAAATGAGTTACTAAAAGTATCGGTCCTTAAAAATAAACAATAATATAGTTTAATAGTTTTATTGTGAAAATGATGAAATCATAATACAAAAAGTAAAGTAGAAGCTTGACATACCCTAATCAGTTCACATTTTTAATTATACAGGAATCCTCAAATATTAAAATGTACTTGATCGAGCACGATTGGCACCGTTAAAATACAATAATTGAAATGCATTGAATGGAAATGAAACTAGAACTACGTAGACTAATCGTAAATACCTAAGTTACTTGATTAAAACCAGGGTACATGTATATAACATTAAAACTTCAACATTTCAAATAGCGATAAAAGCACTTAAACTGTGCGTAAAATAATGTGGACGCCTGAATCTGTGAACACAGGTTCACTCAACTCCCCGACTTTGAGTGCAAACGCGGCCTCTTCAAATGGCTTCTGCATGGCATCTTTGCCGAACGGCCCGAGATCGCCCCCACGGCGCGCTGAGGAGCAGTCGGAGTACTTCTGCGCCAGATCCGCAAACGAAGCCTTACCCTGTACGATTTGTTCCCTGTAAGCTGTAAAGATATGCACTTAAAATACTGCAAAGCTCACAGTGCTACGTACATTTTACCAACTCGAGCGCCTCATCTTTGGTCCGTGTAATGTGTTCTTCTCGCCACGAAGACGGTCGGCGGGAATCTTTGTGCTTGACCAGCAGGTGCGAACATTGAACCTGGTCGGGGCCACTGGAAGGCACAGGCTCTGCCGGCTTGTCAGGCACGTCCCATTGGGACTCTTTTGTGTATATGTTCAGATAATAGTGCTGACCTGAAAATAACTTGAAATTATAAGGCATGAAATAACGAGCAACGTAAAATAGGTTAGGTTCGGAGTTGCATTTCTGCAATTGCTACTCCTGGCGGGGGTGCGATCTTTACAATTAATTAGAGAATTTACAAAGACTAACCCGTTGACCGGCTCAGACGCTTTTTCCAGCCGGGTGGGAGTTGTTCGTCGTCCGCCATTTCTTGGTTAGGAAAATTATTGACAGTCCAACGCTCCAACGCCAACTTCACGCTAATGACGAAAATACCCCAAGTAGATTAGACGCTTTCGGCTAGTTTCGCTACAGCTCGGCTGAAGTTTTGTACGTGGCGCGAGCGAAATAATAGTGAAATTATCTGCGAAAGGGTATCGTCAGCTGTGGGTGCGACAACAGTTCGATTTCGATCATAGTGGCTCGTTGTCATTACCACTTAGGCGCAGGTAAACGTCAGTTTTTTGGGTTAGGTTTGGCCCGGACGTGTCATTTTGCTAAAGCACCGCGGTGATCCGTCGGAAAAGGACCCCAATTCATGTAAATAGTGCCTTTCCATCTGTGAATCCAGCAGTGGTTGTTAGTGCGGGGGTGTTTGAACCTGCTGCCAATCGGGGATTTTTTGTGGAGTTCCCAGCGAGAGGTGAGTCTAATTCAAAGTTTTAAATTGAACTGCATCGTTGCTTAGAAGTAGGTCACTGGCAGCTCTTGCTAAATTTAAGGGCATCTGTGCTAAGTACTGCTGATTCGTATAGGCTGCACGAGCCCGAGTTGTCGCCTAATTTTGCGTTTTCATCCCAGAATTCGTGCTCGCACACCTGTTGGCACCTGATGTAACCTCGGAGCATTACGCTACTTGCCTGTCTTGTGTGACTCACAACTCTTTGATTGCTTACGTCGACTCCTAATAATTGCTGGCGATATGATTTATTGCGGTGAACGCATAGGCCCAGCTTTGCTTGCAAATCGCTTGGTTCCTAAAATAATCCTATAGCACTCAATGATGTAGATGAAAACCCCAACAGACAGTGACGGAAGTAAAGGGGGTTCAGAGGGTAACATGTTACTGTTTGTGGCCCACAAATATTACTGGAACCCGGGCCTCTTCCAAATAAATCTTGGGTTATTCATCTGGCATTTTTCAATTATAAAGGTGCCCTATTTAATAAATTTCTTCGGTTATTTTTGTACTATTTTAACGCAAACTAACATCGAAAAGGCATAGCACTTTAAAACATCTCACATCGATATTATTGATATTTTGCTGTATATCGCGAATTGCGACAATCATCAAAATAATTTATTTTTAAAATTGGTTTTTTATATGTACTATTAATCGTACTTACATCGTCTTTTAGACGACTGTTAATTTCGTTAAAAAAAGATGTCCTTGGTATAACTCATATTTTATTAAAAATTATTTCCTTCAAGTAATATTAATGTGGGTTTATATCTCGTTAAAATTACCTTTACCGTATTACAATCAATAATAATGTTTTAACCATATTTATTTCGTTAAAACCGTTTTAAAATGTGAGACGTATTTAAATCCATTTTTAATTCTGTTAACTTGATTCGGTATTAATATCGTTGACATGATTTTAAATATTGCTTCTATGGTCTGGAATCTCGTTAAAATAATTTTCAATCTGGTTTAAAAGAGCCCTAAAGTTCACCAAAATATCAATTATATGATCTTGAATCTCGCCAAATTAATTCTTAATCTGGTTTGAATCGTCTTAAAGTTCATCATAATGGAAAAATATCAATTATACGATCATAAATCTCAAAATAATTGTTATCGGTTAAAATCGGCTCAAAGTTTATCAAAATAGTAAAATATCGTTTATACGGTCTTGAATGTGGTTAAAATGGCCTTAAAGTTTACCTAAATAGTAAGAATTTGAATTTCGCTGAAATAATTTTTAATCTTGTTAAAGCAAAATATCGCCTATAAAGTATTGAATATCGGTAACTTTTTCAATGTTGTTCATCAAACTGGAAGAACACCATTTATGCGGTCATAACTCTCGTTAAAATAATTTTTAATTTGATTATTAATGGCAAAACATCAATTACACGATATTGAATCTCATTAAAATAATTTTTAATCTTGCGAAAATTGCCTTAAAGTTTATCAAAATGCATAACTATCCATTATACGATCTTGAATATCATACCTCTTAAATAATGCACAACATTACATACCGTGTTAAACCGCCAAAAGTATCAAGGCTTCATTCAACGGTGTACTATTTTCGAGTTTTTGTCTACAAACTTCCCATTATTTTTAATAGGGGTATTATTACAAAAATCAATTACGTATTATGCCTATTGGTTCTGTTTTTAAAATTACGAACACAAGTACATTTCATTTAATAATTAGGCTTTATTATTGCCCTACTGAATGAGACTTACGGTCGTCCACACGCTCCGTTTAAATACACCCTTACAAATCGAGTCCTTGATACTTCGGTTGCCATGACACCTGTGTTTTACAACTGTGAACTTTTGTGTTTGACTTGTCTCCTGTTTGGTTTTATGATGTTTCGTCTTCTAGCAGTGGCTACAAATATTATTTTTGTGGTAAAGGTCTACTGTGCAACAGATAATTGTAGTAAAAAGCAAGTGAGGGGATAGTGTTGTTCAGATATCCTAAAAAAGTGCAACAAAGGGAGCACTGGGTCAAAACAGTACTGGCAGTATCTAATATGTAGGAAAGTAGCCTGGAGACTATCAAAAAATGTTCATGAACGAGCTTTCCAAAGGCGAGTGTTTCCTTTCCAGAAACATTTGAAAATATGGAACTTTTCCTTACTGTCCATCTCTAGCGTGCTTTTAAAACTTTCTTTAGTGCAAAAAAGTTGTTAAATTCGTCCTACATTTTAAATACGCCGCGGGCTACAGTTAGTAGCGTAAAGAATTTTGAATTTGTCTGAAATGGCTTTAGTTTATCAATTTGGCAAAATATCGCGTTTACGATCTTGAATCTCGTTAAAATTATTTTTAATCTTGTTAAAATGACCTTAAAGGTAATAAAATGGCAAAGTATTAATTACGAGATCAATTATATATCTGATCTTGAATATTACTTAAATAACTTGAATCTGGTTATAATGGCCTTACAGTTTACCATTGATTTGTATAATCAATATGTTGAATCTCGCTAAAATAATTTTTTAATTTAGTTGAAATGCCTTTAGTTTATCAATTAGGAAAAATATCGCGTTTACGATTTTGAATATCATTAAAATAAGTTTTAATCTTGCTAAACTGGCATTAAAGTTTAACAAAATGGCAAAATATCAATTATTCGATCTTGAATATGGCTTCAATAATTTTAATCTGATTAAAATGGCAAAATATTGATTATACAATCTTGAATCGATTTGGTAAAATATCGCGTTTACGATCTTGAATCTCGTTAAAATAATTTTTAATTCTGCTAAAACGGCCTTAAAGTTTATCAAAATAGCAAAATATCAATTATCAATGTTGAATGTCGGTTAAATAATTTTAATCTGGTTAAAATGGCCTTACAGTTTAGCAAAATGGCAAAATGTTGAGTATGCAATCTTGAATATTGCTTAAATATTTTTTTATTTGGCTGAAATGGTTTAGCTTATCAATTTGGTAAAATATCGCGTTTACGATCTTTAATCTCATTAAAATAATTTTTAATCTTGCTAAAATGGCCTTAAAGTTTATCAAAATGGCAAAATACAATTATATGATCTTGAATATCGCTTAAATAATTTTAGTGTTGTTACAATGGCTTTACAGTTTACTAAAATGGCAAAAATTGATTATACAATCTTGAATATCGCTTAAATAATTTTTAATTCTGCTGAAATGGTTTAGTTTATCATTTTGGTAAAATACGGTAAAATATAGCGTTTACGATCTTAAATCTCATTACAATAATTTTTACTCTTTCTAAACTGGCCTTAAAGTTTATCAAAATGGCAAAATATCAATTATATGATTTTGAATATCGCTTAAATAATTTTAATCTGGTTAAAATGGACATACAGTTTACCAAAATGGCAAAATATTGATTATACGATCTTTAATATCGCTTAAATAATTTTTAATTTGGTTAAATGGTTTAGTTTATCAATTTGGTAAAATATCGCGTTTACGATCTTGAATCTCATTAAAATAATTTTTAATCTTGCTAAAATGGCCTTAAAGTTTATCTAAATGACAAAATATTAATGATCTGATCTTGTATATCACTTAAATAATTTTAATTTGGTTAAAATGGCAATGCAAGTTTAGCAAAATGGCAAAATATTATTATACAATCTTGAATCTCGCTAAAATTATTGTTACTCGGTTAAAATCACCTGAAAGTTATCAAAATATCGTTTATACGTTGTTGAATGTGGTTAAAATGACTTTCAATTTTGTCAAAATGGCAAAATATCACTTATGCTGCCTTGAGTCTCGTTAAAATAATTTTTAATCTTGTTAAAATGGCCTGCAAATTCATCAAAATATCGCTAATACGATCTTAAATATCGTCAGAATAACTTAGTCTGGTTAAAATGGACTTTTAATGTGTTAATGCAATATTTAATATAATCATAACCATTAAACATTTTTTAAATGGGATTTAGCGTCGTTAAAATCTTGTTCAATAGTACTAAACTGATTACTAATATCCTTTATATGATCTCAGCTCTTAGCGGGAAATAGTAAACGGATCAAATTTTGTAAAATGGGCTATTAACGTCCTTTAAGGACTCAAATGTTCATACAATATCTTGATGGTTACATTTTTTAAAGGGATTCTAGTGTCCGTAAAACGACCTTTAATCTTATGAAATTAACAAATTATAGTAGATTATGCAATAAGGGAGAGAAATTGCACTGAAGCAAAATAGCATTCTCTCCGAGTTGCATATACTATTTTTTTCACGTTGCAGGAAGATTTAAAACGAAAACCCGTTTTTTTAAACGTCATTTATTGACATTTTAGTTACAATTATTTTAAAATTAGTAGCCTTTGCTAAATTTTAAAGTTGGTGGCACTGTAAGTCATTATGACAAGAGCTCACAATTATGTCAAATTCGAGGTTAGCAGGTTAGTTTTTGCGTCAGGTTGTGTCAAAACTGACGGAAAATCTAACCTGATAACTTCGAATTTGGCATAATTGTTGTGTCAGTCATAATGAAAACTCCCTAGGGAAATTTTTGTCTTATTTAGTCTCTAGGGAGCAAATGATCTACTTCTGTCACAATTTTGATGCTATAGAAACGGACTTCTACTCCCGGTCGTGGAAAAATATAGTTTAACGATCAAAAATGTGTTTATAAGGTGGTGGATCTAATTAAAAATCGGGTAATCTAGTAATAAGACTTTAAATTCACCAAACTGCAATTGCTTTCTTAAAACAAAATTTAATTTAATCTTGACAATCACATTTTGTTTCAAATGCTTTTAGTTATATACCTCTAAAACGACCATTGCCTACCTAATCTTATAAAATGTAACGACTTAGATTTTCTCCATATAATCGTGAATATCGTTAAAATAACTTTAATATCGTTAACACGACTTTAAAACCTGCAAAAATTAGTTGGTTAAAACAAAGCTGTGTAATGTAATTTTAACGTTTAAATGTTCTTTAAAACGTTAGTTTTCGTCAAAACGACTTCCAATATAATAATCTTTCAATTACTTTAAATTTAGTGTAAACGACTTTAAATCTATATAGTTATTTCGTCGTTGATATCGTTTAAATTGTCTCTCATTGCGTTGATGAAAATAATATGTCATTAAATGACTTTGAATCTAGTTATACGATTTTTAATCTCGTTTTTCTACAGCCGTGATTTTAAACTGTTTCCAAGGGTCATATGCGGCGTGCTTTATGTTGTCTATAAAACACGCCATTCCATTTAAAGCACGGAGTACTTTAAGAGTTTATAAAACCTTATTTGTGAAGATTAAAAGTACAGTTATTATATCGGACCGATTTGTATGCGGAGCCCCGAGTGCCCGATTGGAGAGGGGCGCAGCCCGATGGCCCCCTTGGAGAGGGGCGGAGCCCCGATGGCCCCCTTGGAGAGGGGTGAAGCTCCAAGGGCCCCCTTGGAGAGGGGCCGAGCCCTGAGGGCCCCCTTGGAGAAGGGCCGAGTCCCGAGGGCCCCCTTGGAGAGGGGCGAAGCCCGATGGCCCCCTTGGAGAGGGGCGGAGCCCCGAGGGCACCCTTGGAGAGGGGTGGAGCTCCAAGAGCCCCTTGGAGAGGGGCCAAGCCCTGAGGGCCCCCTTGGAGAGGGGCCGAGCCCCGAGGGCCCCCTTGGAGAGGAGCGGAGTCCCGAGGGCCCCCCTTGGAGAGGGGTGGAGCCCCGAAGGCCGCTTTGGAGAGGGGCGAAGCCCCGAGGGCATTTAAGCTAACAAACTCCTCGGCTGTAGAAAAAATATTGAAGCCAACTCGTGTTTTACAGTTTAAAAATCTCGGTCGATCATAAAATTCTCGCTTCGCTCGAATTTTAACATGATCGACCTCGATTTTTAAATCCTCTGTAAAACACTAGTTGCCTTAATAGCTATAAAATTATGTTTAATTCGTTGCAGTTTTTTAATGGTGTTAATTTTGTTTTTAAATAACGATGTATAGTTGCTCTATTTGAGAATTTGATAAGATACATGCTCATAGGAGTGTTTTTGTAGCTACAGTATCATAACCCCATACTATACAACAAACAACACGTAAATAGGGGTTTTAAGAGAACTTTGGTCTTTATTCTGGCAAAATCAATTTAAACCAGGAAATTTCTTCCAGCAGCTGTTGATAGTATACCATGTATCTATACATTTACCTCATATTGGAAATGTATTATTATCTAATTGCAACCATTCAAAATTTATCGATTGAGCAACATACTCCGTTGTGTAACTGGTAGTTACTTACTTAGAAACTGTTAATTTCACCTCTTACAGCTATTGGATCAATCACAGACACACATTGTTGGCCCCGTGAAAATATTCACGCACGTTTTTTTACCAGGAATTTCGTGTGGGCGTTCGTCAATAACAGTAATTGGGACAAAAAGTTTGTATTGGGCGGGTGATTCATCCAGCGGTTAGCATTGCGGTCCCCATTGAAGTACGTGTTTGTTGTTAACTGCGAAGTGGTATTCATCTCGCTGATGCTGAAGATAAATGGGAAGTCACTCAGATTTGATTTGCCAGTGTAATTGAGTTACTGTTGTTATTTGAAGCACTTGGGCATTTCTATGGATGATGATAATGTGGCTGGTTTTCATTTAACCTCGAACTGGTGTACGTTTTAATGTTTATGTTGTTTAAAAGAATGCATAGCAAACATTGTTGACATGTTGATAGCATTTAAAATTAGAACTGCAAGTATTATTAGGTATTGCTAATTTAACTGTAGGAGGTTATGGCCATCGTGACGTCCTTATTGCTGTTTTTAATTTCGAATTTTAGTGCACCTGATGAGAGCGCTCGTTGTATTACCATAATCTGCCTACATATGTTAACAGTTTTCCCATTCGTGAGAAAAAAGGTAGACCACCGGAAGAATGGATCAAGCAAGCGTAAGCAGATATGGCTAGGGGAAAATTATTCGAAAGATGGAGTCGTATGAAAAATTTCTAGGGTAATTGGTGTGGTTTGCAGATTGTTGCATCCAGCTCACTAATGACAAATGTAAGGACACAATAGTAAACACAGATACTAAAATTTGGCAAATGTTGTCTTACAAAGAAAGCAGTCATTTCTTAATTGCCAGTTTGTGACACGTAGTTTTGGAATTTTGTCTTGTGTAATAATAAGGTACAATTTGTTATGTAACTTTTATTACCCATTATAAACGAATGCGATTATAATTGCCCCGAACTATTTTGTAGATAGTTCATTCGGCAGAATAGTAGTCATCCTTAAATAAATCGACACCAATGAGATTCTCTCGAAACCAAACGAAAAAGCCCGTTCTTCCTCGTACCGGAAACTTCGTAGTTCAAGATCGCGTGCCTAGAAAAACGAACCTGGAATGCTGAGAGGGGCCCCGACTTCACGATTGTTCGCCGTAATGCTCAGCCAGCAGAACTGCGTTTGGTATCCATAAGTGAATGCTTTCACATTTTTTCGACCTACTTATCGCTGTAATTGTTGCTACTTGGATTTAACAGTCTGGTGCAGCTTGCTGCTTTAATTCGACCTGGTAGATTAATGGACACCTTAATGTGCTCCTCGCGGTTACCAGCAGCATTGCATCAATCGTTTCTAAGGGAAAACAACTGCTATTAATATTGCCCTGGCATAGATATAAAAATATAGTCTTTAATAATGTTGGTTGCAAAGATGCTGCCTTGAGATGTCGTTAAAAAATGTTTCTTTAAAACGGTGGCGGGTTAAAATGTTTCTTTAGAGTATGCTGCTGATCAAAAGTGTAGCTTTCAAAATTATCACGGGTGAAAATTGGTCCCTTCAAAAATGCCGCCGGCGCAAAATGTTTTTGATTATAACGCCACATTTAAAAATATCGCTTGTTAACTGTTCCCTGTAGAAATTTCGCCGTTCAAAAATATTGCCTCCAAATATGTACGCGATCAAAAATCATTACTTTAAAATTTTTATAAATAAAAAATTTTGCCTAAAAACGCGTCGGCGGTCAAATATTATGTCTTCAAAAATGTCATCGGGTAAACCCTTTCTTTAAAAAAATTTGGCCTAGAGAAATATCGCTCTTCAAAACGTATTTGCTTCAAAAATTATCCCTTTAAGATTGTCGCTACTAAGAGTGTTGTATTAAAATGTAAGTACATCTGATCAAAAATGTTGGTTTTAAAATTGTTGCCGTGAAAATATACATTCAAAAATTTCACAGGATAACAAATTTGCTTTCAAAAATGTTTGCCTACGAAATATCGCCCGGCAAAAATTATTGCTTCAAAAATATTCCCTTTACAACTGTAGCTGATATCAATGTTGCTTTAAAGTATGCGTTCGGTCAAAAATGGTGCTTTCAAAATGATCCCACTTAAAATTGTTGCCTTCAAGAATGTCGCCAGTGGAAATTGTTGGTTATAAGGTTATAACGCCGCGATTAAAAATATCGCCCGTTAAATGTTTCTTGTAGAAATTTCGCCGCTCAAAAATATTGCTTCCAAATATGTACTTCGGCAAAAATATTTTTTTATAATTGTTATTGATCAAAAATATTGCCTACAAACGCGTCGGCGGTCAAATAGTATGTGTTCAAAAATGTCATTAGTAAAAACATTGTTTTAAAAAATGTTGCCTACAGAAATATCGCCCATCAAAAAGTATTGGATTCAAAATTGTTCTCTTTAAGATTGTCGTTGCTTTAAAGTATACATCTGATCAAAAATTTTGCTTTTAAAATTATTGCCGTGAAAATATACATTCAAAAATTTCTCATGATAACAGCTTTGCTTTCAAAAATGTTGCCTACGAAATATAATAATAATAATAATAATAATAATATATGCCTTTATTTAAACAAATTCAATGTACAAATGTACAAAAATTATTGCCTTCAAAAATGTTCGCATTAGAACTGTAGCTGCTATCAATGTTGCTTTCAAGTATGTGTTCGGTCAAAAATGGTGCTTTCAAAATGATCGCCACTTAAAATTGTTGCCTTTAAGAATGTCGCCAGTGGAAATTGTTGGTTATAACGCTGCGACTAAAAATATTTCGCGTTAAATGTTCCTTGTAGAAATTTCGCCCTCGATTTCGCCGATCAAAAATATTGCTTCCAAATATGTACTTGGTCAAAAATCATTTTTCAGGGTGTATAATTTCTGGAAAACAGGGAAAACCTGTAAAAGTCACGGAATTACATTCTAATTCTGGAATAAGGGAAAAGTCAGGGGATTTGCTTAATTTATAAAAAAAAGTAATTGAAAATTAATTAAAATGTCAAACTATTTTATCAAAAGTTTATTCTATTCGAGAGCCACCGTGTAATAACGGGATTATCTTGGTTTGTCTTGCATCCAGAGCATTATGTAAACGTAGTAAGTACGTTGAAATTGCGCAAAATCAGGCGCCGCGCGGGAAGCTTCTTGGCAGCAGGTGTACCTACTGTTGCGATACGTCTAACTTTGGGGTTTTCAGCTCAATCCTGATTACGCGGTTACACTTATTAAAGGCTCTACTGAGAAATTAAAGACTTTAGTAGCTTAAAATATGTTTATTTACAAATTATTCGGAAGCGATCTATCCGTTACCGAGGTCTGTTAAGATCTGACTTCACCAAAATTCCTGCTTTTACAGGTAAACTTGTAAAAGCTATTTAGACCATGGAAACCTAAGAATTTACATAATTACATTTGAGTTAGACACTAAGCTAAGATTCAATAATATTAATTACTAACGTCCATTCTCAATATAGTCTATAGAGTTTATTATGTTACAGTTAGGATTCCTAACAGTACATGCATCTAATATGTAATATGTAAAAATCTTCTGGAATTTTGATTGAAAAATCCTGGAAAACCTGGAAAAGTCAGGGAATTTTCAAATTGTGAGTTAGTAGGTATACACCCTGATTTTTGTATAATTGTTATTGATGAAAAATGTCTACAAACGCGTCGGCGGTCAAATATTATGCGTTCAAAAATGTTTTAAAGAATGTGGCCTACAGAAATATCGTCTATCAAAAGGTATTGGATTCAAAAATGTTTTCTTTAAGATTGTCGTTGCTTTAAAGTATACATCTGATCAAAAATGTGGCGTTTAAAAATATTGCTGTGAAAATATACCTTCAAAAATTTCACAGGATAACAACCTTGCTTTCAAAAATGTTGTCTACAGAAATATCGCTCGGCAAAAATTATTGCTTTCAAAAATATTCCCTTTAGGACTGTCGCTGCTAACAATGTTGCTTTAAAGTATGCGTTCGGTCAAAATTGGTGCTCAAATGATGGCCACTTAAAATTGTTGCCTTTAAGAATGTCGCCTGTTAAAATTGTTGGTTATAACGCCGCGATTAAAAATATTTCCCGTTAAATTTTCCTTGTAGAAATTTCGCCGATCAAAAATATTGCTTTCAAATATGTTCCTCCTCAATCCTTTGCCCGATAAGGTCATGGTGATACTATCTAATGTAGTCTTCTCTTTATGGTTGTTTTCCAATCTGGTCTGTCTTAGAATAATTGGGTGACTTCATGTACCCCAAGACCTGTTATGGGTTTCGTCTGATCTATCCAGCGCCAGCGGTTGGGCGCTTTTCCTCGTGGTCGTCTTCCAATGACCGTTTTTCCACAATTAGTTGATGCATTTCATTAGTTCGTCTCGCTATGTGCCCAAAGTAGTTTAGGTAGGATTCTTTAATTCTGAAGGATAGCCGTATTTGAATGTTGAGCTCTGCTAATACAGACTGATTTGTACGGTGTTGCGTCCATGGAATTCTTAGAATTCTGCGTTATACCCACATTTCAAACGCATCAATTCTTTTCATGCCATTCTTCTTTATTGTTCATGTTTCTGCGCAGTATGTTGAAATTGGAGATGCCAAAGTAGATGCTAGCTTGAGTTTAGTTTGCTTTGATATCGCAGTGTCTTTCAATTTTTTGATCAATTTCGTGGTTGCGCCTCTTGCCATGGTTATTCTTCGTTTTATTTCGTTTTCGCAATTTCCCGTGTCCGTTATTATCGATCCTAGGAATGTTAAGCTTTTTATTAGGTACTTCAAATCTCGCTATGGCAATTTAAATAGGGTCGGTCATTCTGCCGGACCCTGTATTAACTTTGATAGTGAACTCTCTAGCTTTTTCAATTATTTTCCGTACGTTCAGTACCTGTTCTCTTGTTCCCTTTCCTCCAAATATGTACTTGGTCAAAAGTCTTTTGACATATAATCTCGTAATAGCATTAATTCTTTCCGGATATGAATTAATGCTGGAATGCAGATTCAGTAAGAAAATCGTAACGACACAAACCCTAAAAAGCAGTAATTCATACCTACAAAAAATTTTCAAGAAATTTTGTTGTCTTGGTTACGGCTCGTGAACTAATTTTTCTATTGGTCATTAATGAGTGTCGTACGATTTTGCTTGAAATTAACCGATCAAAAATGTTGTGTCCAATCGTGTCGGCGGTCAAATATTATGCCTTCAGAAATGTTACCGGGTAAAAACTTTGCCTTCGAAAATATAAATAGAATAAATAGAAATATCACCAGTCGAAAAATATTTGACTTCAAAAATGTTTTCCTCAGGACTCTCGCTGCTGAAAGTGTCGCTTTCAAGTATGCTTCTGGTAACAAATATTGTTGCCTTCAAAAAGGCCGCCGGTGAAAAACGTTGGTTATAACGCCGTGTTGAAACATATCGCTCGTAAATTGTTCCCTGTAGAATTTCGCTGATCAAAATGTTGCCTTCAAATGTGTGCACGGTCACAAATCTGTTTTTATTCTCACTGATCAAAAGTGTTGCTTTCGAATGGGTCGGCGGTCAAATATTATGCCTTTAAAAATGTTACCGGATAAAAACAAAAATTATTCCTGTAGAAATATCGTCCGTCAAAAAAAAATCGTTCAAAACTGTTACCGGTTAAAATATTGCTTTAAATTATGTTGCTGTCAAAAATGTGGCATTTAAAATTATCGTTTATGAACATTGTTGCGTTGAAAATAATTATTTGGGTAAAAAAGTAGGTATCTTTAGAAATGTCAGCGGTCAAAAGTGTGTTTGCTTATAACGCCGCGATCAAAAATGTCGCCTGTTACAGTGTAAGTAAAAATTTGGTTGGTCGAAAATATTACTTTCAAATATACCACTGGTTAAAAAATCTCTTTAAAATTATAGCCGGGCAAATGTTATCAAAAATGTCCCCTTTAAAAATCTGTACCGCTTAAAGTGTTGCTTTAAAGTATGCTACTGGTCAAATATGGGGCTTTAAAAATGATCGTCTGTGAAACTTTTTGTCTTGAAAATTATTTTTGAAGAAAAATATTGTCTTCAGAAATTTCTTCTGGTGAAAAATGACCATTATCAAAAATATTTCCCATTAAAAGTGTTTCCTTAAAAATATAGGCTGTCAAAAATATGTCTTTCAGACAGCACTGATAAAAAAACTCGTTAAAATTGTCCCCTTTAAATATGTCCCGTGAAAGTGTTGCTTTAAACAAAGTATGCTCTTGCTGAAAAATGTGACATTCAAAGTTACAACCGATGGAAATTGTTGCCTTCAAAATTATTCATGCCCAAAATGTCACCTTCCAGATTATTTTTGGCCATAGTATTGTTTTCGAAATTGGCGTCGGTCAGAATTGGTGCCTTTAAGGATATCACCGGCAGAAAGGTTGGTGGTTATAACGTCGCGTTCCGGAATGTTGCCTATCAAAAATGACCCGTTTAAAAGCATTTCGGTTAAACATTTTGTTTTCATAAAAAATGCGCTCATTAAAAACGTTGCCTTCAACCATATCCTGTTTAAAACAGTCGTCGGTTACGATATTGCTTTAAAGTATGCTCCTGGTCACAAATGTGGGGTTCAAAATTATCTCCGATGAAAATTGTCGTTTTCAAAATGATTTTATTAAAAAAGATATTGCCCTCGAAAATGTCACCGGTTAAAATGTTGCATGCAAATATGTACATGGTCAAAAGCGTGTAAAAAATATCGTCGGTCAAAAATGTTCTCTTTAACATTGCCACTGGGCACAGATGTTGCCTTCAAAAATGTTTCGTTGCCGAATCTTGCCTTCAAAACATTATATCCTTTGAAAACGTTGCCATTAAAGGTGTCGTCCGTCAAAAATATTACTTTAAGAAGTGTCACCGGCTAAGCATGCTATCTCCAAAAGTGTCTTCAATAAAGTTGTTTTGTTAAGTGTATTCTTCAAAAATGTCACACGGGAAAGATCTTGCTTTCAAAAGTGTTGCTTTCAAAAATGTCGCCCGTCAAAAATTTTGCTTACTGAAATGTCGTTTATCAAAAATGCTGATTACAAATATTGCCTCTAACACTGTCGCCAGCTAAATTGTTGTTTTCAAGCATGTTCGTAGTCAAAACTGCGACTCAAAAAAATGTTGCCGGAAAGATTACTGGCTGCAAAATTATTTCTGGCCAAAATTTTTGGGTGTTCAAAAATGTTGCGGCTTAAAATTCGTTTTCAGGAACGACTCCTTCAAAAATGTTGTAGGTTAAAAATATTCCATTCAAAAATGTCGCCGGCTAAGAATGTTGTCTCCAAGAATGTCGTCTTCAAAAAAGTGGCACGCTAAAAATATTGTTTTGAATAGTGTGGCACGTTAGAAATACTGTACTCAAAAGAGTTGCACGTTAGAAATGCTGTCTTGTAGAATGTCGCCTTCAAAAATATTGTTGTTAAAACGTCGTCGTCCAAAAATATCGCAACTTAAAAATGTTGCTTACAGAAATGTTGATGGTCAAAACTGTTGCCTTTTACAACTATTGTCTTTAAAAATGTTGTCAATTAAGCTGTTGCTTTGAAGTATGTTCTAGGTCAAAATGTGACGTCTAAAAACGTTGCCAGTGGAAATTGTTGGCTTCAAAATGATATGTGGTCTAAAATATTTCCTTCAAAAATGCCCCGGCGGAAAATACTGTCTTCGATAATATCGTATTCAAAAATGTGGTTGGTTAAGACGTCATCTTCAAAAATGTCGCACGTTAAATATATTGTGTTGTCGGCTACAAATGATGTCTTCAATAATGCTGCCTTCAAAAACTTTTCCGGCAACAATTTCGCCGGTGAAATACGTTGTCTTGAAAAAAATCGCCGGCCAAAAATCTTCTATTTAAAATTATTGCTGGTCAAAGTGTTGCCTTCAGATATTTTACCTTCAGGCATGTTGCCTTTAGAACTGTCCCCAGTAAAAATGTTTATACAAACATGCCGTCTGGTAAAATGTCACACGAGAAAGACATAGTCTTTATTTATTTCAAATTACTATTACAGTTATAACACTTATTTTCTCAAGAAATTCACATATGTACTTAACAGCTTCAAATTCAGAATTGTGTAAAATCCAATTAAATTGAATTATTTCTTAGTTGTTTTCTGTACAATATACTGTAGTAGTACCTCGCTGTATAAATAATAATAGGGTTTATAAAATATAAAATTTCTAATTATTAGCAAGGGACACTACACTATAAATTGTTAATTTTCAATTAAGAACCTGCCTTTCAAACTCAGGGAAAATTAAAAGAACGTAATATTTATTACCAAAAATAAATGGTTTATTGCTCTTTCCTTATTTTATTTATTTGCAATAAATTAGAGCTTAGCTCCGGTGAACATGAAACAATAAATTCTTATCTCACGGAGTCGGTTCATAAAAGTAAGTAGAAAACCTTGTATTACAAATAATTCCTTGTATGACAATTACTCTCAATTATTAGGGCAAATGCACCATTCCCAACTAACGTTTAAATAACCTCTAAAGTTTGTTCAGCAAACAAGATGACCTGCCAGTGCGAAAATTGAATTTTAAACAGCAAAATGGCACGAATGCATCATGTAAATACGATTAATTCTGTGACGTAGCAACGGCTAACCTCGTTTTGTTTCTAGTATGACGTAAACCCACGCGTAATTCGCTTTTGTTCAATTTCCGGCGAAAACTGCAAATTCCGCGCCAACTCGCACTTTTTAGGGACGCCAGCTAAATTACTCGAAGTTCAATAAGCCTGGGACTCTGCAGTATGCCTCTACACCTCGTACACAGTCTAATCTTGAAAAGGGCTGCTTCGCAGGCGGGATACGTTTTCTAGGGACGCTACGTCGATGGTAACTCTCGCTTCCTGCTCCGAAACTCTGGACACAGGCACTTTGGGGGAACTGCTCTACACGTTGGACATAAAATTCTTGCTGGCCGGTACTTCCAACTAATCGTAAAAGGATCTCGATGTTGACCGCACTTGGACGAATCTGGAGCCTGCTTTTTCTCTTCACCGTGATCACTTGTCAAGACGAAATTTACACTCACAGGTGCTCTGGAGACTGGTGAATATAAAAAACACACTTTTAGGCTCGGAGATAAAACTTTTTACTTAGAAAATGTATACACAACTGAAAGCAGACTTGCCCCCAGCACAAATTTTACAAACTTGTTTGATTTCTTCTGACAATTGACTGTCTCATAACTTAGCAACTAGATTTTCATATGAATAAAATAAATTAGGTTTGATCACATGTTTGAACTTATGGACTACAGTTTTGATGTCATGCCTTTGCCTAACTACTAAAATTGTTTTTTTCTTGGAATAAATGTCACTACATTCTGCTTTTAAACAACTTTCGTTTATAATGCACTGATACATTTGTGTTTCTTTAGCGTCTCACTAAATTGTCTTTCGATCGGTTGCCTTACATTTCTATTGCTCTATTGCAATTATTGCTTTGCTAGCACTGTTTTTCGTTTTACATTTCAGCTAATTTGCCGTTTGCTGGCTTATAAGATTTTAATGCATAACGCTCATATAATTTCTGTACTTATCAAAAATCATTCTGTATAATTTTATTCGCATTATGTTTGACGTTACTAAGCTCAAATCTGTCAGTTATAAATTAAATTGCATTGGCCCTTCCGAACATTTACCATATCTGGAATCTGAACGTAACCCTTCTGAAACCTGCCTTATCTCATTCTAACTTTTATCCATCAAATTATTAGTTACTGCTGCCCACACCAAGTGCATTTATTAATGTGAAGTACTGATTATCCAGCAATAAACAAAATATTCACATCTGTGCTCATTTTGACCTTGTTCATTTCGTTTACTAGGTAATCAGAATTGCTGTTGACAGTAAACCATTACAATATTTAAATTTTCTAAATCTAAGCACTCATTTATTTAGTACAATTTAGTGGCCATAGTTTTGATCTTGATCTCGTTTGCTTTGTTGAAGAAATATATAGTAATACCAACGTTGCTAAACGAAAATAGAATGGAAAATACTTCAGCAAGGAAAAAACCTGAAAATTATATAGGTGCTAATTCCTAGTGAATTAACGCGACATGCAGTTTCCTGCGTATTTCTGTGGTGTAAATAATGTTCTAAATAGAATGGTTAGTACCTTTTTTGTAATAATTAAGGGGAAATGATTGGTTTTAAATTAGTCGTTGACATTGCAAAGTCCTAACTCGACTCTCTCAAAAATAAAGAAAAATCGGTACAATCATATGCATGTCAGGTTTCATAAGGGAAGCGCAAGATTATTCTGACAAATAAATAGTTTGAGTATCTTCCCTTGGGCATGAAGGTGTCGCTATATCGGTATCCTGTATTTCCGTTGTTTGTTGTCCGGTATTTGAGCTATGCATTTCCCGGTTGTCGGAATTCTCCTAGCTTCCTGACAAAACGAAAGTCAACCGTCCAACCTTCAATCTCAGATCTTACCGAATAGCTACACCGGCGTTTTCCTATTGAATGCAAATGCATTGTTTGTTCTTAGACAAGGATCTTCCCACCGCACAGGTAGTCGTTAGTACCTGCTGATTATTCCGTCCGGAGACATCGACTGAAATTATGAGAGCATTGTTGCTCATTGTCTTAAGGTCAACGCGTTCCTTTGCGGAGTTTATTGTAATCGCCGCACGGGGTACGCCAAGAGGTGCGTGAAATTGTGGGGCACGCGGCTCACGCTGTGGGTCATGGCAAGACCCCAACAATAGCCTGCCAAATGCGATCATATTTGTTTGTTGATATTTTGATTACGTTAATGCGTGTAAAACAATGTTTCCATTGGATTTATTTTGTTTTGCGTTTGTGGATCCCCGGTACGTCACATGTTAATCAAAAAGGATATTTTAATGCGTAGTTATATTGACTTCCTTCACCTGCATCTGCTAACGTCACATAACAGCCGTTATTTTGGCGATTTCGCTTAATGTGAGAACAAATTAATTCTAATGTTTTTAAAATATTTTTATTATCTGAGTAGCTGGATGTGGCCAGATAATTCTCATAAATGGGGAACTCAGTTTGGTCTTTTTAAAGGAAATCGTATACGAACTGTTGTTAGGTCTAAAACAGAGTTAAAATGCAAAAAATTAAAGTGCACCGATAGCTCATTGAAGGAGGGAGGGGTACGTCAATATAGTACCATAAACATACCTGGCAATTTCGAGACAAATTGTTAGGCACCACCCGTTGTCTAAGCATTGGGAGGTCGTAAGAAACGGCTCGAAATCTGGAGGTCTAACATCTACCTACGGCCGTGACGTGACGTCGGTAAGTTTTGGTTCCTTAAAATAGGCCTGAAGTGCGCAGAAGGCGCCTTAAATGAACACAAGAAAAGGCATAAAATTATCGTGCGCTGATGTCAGCTAGGTTCTTAAATACGTTACAATTTTCAATATCCGGAAGGTGAATGTTTGCAACATGCACCACCTAAATCGTATAATTCCAGCATATAATAACTTAGCTGGAATAGAGTCCATGACAGCAGCGGTGGGTGGGAGGTTTCTTGGCCAATAGAAATTTTTGCTGCTGGGAGTGCGAGCCAGAAGGAGAGTCGTCCAAGCCACGACCATGCGAGCAAGCTTCGATAGGCGGGACAGCAACGGAATAACGAGTGACAGCTTAATTTTCCGCTGCAAATTGAAGAATAAGACCGGTCAGTTCAATGATGGGAGCGTCACTACGTATATTCTAAATCTAAATTCTGGTTTGCACATTCGACGGCAGTCGAAATGCCAAAGAACCAGCTATTATTAATTCCCCTACCTGGTGGAATTCGCGTCTGAAGAAATGGACGCGGTACCAAGTCCAGCTCCCAAGAACGGGAAATTAACCGCGAAAAGCCTGTTGTAATCACGTGGGAGCGTACAAATTCGAAACGGTGTAACATTGTCAACAGCGTATTTTCGATTCGACAAGTATTAGGCGGATAGTTCGTAGATGTTCATAATTGATCCGCTACTAAGCTAATCAGATATTGTTATTAGGGTTTCCAAGTCCCGGGACCAAAAGTGTTTTCGGGACTTACGAGCTAAATTTCAGGTCCCGGGACTAGTCCCGAAGATCCCGAAAATGGTCCCGAAAAAGAAATAGTGTTCATGTGAAATTTACGAATAAAATTTCCAAAGAAAAACAAGTGTTTTAAGTTAAATAAAGTATTTCTGTGCTGATAATTTGCGTTGGGGCTCGTCTACAACTTCATTGCTTTCTTCTGGTACTAAAAATGTCTGTCGCTTTTGCTTTTGTTTGAACTGCAAAGTGCGTGTGTAATTCTTTCGTCAAGCTGCCTCTGATTATGATAATTTTGTAGGAACCCACTTTACATTTCGCCAATTGTTTATCTTTAATATATAAAACTGTTGCCATAGTGACTTCAAATCGTTATTTTTGTAAATGTAGAATGAAGGTAGGTTGCGAATCGGAATTTATTCTAATTGTAACGCTTTAGCAGAGTAATAACGAACACACTTAAAACCCAAAAATATAAATTATTCAGCTTTTTCGCACATATCTAAATACAACAAAAAAAACAGACAAATACATAAATAGAAGAAGATATGCAAATGTGCCTGAAACAACACACATGTTTAATTCTAACCTACCGAAAACAATACCTCTCCTGCGTTACGCAAAACGCAAATAATGCAGAATGTACAAGAGGCATGAGTACTACGATGGACGCCGGTGAATACAGGTCCTAATTCTCTGATATCGAGTATACGCACGCATGTTGACATGGTCCCGGGACTTCGCCTGGGCTGGCTGTGGTCCCGGGACTCGGTTTTTGTGGTAGAATCCCGGGACTGTCCCGGGACCGGATCCCGGGACTGGAAACCCTAATTGTTATGTTTCTGAAATTGTAATTCTTGGGCAAAGCCCTTGATTGAGGTAATTGCGAGGATTTGGGAATTAAGGGAGAGGGATGATCTTGGAACAAAGGGTTATTATAATAGTTCGTTGTCTTGATATGAGTAGTTTTTTTTTTTCATTCGATAGTAGATTGTAAGCGTCAAGTTGTTAGTACGTGTAGGCAGTAAGAAATTGACAGTATAATTTGCATTGTTTTGAAAATCAGCTAGTAAATTAACTCGAGGTTATTTAAATCTATAATTGGTACGATAAGTGTACATTAGTATGATTATTATAAATTCTGCTTATCTTAAAACGATTTAAAATACAGTAAGTTGTATTGGCAATTCTTCCAGGTACAATATTCTGTGCATTCATATTATATGTTCTCCCCAAGAACGTTTTGCTGTACCCATGTTTCATCCCCAGTTGTATGTTATGCAGAGAGACATGTAAAGGTCTTACTAAATTTCTTAAATTAAGCGTTCCCTCCTGGCCTTTATAGACTTTTTGTAGCGGCAGCAAACGGCTGTACTTAGAATTTTGCTTGAAAATATGTTGGCGTAGCCTTTACATACACGTCGGCACTCATTTTGTATAATTTTGTTCTATTGCTCTCTAGAGAAATTTTATAACAGCTCTGTCCTCGAGGTCCGCAACGCTCTCGTTTTGGAGCAGAAAAAATCCATAACTCATATCTGCCGCCCAAATTCCGGCAAAACTGCGACATCCAAATGGTTATTTGACGGCGAACGAATAATTTTTGTGTTGTTTAACGACGAAAATTGCTCTCCAATTGGGGCTATCGATTTGGCTTGCATATAACGTTCCGCGATTGGATGCGAAGTAGTTCTATAGTTTTTATAGCAATGTTTGGTTGGAAATCGTAGTTTTTCATAAATTGTCACGTTCTCTTTACTCGAGTGCGAAAATGACAAGAGAGAGATTTTCTAAAAACCCGAAACAACTCTGTTGCCGCTTGAAGGAAATTTCCATTGTATAAGAGTTTCGTTAAGTAGAGCGCATCTTTTTGACTTTCTTCGCACTCGAGTTACTCATGTGGTTATAAATAAGCGTCTGTCTGAAAGTGTCACTGATACTCGTAATGATAATGATATCGTCAGATAATCTTATCTCGTTCTCTAAAAGTGTACGTACATGTGTACCTCGTTTCACCTGTTATCGGTACGGTTTGTTTGTGTTTTAATCAGGCATCAAGGTGTGATTGTGACCAGAACCTTGAATCATCGACCTGCATTTTGATTTATCGCTCAGAGCGGCAGCTCTGTAAATGGAGAAAGTTTTCGAGATTCATGGAGTACCGACTCGTATTTATGGCCCGCAGTGTGACTTATCGAGTCTGTAAAATCAATCAGAGAATTTAGCAGCTGCGTGTATTCGGTTCGGCGGTTTGCCTCGCGGAAATTACACAAGTTTCCATAATTTGTAGTTCGTAATGCCCGAGAAAGTATTATTTCATAAGCAGACGGGATTTTGTAACAACGCACGGTTTCTGTAGATTTTCATTGATAAGAAACTGGAAACTGCGAGCTTTATATTAGTTTTCTAATATATGAATCTGTCTAATACGGAGATTGAAATTTAAAGTAACTTAACGAAATTAATTTGTCATTAATTTATTTACTACATCTTTCGTTTACAAATAACAAAAAGGTTTGATCGTTTAGGCTTAGAAGGGGAGCCGAAGTGTGGTAGAGGTTTATTTGATGCCCCACAGTGAGATGTGGTAGGTCCTCTTTTATATTGAAAGTACTTTTTTCAATATTTACAGGTTTTTACGTTACAGGCAAGTATGTCTAGTACCCTTGTTAAAATACACTCTAATATTGTGATTTATTTCAATAATTTACGTATAAGTTATATTCATATTGCAAAAAATTTAAACGTAAAATTTAAAGCTAAAATAAATATGCAATCTGTGTATCGTTTATACACACTCTATTTTAATAATGAAACAAATATCTGTTAGGCAAGTCTGATATAGGGATTGCTTTGGTGTGTCATAGGGAGGTTGGTAGGCCCTCTTTTGTATGGAAAGTCTACATTCTAAGTTCCCGGTAGTATACCTGCAGTCATTTTATTGTTTTTTGAATGTTACAATAAAATGAATCGGCCAACTGCAGTCCCAACGCAACATTGCATTAACTTTTTGTTAGGAACGAGAAAGATAACGTATAAAGTGGTTTATGACTCAACCCCTCGTACTTTGTTGAAAACGCGGTCAAAATTCGTTGATTCATATTTAAACGAATTGATGACTACACATCTGAAGTTTTGAATATAATTTAAATTACGGATTTACAGGTAGAGGATTCATAATCAAGCCCATGATGTATTTTTTGCGATTATCTCCATTGCAGAAGCCCATTTCTAGTTAATAGCAATTCGTCAAATGACTTTCAACAAAACCTTAAATTGTCGAAATTGAGTACAGTGAAATCTCCCATAAGCGGACACGCACGGTGCCAACGTTTTTGTCCGGTTGTTAGAGGCGTCCGCTTAAGAGAAAAATCCATTTTTATGTTTAAAAAAATTGTATTATGCAAAGGTATACGCGCTAACAATACAGACAAGAATATAAAATAATTGAAACAAAGTTATGTAATAGTTGTTACAAAATCTAAAATACTCATTTGACGTAAGGGTTTTTCTGACTGCTTATTATACTTTCCGCATGTATTTCTAAATATTTTGACAGTTTGAATACTTTAAAGTCATTACTTTCTTTAGCAAAACATTTAAAAATTTTCACTGTTAATGCTTCCGTGGGGGTCTTGATTACATTCTCTCAAATTTCTAAGTCGCCATCGTTTTCTAATTCTACCAACTGCACATCGACGGCAGCTGATTCACCTGAAATATCGGTTACATCATCTTCCTCGCTTATTTCCTTGTCAATGTTTATAAATTCGTCAGGGTCGACGTCTTCGATTTCTGGGATACTTCTATACAGTTCAGCCATTACTGATAAGGGTAAATCGTCCTCTGGTTCGAAATGATTACACTGGCGTAACTTGATATCCGCAGACTCCGCGGTCGCGGGGGCCCTGAGCCTAGTTTTCTTATTCTTTCATTCAATAAAAGCAAGCAGGAAAAATTCTTGCTTTTTTTATTTTTATCATAATAGGCTGCCCACGCAAAAGTCAAAGTGGTTTTGAATTGCAGGCCTCTAAAATCAACTGACATGGATTGTTTTGTAATAGTGTAATGAAAGTGTCGAATTGCCTGCAGTCGTAACGCTGATTTGAGTTGACTTAATACCGCCCGTATTGCAAAAGAATTCTATATTTTAACAACACGATCATTAAATGTTGGATTTATGGATTGTTTTGACGCCTCACGACATTAGCTGGGCCTGCATTTTGAAGTGTCCGTACAAGAGAGATTCACAGTCTAAAAACTCGAAAAATGGTGTCCGTGTCCGTTTAAGAGAGTGTCCGTTTAACAGAGAAAATGTTATTAGTAAAGTTAATGCAAGCAAGTTGGTTTCCAACAAAATGTCCGTGTAAGAGAGGTGTCCGCTTCTTAGAGGTGTCCGGTAAGGGAGATTTCACTGTATACCACATTTTGGTGGTAATTTTATGAAATGGGGAACATCTAAAGACACGCTTCATCCAATTTTCTAAAGTGTAGGTCTAAGATGTACATGCAAATTCGATTCTATTCCCTAATGTTCATACTTTTTTCATGTAGTGGTCTACACATTATACTTTTACATTTTGTCTTTTTAAATTAATTGCAAATATTGATAGCATTATGCTGGTATCAGTTTCGTATTATGAAGGGCTTTAACATGACAAAAACTGTGAAATTACAATTCATATAAGTAAATTAATTATTGATGTTCGTGCTTGGATTCCCTGCCAGAATATAGCGACCCAGTTGTGAAAATTTTAAAAATGCACGCTTCTGCTGGTTCATGCAATCCAGCTTTTGTCCATCGCTCATGACATTGTCCGACTTCCTACGTATTCAAACATAATGACCTGCAGGGTTATTGTTCCAAGCTAACATTTCGCGAACAGGAAGACCGCCATCGGCCTATAATTCCGTCGTTCCGTTTACTGGAAACACTTAATAAATTTTGGATTCAGTGGACATTTTTCTCCCTGCACCCATTCAGACTTCTGACAGGCTTTTCACATGTACTGTAACTTTATAATTCCTAGGTTTGTATATCGAATAAAGCGGTTACGTTTTTACCTTGAGAAAATTGCGTTTACACATCAAAGGCTAGTTCTGAATATTTCCATCGCAAAACTCGCCGCCTCAAAATTCATAAACAACTCGTGCGATCAAAAACAGGCATCCCAGAAATCGAAAGTAGGAGGAACGGGGGCCTTATCTTGGCTTTTCATCGGCGCCGTGGGCGTTTTATTTCCCTAAACTTTTTAGAGGAAGTTCGATGGATTTGTTTGCCTAAAAAATGTTCGCAAGCGAGCTGCAGCAGAAGAGCAGAGCCGGGAGCCACAAATAATTTACCGCTTCGAAATTTGGCACTCGTACAAAATTTATCGCGTTTTCTAGCCGGCAACGGGGGTTGTAAACAGCGAAACAACCGAAAACAGCTATTTACGCGGCTGTAATGCGGCCGTTTTCATTGTGTACTGCTTTATTTCGGCTCTTTATGCCTCCCTGGATGCCGGGCTTGCAAGAAGTCGGACCTTTTGCTTTCAGTAAATATCAAATTCTTATCTTCGATAATGCAGGAGCCATAACCGATCAGGGATTTGTCACTGACAAAAGAATTCGGTCGTTTCAGTTATTGGGTTTATGAAAAACGTCGATTGTATGACTGTGGCAATGATAATGTCTTTTGTGGCCGAACTATCATTTAATATTGGTATTATTTGATATGGAAAGTACGAGAAAGTCGTGGCGAGAATTTGCAAATTTTGTTTTATCATGTTGGATTAAAATGGTTGATATGAGGTCAAACTCGAGCGCCTTGCTTTGTATAGCATCACAGATGTAAAAGCTTAATACGGTCGATGATTTATTTAACTGGCTGATTTCCGGTACGTCAGGAAATTGCGCCAGTTTTAGATTTTTAAATAATTCTGTTATCGCGTTTTATCATATTTATATGACAATATGTCCCGGTTGGTGATGATTGTTGACCATACGTATGAAGTGATCAAGGCAACGTGGTTGTGTAAGGTCAACTTCTTGTGTCTAGTTCCCTTCGTTTTAAACTATTTCACTTTTTCCATGACCATGCCATAAGCGACACAGGTTAGAATTTGATAAAATTACGTGGAAATTCATACTAATGTGACGTTAAATCAAAATTCAAATCTTTCCATTGCTACTAAAATTTAGGGTAAAATGTAACCATAAACGAAAGTGCCCAACAGCAACGTCGCAACGTTTTAATATTAAAGCAGAGTCGATGCACTAACAGTATACGGAGACCGTGCAAGTAAAAATATCTTATTATAAGAGCGCACGGAATCGATTGAGCGAAGTAGTAAAATCCTAATTGAAATGAGCCCCAAAACTATTCAAATCGTCCCGCACGACAAGGCCTCCCGAACGGACGCTGATGTAGATAATATACCAAATTATGGCATCAAGAAAAAAAGTTCTTCACATAATCGTCGGGTGGCGCACATATACTATACCAGTGAAATTACCTGTTTACCGCCTAACTGGAAACCCCTCGGTTCCTGAAAGAAGCTATGTGAGCAGCTCAAGTGCGTATGAGCATCTCCATCTTCTCCCTATGATCCGGAATTCAGAAGAGGAAATCTGAATTACTTGAAATCAACACAAACTGTATGGGGCTGTTCCATTGGCGTTCGCTGTTGGGATAAGTAGAGTAGCAGCGGAGTTGGACTTAAATCATGTTCTGATTATGTGTAGACGTGGCTGCGCAGTGATCAACCACGAAATTTGTTTTTTTTTTTTTGAAATATTGACCGGCCGTTTAGTTTGGTTTCCATTATGTTGTTACTTTGATAATATTATCTAAATTTATTATTCTACTTTGTGTAGATTTTTTCTTACGCCTTTTGAGGGATTGTCATAATTTGTTGATATTCATTTTAGTAACGCTCCGTTTGTTTCATAAAATTTGCTCAATTTGGTTAAAGTGATTGACTAATTTATCTTTTTTATCTTAATCACAACAAAGAAATATCGTTAATTAAATTCAGAGAAATCCACCTTCATGTCATTCGTTTCGCCTCGGTCTTACAGTTGCGTAGAATATTTCATTTTATTCTGCGATAACTGAACCACATCGTCGTTTAATATAAAATAAATAGTAATACTGAAACGTTCACGCGCAAAAAACAGTCGGATTGTATTAGTGACGATAATTGGCAACCGATAAGCAAAACGTTACTGAGCAGTAAAGCAATAATTTTTTTATGTGTTTAAAATATAAAGTCTGAAGAACAATGAAAGATATTAGCGTAAATAGTAACAGTTAAACGATATACAATGAAGCTTTCAGCTCTCAGCATAACGTAAAAATTGTGTAGGATTTTCTGTGGTTCTAATTCAGTGAAACTTTGCGTGAACCATCAAATGAGATCTGCACATATTTTGAAAATTTTTGGTAATCATTGGAAAGCAATGGTACTCTGAAAATATATAGCGATCGTGTTTTTTGTAACTTTTAGACATTTTTGGCAATCTGGTTATTTTTGGAAATCTTTGATAACCATTGGTAAGCTATGATAGTCTTCGGAAATTTTTGGTAATCTCTGGTAATCTTTAATAATTTCTAATGATTTGCTGAAATGTTTGATCATCTTTTGAAATCTTCGCTAATCTTTAGTAATCCTAGGTAATCTGTGAAAATTAGAGTGAAATTTTTGATAATCGTTGAAAACTCCAGGAATTGAGAATTACTGATAGTAGTATTCGGTAATTTCTACGTATTTTGGAAGTCGTGGGTAATATTTGGTATTTATTTAAGTATTATTAGGTATTATTTGGTATTTTAGGTATCTTGTATATTGTGAAAATTACAGTAAAATTTTTTATAATCGTTAAAAACTCCAGAAATTGAGAATTACTGATGGTAGTTTTCGGTAATTTTCACGTATTTTAGAAGTAGTGGGTAATATTTGTTATTTATGAAGGTATTATTAGATATTTTAGGTATTTTTTAATCTTTGAAAATTACAGTGAAATTTTTGATAATCATTAAGAACTCCAGAAATTGAGAATTGCTAATAGTAGTCTTTACTAATTTCCACGTACATATTTTGGAAGTCGTGGGTAATATTTGGTATTTATATAGGTATTATTAGGTATTTTAGGTATTTTATATATTGTGAAAATTGCAGTGAAATTTTTGATAATCGTTGAAAACCTCAGAAATTGAGAATTACGGATAGTAGTATTTCGTAATTTCCACGCATTTTGGAAATTGTGGGTAATATTTATTATTTATTGAGGTATTATTAGGTATTTTATATATTTTGAAAATTACAGTGAAATTTTTGATAAGGGTTGAAAATGCCAGAAATTGAGAATTACTGATTGTAGTCTTTGGTGATTTCCACGTATTTTGGAAGTCGTGGGTAATATTTGGTATTTATGTAGGTATTATTAGGTATTTAGGTATTTTGTAATCTTTGAAAATTACAGTGAAATTTTTAAAAATCATTGAAAACTTCAGAAATTGAGAATTGCTAATAGTAGTCTTTGGTAATTTCCACGCAGTTTGGAAATCGTGGGTAATATTTATTATTTAATTAGGTATTATTAGGTATTTTATATATTGTGAAAATTACAGTGAAATTTTTGATAATTGTTGAAAACTCCAGAAATTGAGAATTACTAATAGTAGTATTTGGTAATTTCCAGGTATTTTGGAAGTCGTGCGTAATATTTAGTATTTATTTAGGTATTATTAGGTAGTTTAGACATTTTAGGTATTTTGTATATTGCGAAAATGACAATGAGTTGTTTGATAATCTTTGAAAACTCCAAAAATTGAGAATTACTGATAGTAATCTTTGGTACACGTATTTTGGAAGGCGTGGGTAATATTTGGTATTTATTTAGGTATTTTATATATTATTTGGAAATGCAGCGTGTTCCCCGATTGAGTTTGACATTCGTACGATGACCCAAAAAATTTGAAATTGTATTTTCATAATTAGAAGTTCGTTCCTGCTTGCTCGGAAACTTATTTTGCCCTGAAATTGAATTCAATTGAAATCAAGTAAGTACACCTTGATAACTCAGCAATAACTTTATCGGCTTCATGTAAAGTACTATAATTATTAAAAATGTTGCCAAAGTTTATTAATGAAAGTTTGTGGAAATTCTTAAATACTGGTATGCAAAATTTGAAAAAAAAATGGTTATGTTTGAGAAAACATAGTAGTCATATAAGAATAGTAAACTACATATTGCCAATTTACTATACTGCAGTATTTTAAATTAAGCGATTTTTTTTCAAACTTTGCATTTAAGTTGCTGAGAACATTGCCGACAACTTTTCTTAATAAACTTTAGTTAAGTTAGTGCTGAATTATCTACTTAAGAACTTGATTTCAGCTGAAAATTGCTGGAATTTTTTAAAATCTGTTAATTTACAGTAATGTCCGATAGTCTTTTATAGTCGTTCATGCTCCTCAGTGATCTTTGCAAATCTTTGGTGATCTTTGCAAACCTAGTATGATCATTTGTTAAAATTTTTGAAAAATGTAATATTTTATGACAGTTCTCGAAGTTTCACAATGAAAAACTGGGTTGAAACCCCATTCGCTCCAATGGCATTCATTACGATTCCCCATTCCGGCTTGGTCAACCGTGGTGTCTTAATGTCTAAAAACCTCAAAGATAAGGGGTCAATGCCGCTGCCCCTGCAGTGGAGGTGTTAGTAATAAGGCTGGCAACAGGTTGATGCATCACAGTTCTCTATGTGAAATGTTCTTAAAAACTCTCTGAAACGATTGTGCTATTTTTACGTTCCCAAAAGCAGAATTCAATCGGTCATTCACTTGACAGACGTAAGTGTTTATAGCTTCCTACAGACAGCTGCCGGCTGCCGTATAGCATTGTTTCGCCGCAAGGAAATAAGATGTAGCTTAATCTTTTCTATTGCCAATTATATCTATCATCGCCTACTGCTGTGCAAAAATGTATCGTGGTTATGTCATCGCTTCAAGTCCATTACTGAGGCAGACCAATTGAAACTAACTTCTGTCATTATCTTCGGCAGGCCCGTACAAACGGCCAGAATTAATGTGAGTCTTAGAGTTATTTGAGCAGCAGCTTATTGTTCCAGCCACCCGAACTGTAAAATCGGCCAAACTGCGTAAAACATAATCGAAGCGATCGCCCACCGGTGCCATATCGCGGCCCCCGCGATTTACGTTACGTTACCCATAAAAGGTAACCCGAGCCCAAATGCGAATGCTCGAGAACCAGCGTTCCCGTTTCCATCAAATGCAAAAAGCGAATGACCTTACTGGCTCGCGAGTGTCGGATTGCGGTGTAATTTTCACTTATTAGGTGATTGTGAGTTTCACTGCCGCTAATTCGCAGCTGCTATGCAACTTGGCTGCACTTCCGCGCTCGCTTTAATTGCGGGTTGCACGGGCATTGTCTTCCCGTGCCGGTAGCAATGTTTGCGCCTCTGGTCGTTACGTACCGGTTATGTGGATGTTTATTGATGTTTAGGTACGCTAGGTTGAGGTAGTTGAGGAAAATCGCATATTGTATTGCGGCGAACTCTGCTGTTGCCACTAATTATAGGAGTTTAGGTAGCACATAACAAAGTTCAATACTTACATATAGGTAACAGGCCCTCATCAGATTAAATTAGCGGGCAATTACAAATTTACGATGATGTCGCAGGTTGAACAGAGCAGGAGGGGACAATAATACTATGGAATCACATATGTAGAAATTTTGAACGTTCCATAAATGCGCCAGTAATTACTGACAAACTCGGAAGTGATGCAGTACTAGCCGGTGATTCCAATCTTTCGGTGCCCTTAATGTACAGATTCGCTTTTACCATCACAACATAAGATCGTGTATTAATTCCCCCAGCAACGCGAAGAGGCGTTGGCAAACAAAACAGCAGCGGACTGCATAATTAACCACCGGCGCAGTAAGGACTCTTAGCAACAATTGCTAATCGAAGAAGCGAAATTGGGGCCAAAACAAGGACTCTGCAACAAACCGTAAACTAAACAGTGGTTCCGAAAACTTGGCTGCCAACTAAAGGGTGTTTTTTTAGAGTGGGAGAACTTTAAATTGAAATAAAACAGAAAAATGTTTTTAATATCCATGAAATTGGCTTTATTTGAAAGATAATTTTATGGCATTTATGTTTGAATATGATTTCGGGCATATGACCGCCGCGGCTGACGTGTACATGACGTAATCTGGAGGTCAAATTTTCACACACTCTTCGCAGTAAATCAGTAAATCGCAATAACGCGTCGAATGGTGGCTTCCAAGTGCTCAATTGTTTCTGGTTTATCCACGTAGACATGCGACTTTACATATCGCCAAAGAAAATAATCTAAGGGCGTCAAATCGCACGAAAGAGGTGGCCAGTTAACAGATCCATTTCGTGGATCCATTTCGTGGATCTGTTAACTGGCCACCTCTTTCGTGCGATTTGACGCCGTTAGATTATTTTCTTTGAGGATATGTAAAGTCGCATGTCTACGTCGATAAACGGAAACAATTGAGCACTTGGAAGCCAACATTCGACGCGTTATTGCCGAAATACAGCGTAGCAACATAAAGGTGGTTGTAGTGTATGTCCTATAATTAAAATCGCTATACCCCTTCAAGATTTTTTCATAAAAATGTATATCAACGAAGTTAATGAATTTATCCGTTACTTTATTTCCACACTGTATAATAAAGTAAAAGTTACGATATCGGCTAATATTCGTTGACTATTTTATGCACTAGTTTTGCAACTATGTATGATATTTGGGCAAGTTTTTATGTGGCATTCCCTCGTAAAATTGAATACTTGAATTGTAGTACTCCAAACCTATTCCGTAGAATACGATTAAAATGGAGAGTTCACGATGATTGGTCGATAGATGAATGGCATAGCTTTCCAAATTCGATCTTAACCGGCAATCATGGCGGACAGTAAAATACTCATAAAATCCAGAATGAGTTCAACTAAATCGTCTGGTATTCAAATTCATGCCAAATATACGTATAATAGAACTACTCTCGGCTCAACATATCAACAGCATTAGATTTTTCGATTACCAAACGAAACAAGAGTCAGTCAAATTGGAAAGAAAGCTTGTGGAAGTGTCTTCGCCAATGCCTATTAGTTCGCAATAGAACCTCGCGTTCACAATATGCGCAACTACTACCTCAAAAATCTACCGTAGCATCTTGAAAAGCTTCTTCTTGTCCTATTTATTGCTTTTTAAGATTCACACATATGATTGCTGCAACTGAGCGAATCCAAATAATAACCATTTAGAAACAAATTACGGACATCGAAGGAAAAGGTGAAAAAGTTTGTTGAATTTCAACCGCACGTAACTCGACTAGTGTTAACCTTCTAAATCCAGTCAGCTCCGACGATTCATTTGGTACGGTATGGTACTAGATTGCCGGACAAGTTCAAAAGTGAGGCAATGGAAAAAATTTCAATTTCTGCTCACAACGAACTCGATGGTATCTATATTGAAGATGATAAAGGCTCCTTTGAAGTATATTCGTTCATTTTTTATTGTATCGTTTGTATTTCGTGTGCAATTTCGTGTTCTACATTCATATTGGCGTGGTATTTCTAATAAATTATTTACTTATTTCTGTATGGTTTCGTGTTTTTCCTATTAGTCTCTAATTGGCCATTATGTATTTTGTATATTCCAAGTAATCCTTGCTTATATTTGCACCTTTCATTACCTTTCTTGTAAGATATCGTTATGTTGGACTGTCTGTGGTCCTCCTTGGAATACATCTACACCTCATTAAGTTGATGTCTTCTCTATTTCTTTAACCATATCGTCGCTACCTGTTACTCTTTGAAAAATCATTTACGTCATGTAACAAAATTAAAGGTGAACGCGGCTCGCCTCGGTGGGATATATGAGGTATTATTTCGAAAGCGTGGGTGATTTTGTATAAAAGTCAGTTCAGCAGGGACGCAGACGATGAGTAGTACTGTTTGTTAGGCGCCACTGAGTTGCTTGCTCTAGCCTGAATATATTTACAACGACCCCAACTCAGAAGGATTTGTAGTAATAGCTCATCTGCTTGGTGCTTCGGGGGCTGCCCAAAACGCCGACCCGATAATTCGTCCAAAACGCCGACTGCCATTCCGCCGACTAGGCTCAAAACGCCGCCTGCCATTCTGCCGTCTGTGTCCAAAACGCCGAACGACGCTGACTGTCGTCACATCGTTCGTGAGGTTAGCGTCGGTGCCGAAAGCGAATTGAAATTTATATTTAGCCCAAGATGCCGACTGCACATCTATTCGGCACTTTGGCCATTCGGCAAAATGGCCTAGAACGCTAGTACGAGCCTCGCCCAAAACGCCGACCGCGTTTGGAGTCGGCAGTTTGGCCGTTCTGCGAAATGTCGTGCAAGGTAATGTCATGACCAAAACGCCGACTGCATGTACCAGCGGCCGTAAACAGTTTTGAAACTGCATTCTTGTAGATGGCGTTGCAATATGGTATGTTTGTTTATTTGATTAACTGTTTCTCACTTCAAGACAGCCGGTCTTCTAAGGTGGCGTCACGCTAGTACACTCTTTTTTCTTCACCCGTAAGCTCTTTATCGTTCCTCCTGGAACCGCTTGCGCATTACCTCAGGCGTCTGGAAGTCACTTAAACTAGCATGCCTTAAACTAAGTGATAACTGGAACTCCCGGGCCGGTAGTCGAACTACGACCCGAGCGCTCCGCGATTTTACTGTGGCGTCGGCTGCAAGCGGTGGAACCACTAGCCCAACGAGACACCTACGTTAGTATTTTCAAATGGCATTTAGCGTTCGTTAAACGAACAATTCAATAACAGCAGAAATATCAATTACAGAACAAGAGGCGTATCTATTATATATACGAGGAGGATAATATATATTCAGGAATTACATACAGTAAAGGGGTGATGATTGAAAATGCAGTATGCTACGACCACTGCTGAAGGCAGGGCTGATCGCCATCTCGAAGCGGCGACCTCAATGGGTGACGATCTTCGGAGCTTTAGTTTCGAGAAGGTAACTTGGTGTTCTCCCTAGGTTTCAGAAAACCTGAGACTGGTAGAATTCAGCCAGCGTTGAAAACAAAACCACAGACAATGGACAGTGGAGTCCAACGGTAACTCAATTAACCTTAAACGGAACCCTAAGGGTTTAAGCACTGTAGTAGTTTTTAGCTTCACGACCGTAAATTATTACTGCCAGCTATATGGCATCACGAAAATTGTAATCTTCGCGTGCCACAAACACACGTGCGGTTTGCTTTAATCTGTCAACCTTCTGCCTTCATTGCAGATGTAGGTCCATGTATCGTACTTCGCGCAAAATCATTTGTTGCACTGTTTAAGGGCAACAGCGTGCGCTTAAAATTGTGCGCAAGAGAAAAGGAATATAACAACCTTCATAGTGGCGTAATTTTGGTATTTTTGTTTCTGTCTCTCTGCTTCGTTCCAGTTGTTTAACTCCTATCTGGATTTTATTTCTTCCTTGTGTATTTGAAGTCGTCATCGTTAATATTGGTATCTGTATCTTTACCCCTTCGTGTTGGGCAACGCCGTTTTCTTCTTACCTTTTGAAACCATTCTATCTTTATTTTGGACAGTTGGTGTTCTTCCATTTTTTGGCATTACCACACTATATTAAGTTGTGGCTTTTCTATTTCTTCCAGTATATCATTACCTCTACCTTCATAGTGGCATGATGTTGTAATTTCTATTTCTGTCTCTCTGTTTCGTTTCAGTTTCGCAACCCGTATGTGGGTTTACTGGTGTTCATCATCTTTTTTCATGACTCTCTCTCAAGTCACTTTCCTGGATTCTGGATTAAAAATGGAGGGTGAGTTACCTCACATGCACTTAGGCCGCATTAAGTGGGCCCATTGTGCTACCTCCCAGCAGCTCTCCAAGTTGGGTATCACTCAAGCCATCCAATCCTTTGAATGTACTTAAGGACAACCGCAACTGGAGTGTTGCTAATTCTGACCATATCGGGCCAGAAGTCCCCCAACATGGATCCTCTTACTCTTGCGAGAGCTGGACAGTGGCACAGAACGTGTTCTGCTGTCTCGTCATCCTCGTTGCATCCGCGACAGTTTGGGCTGTCCACTAGTCCCATCCTGTGCATATGTTTGTTTAGAGTGCAGTGTCCAGATAGGATACCCACGACTAATCGAAAGTTTCTTCGGGACAGTTGCAAGCAATATTTGGCGAGGGCGCTGTAATAGCAGCTCTTGCTTGCCGGCAGCTTTGCATGTTAACCCATCTTCGTATGAAGCTGTTTAAGGTTTCTTGATATAGCATAGAGCTTAATATTGTCAGGGATATAGGGATTACGGGTTCTGGCCCCCAGAGAGGTTGCCCGGAAGCCAGTCTCGCAGTCTCATCAGCCTCCTCATTGCCGTAGTTACCGTCATGTCCTTTCACCCATACAAGGGAAACGACATTATTTTTCCTCCTTGTATATTTGTAGTCATAATTGCTATTTCCACGACATCACATTAAGTTGTGTGTTCTCTATTTCTTCCACTACATTGCGGCTTATCTTTAAAGTGACGTGATGTTGGCATTTCTGTTTCTTTTTTTTTCTTCTTGCAACCCTTACGTGGGTATTCCGATGATCAATATTTTCTCCGTGGCTTTATATCTTATAATATCTCGATTTTTAGGCCAGCATTACTATTTGTATTTCCTGTTTTTTGTCCACCGTTTTATGGGACACCGCTTTCTTTCCGTTTCCGTCGTTCCAGTTTCGTAAACCTTGTCTTTGTCTTCCAATGTTCCATCTAGACATTCCCTGTCATGTATATTTCAAGTCATTATTGCTGTTTGTATGTTGCCCTTTCTTTTAATTCTTGGGTGACGCCGGCGCCGTTCTATTCTTTCCTTTGGAATCCATTCCATTAGTGTTTTCGATTGTTTATGGTCATTTCTTCTTTGGACATATCCACACCACATAAGCTGCGTCTTCGCTATTTCTTCAACTATGTCGTGAGATCGTGACCCACCTTCATATTGATATGATTTTTACATTTTTTCTCTCTATGCTTCTTTCCAGTTTTATAACTTTTTATCTAGGTGTTCGGTGTTCAATATATTTACCATCGCTCTCTATCTAGTCATTCCTCTTGCATATTCGAAGTCATCATTGCTATTTGTATTTTTGCTTTTCCATCTTGGGTTACGCCTTTTTCTTCTTTCGTTGGGAATCTATTTCGTCGTTCTTTTCGACAGTATGTGGTATTTCATTCTTTGGAACATCCACATGACAATAGGCTTTATTTGTGTATTTTTTACTGCATCGTGGCGTACCTTCAAAGTGGCGTGTTTTTGCCATTTTAGTTTATTTATCTCTACTTCATTCCAGTTTTGTGTCGCGTGGGAAATCCATTCCCTTGTGGCTGATTGGTCCATTAGATATATCCATACCATATAAGTTGTCTCTTTTCGAGTCCTTGCATTTTCTATAATTAGAAATATGCTTTGAAGATCTACGATGCTTCAGAATTTCATTTCAATTAGTATTTTTGTTCTTCTCCGTATATTTCTTGCCTTCATATGTTTGAAGATATGCAATATTCACAATATTTAAACCTTTCTAATGTTTCTTATAAAGTTATCGATTTTATTTTTATAGATTGCAACCTCCACCTCTCGTACTTTCTTCTCAATAGCTTCTGCTAACTTTACTTCTCTTTTATTCATATATGTATAGGTATTATGGTCTGACAACCGAGCTCTGCAGTTTAATGGTTAGCACGTCTACTTAGCATTCCGGAGGTCATGGGTTCGATCCCCGTCTGCTCTGATTCAGGTTTGTAGGTCGTTTTCCTGAGGCAACAGAGTACTTTCTCTGAGGCAAATGCTGGGGCAGTATTTCTCCACCTTACCTGGCCTTTCTTCATTTCTCCACCCCTCCTTTCTCTCACCCATTCTATAACTCCCGTTCTTGGCTGAAGAGGGACGCAAGGTCCCTATAACAGCCCGCCCCCAGTTGGGGGAATTGATATTACCGTGAACCTTTACCTTTGGTTTGACATATATCTTTTTTTCTCAATTCTCATCCAGATATTTAGCAACTCTTTTATACAATAATTCATTTCTAGATAAATGTGACGGCTTCCACTTTTCAGTACTGTGGAGATGTGAAAATTATTACATTAATTTTAATTTGCATTTTTATGAATTTCGTCTCCTACTGCAAAATAATTAAGGGACTGTGTATAGCGTGAATACATTTTTGGATTCCATGGCTGATAATCTAATTTTCATATGTCTTTAATTAACAAATACAGTACGTGCATAAACAACAGTGTCAAGAAACACATTTCCGTAACAATATGATAAATATAAAAGAAGTAGACATACGTGTGATAATGCAATCTTACAAAAGTTGAAAGGGAATAATGAAATAAATAATCACTTAAGCAGTGCTCGGGAAATATTGTTTTATATGTTCAAATGCGCTATCGCTATAGCTGTGTGCAAAGGTCTTTCTTTTTAACGGTGTTTCAGGCGGAAGACGGATCTGATTGTTATGTAACAGCTGATAATTTATCAAAATTGTTTATGCTTCCTTGGACGGTTGAGTAATATTTATCCTCTTCATTGAAGTAAATTGCAGTTTGTTTGATAGTACAGCATCATTCGCTGTTTGGTTGTTAACCTTTGCCATCTGACATATAACGGTTCAAGTTTGTATTCAAACGCAGTCATTGAGACACTTGCAAAGTGAGAACTGCTTTTAAACTGCACTCTCGACAATTACACTTATCGCCCTTGTGTGCACAGCAGTAATTATCTTTAATTATGTATTGTTTTCCGGGCGAAGTTATCAAAGGTTCACACCTTTATAAGATAATAAATAACATGTTTACTTACATAGACGAATTTCGTGTTTGTCATATTTTAATTCAGTAAAGAGCCAAATTTTCCTAAACAATTTTTGCACAATTGCAATTGTTAATAACATAATTTTTCTATAGTAATTCGTGTTTTTTCCTCCAGAAGGGTAACAATCAATGGCGATAGTACGTCGTGAACTACGTCCGTTTGGCGCCTTTTTGTAACTCAGATTTTTTTCCATTGTAAACGCCGATTGGTAAAATTAGTGCAGACATTTGCCCTAACACAGAAATGCATTTACAAAACTTTCCTCACATAGAAGTTTCGGATAACTAGTTCGCTCCGGGGAACTTATGTATTTATCGTTATGTGGCTGCCCGGCATCACGTCCACAAAAGGACGAAAGTTTCCAACTGGAGCTCGTTCGGCAGCAATTCGAGTCGCATGAATAAAGTTCTCGCTGCAACCGACCTTCTTTCCTGTAAACTCCATTACTCTCGCAAGTACGCCTAATAAAAATTTAAATTTATAGTTGGGGCAAACACATTACTATCCGCGGCGGCTGCATCTTGCACGATTGGCTTCGAGATGCGCGCCGCGTCGCCTGCATCAAACCCAAATTGCCGGATTTACAATTTTATTCGTCGTCCGAACGGGTAAGTCGGATGAAAATTGGACAGAACGGCTGGAAATGTGCATTACCTCAATTAACTTGATGTGTCACGTGGCCTACTTGTCTTGCAAACCGCGTGTGTCATAAACATAATGGTTTCTAGAATTTGAAATTTTTCAATTAAGACACAAGTTCATTATTCGGTGCCATTTTCTCTAATTAAAACTTCAGTTCACAAATTCACGGCAAGAGAGTTTCGACGATTTAAATCCTTCGAGTTTTAATGACCTAACTTTGAAAGAAGTAAGAGGTAATGTCTGGCCATTGATTTCCCATTCACAATAGGCGGGCAGCTTCTGGAGTATGATTTTGCTTCTGGGGCTGTTATATTCGCTGCTGTTAGAAAAGTGCCTTTTGATAGGTTGTAATTATGATTTAGGGAATTTAACGAGTAAGATGCTTAAAACATCATTTTTAATTTTTTTTTCTACGATCGTGTCAAAATGACAACTTTTTGCACTGTTTCTAGTGTCAAAAGCGACGTTTCTAGCACTCTTAATATTAGCGCCCGAAATACTTCTTATTCGCACGTTGCCATTGGAGGCGTTTTTTAATACTAAATTAAAACACGCTTTGCCGTAAGTTTGACTGTCAACATAACCTAGAATATCTAACACAATGTGACGGAAAAAGTGTCACCGAACTAAGTTTTGATATTTCTGTACGATCGTAGAAAAAATAGCGTATGATACACGTGTATAAGAGCCATTAAAGCACTAGCGACGTTAAAAGCACTCTGCTAACGCGTCGTGCTCTTATTAAACTTGTCGCACGTGCTTTAAAGGTGTACTTATACACTAGTATCATATACTATTATATCGTTGTGTCTGATAGAATCAAGATGTACCTTATGCTTTTATTGGTTTGAATTTTTTCTAACAACATATAGAATAATTGTTGTTATCATAGGATTTCGGCTTAGACCGCGTAGTCTTTGTGGATAAACCCCCATCATTCTCTGGCTTAATGTCCCTCGCACCTTGTGAACTCGAGCAAGGATCCACGCTATGACCTTGCTCTTTGGTGGCTCGTGTTGATTGAGCACCTTGAGAACGAGAATACATAAGGCAGATTTGGCCTTGTTGCTGTTTGTGCAACCATACGGACTATCGTTTAATATAAATAAGAAAGATGGTTTTAAGCTTAGTAAAAAGTGGACTCCTGTGATACACGATCTAAAGCAATATAACCACTTTGCGTCATATTGCTACGCCCCACAGATTACACTGCACTTGAACAACCAATCGGCGTTACGTCGTTCCGAGCGGCTGGTACAGAGTACTATAAATAGCTCCACACCGACCTTCAGTTCTTGGTGCGACTTTCTCTCTGATGATGTAAGCTGCAAGGTCTTGCGAAACGTTTCATCAATAATTTTTACGCACTACAAGAAAATTAGGCAATATTTTTAGAAGCTAAACTTTTATATAGCGCCGCGTGGCCATGTTACATTTTTGATTAACGACGTTTGTAATAGGCCAGTATTTTATGAGGCGACATATTTAAAAGAGAAACTTTGTGATAGCGGTCTACTTAGTGAACTTTAACTCTGACAGATGTTTCGGAAGGAATTTTCACACGGAAGGATACATTTATACGACATTTTTTACAGGTGCCATTTCTGTGACATGTTTAGATGGCAAACTTTGATATAAAAACCTTTTAGAGATGGAAAGTTTTTCGTTAACAACGTTTGTAATGGAGGATGGAAGAGACATTTAGTAAATAATCGCATATTGGTGAGAAACATTTTTGATAGATTATTAGACAAGCAGACAATACATTTTGACATTAATAATTTTTTGAGGCAACATTTCTAGAAAAGAGACTTTCCGATAGCGACATAAAATTGGCAACATATGAAGCTAACTAGGACAGAGGTTTTGGGAACAATTTTTACACACGACTTAATTAAGTAACCTACATTAATTTTTTATTAAGTAATTTAAAATGTCAATAGATACTAATAACTATTATAAACTATTATAAACATGACTAATTTATGTTGTACTACATGTAAATTGAAGGTGCCGATACTGCGGTCAGTTAAATTTATACGTCACTTTGACGTTTGTCAAACAATTCAGCAGGCTGTGGTTCAAACATAAATTAATTGCTTATGAAATATAAAATTGTCAATTAACGTTGACAGTTACGTACCTTATTTAATTTTTTTTAATTCTTATACTAGTTTTATTGCAGTTTTCGAAAAATCATAGTTTGCATCTCGAATGCGAAATACTTTTGCGTTCTCGAATGGGTATTTTGCCTCGCTAAAGCTCGGCAAAATAACTTCCATTCTCGAACGCAAAAGTAGCATTTCGCATTCTAGATACAAAAATAGCCATTTTCGAAAACTGTAATCAAATGTTGACATTTTCGTTAAATTCTCAGTAAGCAAAGTGATTCTTTTTTGTCACTTAACAGCGAAATACTTTTATGTTCTAGAACGCAAAACTCTTTTGCGTTCTAGAACATAAAAGAAATGTCAAAAAATTTGTAATTTTTTAGGAACTTATTTGTGATTTTATTAATTAAGTAACCCACATTAGTTTTATATTAAGTAATTTAAAATTTCAATAGATACTAATAACTATTATAAACTATTATAAACATGACTAATTTATGTTGTGCTACATGTAAATTGAAGGTGCCGATATTGCAGTGAGTTAAATTTATACATCACTTTGACGTTTGTTAAACAATTCAGCAGGCCGTGGTTCAAAAATTAATTGTTTATGAAATATAAAATTGTCAATTAACGTTGACAGTTACCTTATTTAATTTTTTTAATTCTCATACTACTTAGTTTTATTGCAGTTTTCGAAAAATCAGTGTTTGCATCTCGAATGCGAAATGCTACTTTTGCGTTCGAGAATGGAAGTTATTTTGCCGAGCTTTAGCGATACAAAAATAGCCATTTTCCACATACATATATCTTTCGCAGTTTTTTTAATAGTATTTCTATTAATGAGTGTTTTATTTCTGTAATTTTTTATACTAGGTTTATTTTGTTAATAAAGAGATAATTCAGTATTTGTATTATCATAAGTTTCTTACATGCCGCACAACATTTCTAAATTTGTAGCTGGCCCGTTGTAAAAAAATGTTGCTACAATGAAATGATGGACGTGGTTCGTGACGTGCTATTTGTAGCGGCTGATATTTTATACATTTTTCTGATAATTATTTTTGAATTTTTAGTCTATAAAAATTCTTTTGCTGTATGTAATAGTGGACTACTAAATGATGCACGTTTTTTTTGGCTCTCTAAGCATCACGCGAGTCCCGCTTAGACAAGCGAAAAAGGTCAGACATGGTGATAGGAAACGGCTGAAGCCCAGACGGATCTCCGTACTTAGCCGGTGGCTGCTTCTGCTCGAATAAATGATTGCCTTCCGAACTTGCAATCTCTCCGGGCGCACAACTCACTTGCTAACAGGGTAATAGTCAATTATCCTTTCCAACCGCGGCCCAAGCCTGGTCTAATTAGCTATCGCCTACAATTAACTCCTTGCTCTGTTAATTTACCGAAGCCGCTGCTTCATATTCAGAGCTTCGTCGCGGAAACTGTTCAAGTTTGGCATGTTTGAAGGGTTTTCCGCGCGTTTTAATAAGTTAACAGTTTTAGGGAAGCCTGTTTATGGATGCGAGCTGTTTGTAAATTAGTCCGATGTGGAGAAGATGATTAATGTGAGATAAATTGCATCAGCTTTATTGCTTTGTGTATTTTCGTAAATAAAACGTTGCCATGGGCTTTAGCGTCGATTTTTTAATTTTTAACAAGGAAACAGTGAGAACGTTTTTTTTTCAGTCTGTATATATAAGATATGTACAGTGTTTTTCTCAGTGAATATGAAGGTTGCGGTTTTTATGGATAAAGAACGGGAAAGAAAGATGAAGTGGCCATCAACTGCTGGAAGTATGTATTACATATTACCCGATCGTACTAATGCAACTGAGACAAATTCTATATGTAGTCTTCCACATTTATTGTTTGATTTGTACTAATAAAGAATAAATTACCTTACTAACACTAACAGTAAATAAATGAATGAATAGTCGAAGAAACATACAGTGAGTGACGTACTATTTGATTGCTAAAAGTAGCAGCACCTGTAGGTGTCTAAAATAATGATACATCATTGCCTTCAAATCTCTCACAGTTCCGATTAGGTTCCAAACTTTTAAATTGTCATAAAAACTTGGTCGATAAAGGGGTATTAAATTGCCATCGATTCGTCCCTAGTTGTTACCATGACGTTTATGGCCAGGACCGTAATAAAAAAGTAGGTTATGGACGGAACCGACTTAATCTTCCAAGTTTATTTTAGCTGGGGATTATTCGTTATTACCGAAGTGAGTTAGTGTTAGTGTCCAATATAGAATTTGGCCCAGTGTAAGCGGAATGCTAATTGCCCGTTTCTGTTCCAGACTTCCAGCCAGCCTAGGGTCACATTCTTGAGGGTGAGTTGGGTCTGTCGCCTGTTAAAATTTTCCGCGATAATGCCCGTATCGAAAATCTGAGCGACCGTTTAATTAAGCCGGGTAATTTGTCTTGGGAAATGAACTTAGCGCATAATTAATGAACTAATTTTACAGTTAAATTGCGCCATTCGCAATTTGCTCGGAATTGGTAAAACGAGCACACCGCTTGCAAATTTCCGCATGAATTTTGATCGCGTCGCGTTTTGCAACGCAAATTGCAGAGTAAACAACCAACTGCACTCTCAGCGCTTCTGCATTTGGATTTTTTGTGCAGTAATCGCGAAACAACTTGGATAAACAAACACGGCGCCCAGCGTCTAGACGCCGCAATTCATCGCCAGGTTCAGTGCTCAGGTCTTCAAGCTTTTCGCTGTACACCCAAGTGCAGGGAACGTTGACGACAAGAATAAATAGCTAATGCCGTTAACAACTTAAACTAATGTTCGCTACACGAGTGTGAAATTCATAGAACGAACCATTGCGAGTACCTAAATAACAGGAGCGTAGTAAATGTGTTTTCGCACATGTTATTAAGAATATTTTCTGCTAGGGCATTTGTCGAGTTTTTTTTTAAGAAAATTCAGTTTTAGTCTGGGGTTAAAGTTTCGAAGTAAGTTTTTTTGGTTACTTTCCATGCTTGTCTTATATGTTGAGGAAAAGATATTTTGAGTAACATTGCATATGTTTCCTTTTTTTTTGAAAATGTCATTTAAAACCTGCTGAAATTATTGTAATATCGGTCGATTGATGCCCTAGACCGACTCTGTTCTTTCGCTAGATCTCGAAAGCTCTTCCCGAAGTTAACTTTCCGGCTCGGCGATGTGTATTACAAGAAAAAGTAAGCAACGTTTCCGGCTTAGATTTCCGGAAGACGTATGTTCTGACAGGTCTCCGCGGGGGCGCTGTCCGTTATTGCGCCTTTCTGATTGATGTCTTCATTATCCGGCTCTGTGGAAAGGACGTATCGTTTTGCGCCCCACCGACCCTCGAGCCCGAAAATGATTGCTGCCACGAAGCGCGATATGAGCAGCCCCTGGCTTTGACAATTCGTCAAGCGCTGCGACCCGCTGATTGCTTTGATTTCGCATTTTGAACACATTCGGTTGGTGTGAACAAATCTTTTCAGTTTTTAAATTGGCTGCTCAGATTGGGTTCGGGGCTGTGAAAACGACGCCCTCATAAATCTCCAGTAAAAGCAACGCTGGTATTGGCAGAAATTTTGTAAACAATAACAATGTTGCTTTGAATAATTCGCTTGTCAAAAATTTCGACTATCAAAATTATTTCCCGATGAAATGTCCCTTTCAATATCTTTTTGAAACATGCAGGTCGCAAACGTCAACTATAAAAATTGTTTCCCATTGAAATGTTGCTTTCATTAATATAGCATTCTAAAGTGTAGATATAAATGAGAACGCTCTCAGCAACGCTTCCAGTCGAAACAGTTAAAAATGTCGCTTTCAATCATGTCGACATAAAAAATATCGCTCCTAAAAAATGTTGACTATCAAAATTACTTTCCGTTGAAATGTTGCTTTCAATAATAATATCCCTCCTTTCAATAATATTCATTTCAAAACTGTGGATGTTAATAAGAACGCTCTCAGCAATGCTTCCTGTTGCAATGGTTGTCTATTACTTTAAAAACGCACGTAACACATCAACTATATTCAACTATTTCCCATTGCAATGTTGTTTTCAGTAATATCCCTTTCAAAAATGTTGATATTAATAATAACGCTCTCAGTAATGTTTCCTGTCGAAAAAATGTCGCTTTCAATTATGTCGTCTTTAAAAATTCACGTAACAAACATCGACTATCCAAATATTTCCCATTGAAATATTGCTTGCAATAATAACGTTTTCAAAAATGCGGATATCAGTAAGAACGCTCTCTACTGCCCTCCCATCGAAAAAATCGTCTATTAAAAATTTCGCTTTCACATGTCGTCTTTAAGAATCCACATAACAAACATCGACTATCCAAATATTTCCCATTGAAATATTACTTTCAATAATAACGTTTTCAAAATTGTGGATATCATTAAGAACACTCTCTATTGTCCTCCCTGTCGAAAATACCATCTATGAAAAACGTCGCCTTCAACTTAAAAAATATCGCTCATAAAAGATGTTGACCATCAAAATTACTTTCCGCCAAAGTTGCTTTCAATAATAATAACCCTTCTTTCAATAATATTCCTTTCAAAAATGTTGATATTAATAAGAACGCTTTCAACAATGTTCCCTGTCGAAAAAGTGTCTATTAAAATGTCGCTTTCAATTATGTCGTCTTTAAAAATGCACGTAACAAAGATCTATCCAAATATTTCCCATTGAAATATTGCTTTCAATAATAAAGTTTTCAAAAATGTGGATATCAGTAAGAACGCTTTCTACTGCCCTCCCCCCCCCCGTCGAAAAATTCGTCTATTAAAAACGTCGCTTTCAGCTATGTCGTCTTTAAAAATACACGTAACAAACATCGACTATCCAAACATTTCCCATTGAAATATTGCTTTCAATAATAACGTTTTTAAAAATATGGGTATCGGTAACAACGCTCTTTACTGCCCCCCCCTCCCGTCGAAAAATTCGTCTATTAAAAACGTCGCTTTCAGTTATGTCGTCTTTAAAAATGCACATAACACACATGGACTATCCAAATATTTCCCATTGAAATATTGCTTTTAGTAATAACGTTTTCAAAAATGCGGATATCAGTAAGAACACTCTCTACTGTCCTCCCTGTCGAAAATACCATCTATGAAAAACGTCGGCTTCAATCATGTCGACTTAAAAAATATCGCTTATAAAAAATGTTGACTATTAAAATTACTTTCCGTTGAAATGTTGCTTTCAATAATATCCCTCTCAAAAATGATGATGTTAATAAGAACGCTTTCAGCAATGCTTCCTGTTGAAATGGTTGTGTATTACTTTAAAAATGCACGTAGCACATCAACTATTCAATTATTTCCCATTGAAATATTGCTTTCAATAATAAAGTTTTCAAAAATGCGGATGTCAGTAGGAACACTCTCTACTGTCCTCCCTGTCAAAAATACCATCTATGAAAAACGTCGCCTTCAATCATGTCGACTTAAAAAATATCGCTTATAAAAAATGTTGACTATCAAAATTACTTTCCGTTGAAATGTTGCTTTCAATAATATCCCTTTCAAAAATGTGGATGTTAATAAGAACGCTCTCAGCAATGCTTCCTGTTGAAATGGTTGTGTATTACTTTAAAAATGCACGTAGCACATCAACTATTCAATTATTTCCCATTGAAATATTGCTTTTAATAATAACGTTTTCAAAAATGCGGATATACTCTCTACTGTCCTCCCTGTCAAAAATTCCATCTATGAAAAACGTCGCCTTCAATGATGTCGACTTAAAAATATCGCTTAAAAATGTTGACTATCAAAATTACTTTCCGTTGAAATGCTGCTTTCAATAATATCCCTTTCAAAAATGTTGATATTAATAAGAACGCTCTCAATAATGTTCCCTTTTGAAAAAGTGTCTATTAAAATGTCGCTTTCAAATATGTCGTCTTTAAAAATGCACGTAACAAACATCGACTATCCAAATTAGTGATGGGCTTATTCGAATGAAAAATAACGGGTTATCCGGTTATTGAAATAACCTATGTAACTCGGTTTTCGTTCCAAGTATTCGAATGAAAAATAACCTCATCGTGATACGTACTACGTGCCGTATCTCAGCGATACCTGCGAGCGATCGAAATTCTGTAAATAATACGTCATTCATAACTCATAACTTATGAGTCATAAGCATAAGCAAGGGAGATTGTACTGAAATCACCATTTGGGCGTCTCTACAGTTTTATCCCTTGCTTCCTTGCCGGCTGAGGCTCGCGGTCGATCCGTCGCGACGTCATATAATATGAACATAAATCAATTTTTTTGCCGCCTTTAACCCGGGCGATCGATAAACATAAACGTTTTACCACTGTTTTTATTGTGCTTAGCAAGCAGTCCCGCATATTTCTTTCTTTCTACACTTCTTAATAAATACCTCTTAATTTCCAATACATAACACATAATGTACATATTATGTTTTGGTTATAGATCGGAAGAATGTAGGAGTAAAACTCATACAAATACAACAATATATTATTAATTATTATTATATTATTATAAATCGCCAGCAATCGAAAACAATAAAGGTGTATCCAGATATATTTCATTCATATCCACAATTACGTATTGCACAAACTCCTTAGAAATCAAATAAAAATCATTTATACAATTATTATGATTAACGATTAACTGAGTTCTTGTGCTATCTGCAAGTTACGATGCCGATGCAGATGACGCTGAACCGCGTAACCGGCGAAATCGAAACGAATCGAGAGCCAAAATGTATTCGAATGATTATTCAAATAATCATTCGGTTATTAATATAATTCGAATGCAAATATTTCGGTTATGAAAATTGTCCGGTTATGCCCATCACTAATCCAAATATTTCCCATTGAAATATTGCTTGCAGTAATAATGTTTCAAAAATGTGGATATCAGTAACAACGCTCTCTACTGTCTTCCCTGTCGAAGAAATCGTCTATTAAAAACGTCGCCTTCAATCATATCCACTTAAAAAATATCGCACATAAAAAATATCGACTATCAAAATTCCTTCCCCTTGAAATGTTGTTTTCAATAACATTCCTTTCAAAAATGTGGATGTTAATAGGACGCTTTCAGAAATGCTTCCTGTCGAAACGATTGTCTATTAAAAATGTCGCTTTCAATTATGTCGTCTTTAAAAATGCTCTAACAAACGTCGGCTATCCAAATTATTTTTCACTAGCTTTTACCCGCGACTTCGTTCGCGCGAGGTTCGTTATTTGTGTATTAAATAATGTTCCGCCCCGCCCCGCCCCGTCTCGACCCTTCCCGTCCCGTCCCGCCCCTTTCCCTCCCGTCCAGTCCCGTCCCTTCCCGTCCCGTCCCGCCCCTCCTCTTCCATCCCATCCCCTCCCCTTCCATCCCATCTTTTTCCTTCCCTTTCCGTCCCGTCCGTCCCGCCCCGCCCCGTCCCGCTTTGCCCCGTCCCGTCCCGTCCCGTCCCGTTCCGTCCCTTTCCTTCCCGTCCAGTCCCGTCCCGCTCAGTCCCGTCCCGTCCAGTCCGTCCCGTTCCGTCCAGTCTAGTCCCGTCCCGTCCCGTTTCTTCCCTTATGTCATGTTCACCGTCTTGGACTTAAAAATAAATGCCATTTTCGCAATCAACGTCCCAATAAACCTCAATAACGACACCCATATCGATTTTTAGGCTTACTTACCCCATTTCACCCCCTAAGGGGTTGATTTTCGGAAAATCACGAAATACGTGTTTGCTTATTTGTTTTTAGGAGTACTCCTACGAAGTTTCAAGTCGAAATGTCTATTTAATATTATTTTTCCATACAAAATTGGAACCCCCATTTTACCCCTTTAGGGGTTGAATTTCGAAATATCCTTCCTTATTCCTTGTATACATCATAAAGGGAACGTCTGTGCAAAATTTCAGCTTTCTAGGTCCAAGGGTTTGGGCTGGGCGTTGATGAGTCAGTCAGTCAGGACTTTTAGAAATATATACCGTGTGTCCACAGGAGTACGCACCATAGAGATAAGATAATGCTAATAGAATATAAATATCAACCAGTGCTGTGACCACCGTCCCTTTTCTTGTACCATTTATAACAATATTGTTTCATACAGTGGCGAGTCAGAAGCCAGAAAACAATGTTTTAGCGTGCCGGCGATCACAGCATTAGCCGATCTTCCTATTCTATTAGGTTATCCCTATGGTGCGTCCTCCTGTGGACACACGGTACCTATAAGATTGAAATGTTGCTTTCAATAATATCTCTGGGCAACGCTTCCTGGCAAAATAGTCGTTTATTAAAAATGTCATTTTCAATCATGCCGAGTTCAAAAATATCGCACATAAAAAATGTCGACTATTGTAGTAACTTCCCATTGCAATGTTGGTTTCAATAATATCGCTTTGAAAAATGTGAACATCATTAAGAATGCTTTCAATGATATTCGCTGCCGTAAAAGCTGCTTATTAAAATTGTGGCTTTCAATCACGTCGCCTTGAAAACTGCACTTAGCAAACGTCGACTATCAAAATTATTTTCCGCTGAAATGTTGCTTTCAATATTATCTATATATTTAAATCGTGAAGCGTTTTCTTTCGACATCTATTTTGAGACTTCCATCGTGTAGATGTGCACAAAAGTCCTAAATTGAAAGTAAATTGAGATAATTTTTAGAGAAAAACCATCATATTGTAGCTCTCAAGTGGTTGCAGCCGGCCATGCAGTAGCAGTAAACCAAGTATATTCTCGAAGTCAGCCTGCGGCGTTCTGCTGATTTTTACAATGGACTACTGCAACTACTAAATATTTATTTGAAATCAACGGTCTGCTGATTCCTGAGCCAAACGTTAAAATACATGTAAAATGACAGTTAAAGAAAATCGGTATTGCTCAGACCCTGTAAGGAGTTTTTTCTGCTTATTATTATTATTATGTGGATGTGCTTATTTACACACTGGTTCATTGCTTTCCCTGTTGGTACAAGCATACGTATATTGTTAAAACGTCTTTCGACGTTATCCGACATCTGTTTTTCATACTCTTCCATCTTCACAGTTTCTTTCGTTTAAGTTGCATTCAATCATCGCTTTTGTAATCTATTATTTCAAAATTCTATTCGGCCTTCTCCTAGCTCTTCTTTGTGGTACCCTTCCCATTTTCGCTGTGCGCCTAGCATGTGCGATGACAATTAATAAACCACAAAGACAAATTCTGGATTAAGTAGGAATATATAATATTCGTCACAACCAGTATTTAGCTATGGTCAAGTGTATGTAGCAATGTCACGTGAGAGTAGTTTTGAAAACTTAAAAATTCAAATTTTACCTGATGGATGCGTTTAACATTGTCTACACAGAAGTTTTGTAAATTGCAAAATATTTTTCAACGGGTCCACTAGTCGCTTTCAAAAATCTGGATGTTAATAGGAAATGTCGAAGAAGACGTCTATTGGAAATGCCACTTTCAATCGGATCGTCTTCTAAAATATCGCATTTAAAAACGTCAACTATCAACATTATTTGCCATTGAAATATTGTTTTCAATAATATCGCTAGCAAGAATCAATAAGAATGCTCTCAGCCAATAGTGGCTCGCTATAAAAAGTTAAGGAGCCATGGCTCTCCCGTATAAAACCAGCGATTCAAGATTTTTTTTTATTCTGAAAGGGACATTTTTACGTACACATTTTTCATAATTTTTAAGCTTAAACAAAGCACGAGTAATGTTTATAACGGGTGTTCATAAACAGTCGTCATCCCAGTAGGTTTTGACTTCAGAAACGTATGTCTATTAAAATTGAAAAAAAAATGCGCTATGACAGTACTCAATGACGTTTCATGTGTTGCACGAATTAATCAAAGACATAACATTTTGTTTTTCAAAGCAACTGTAATGACGACTGTTTATGAACACCCGTTATTATGAATATAAGCTGCATAATAGGCGCTGCTTCTTTTACGGTCGCATTGGCCAAATCGAAGCGGCTCTTAGTTTTTTGGCAGTTTATAGACTGCAGCGGGTGTAGAGCGGCAAGAAGTGGTTTCAAAGTAAGGGTATTTTTACATTCTATGGGAGCCACGTTCGCGTAGGCTCAAGCCTCAAGCGCGTGGCGAGTTTATGATTACAATTTTCGCACGTACGCTGACATAATCCAGTTCAGATGAGGACAGACCGCGCCCGGGGAATTTTCGCAAACTATTTAGGGTTACCATTTTATTATAGCCATAATTTACTGGTAAGTTGTCGCCCATCTTGAAATAATATACGTAAATCATGCATGTATCTATATATCTCAAACAGTGGAGATGCATTTTGTTTGTCCGAATTATATATTTAAACGAAAAATGAAAGAGATATTCGATTCAGTTCATCATATTTTATGTAGCCTGTAAAGTTTGATAATTTTTTCACTATACCGGGTGTCAACGATTTTATTAGACAAGTCATAACTTCTAGAGTATTAGGTGTATCAATTTGAGATTTGGTATAGGTAAATGGTATAGGGAGAGGAGAGTTTTCGCTTATTTTTAACTTTCCGGTCACTTCCGGTTTCACCGGAAATGACAAAAGTAAATAAATTATTATCCAGTATTTTGCTTAGAAATATTTTATTTGTGAGCTTATTTTTAATCCAATCGCAAATAAATTAGTATAGTTACATTCGCCAAAAATTCCTCTTTTCGGAAAGTGCTTGTCAAAAAAGGGCCGTCATTTGAAAAAAAATAGTTAGACACGAAAATGTGATTTTGCCAACTTGTCTTATTCCTATCTATCATACTAATCACTAAAACTTTGCGATTGAAATTTTCTGACATCACCTGAGGTCCTTAGATTACAGTTTGCGTCCGATCATGGCCACCTAGATGCAATATTAAAAGTGGCTCTAAAAAAATCAAATAGGCTTAAAAACTTTTTAAAATGTCACATTCTGATCCAGAATTGTCTCAGAAATCCAAAAATGTCAAAAGATACAGGGTGTTTCCTTTAAAAATTCGAAACCGGTGCCATTTTCGATGAAACCGGAAGTGACCGGAAAGTGAAAAGTAAGCGGAAACTCTCCTCTCCCTATACCATTTACCTATTCTAAATCTCATTTTGATACATCTAATACTCTAGAAGTTATGACTTGTCTAATAAATTCGTTGACACCCGGTATGTACTAACTTTTGACAGTCCATATGCAACATATTTAAACCTCGGGATATCGCAATTGTCTTTGTCTATGAAGCGGGGGGGGGGATGTAGTTTACGTTTCGTGGTTGGCTCTACCATCAAAATTCTCCACTGATCTAAGCTACGTTTCCCGTCAAAATTGTCGTCTATTAAAAATGTTTATATCACATATAAAGAATGTGGACTATGAAAAATAGCTTCCATTAAAATATTTCTTTCATTTATATCGTCTTGAAATATGTATGTAATAAATGTTGACTATCAAAATTTTAACATTTAACATTTTAAAATTGCTTTGAACGCTCAGTTTGAATCCGCAGTGGAAACGTGTAGTCCCAGCTTTAAAAAATTTGGTCAAATTAAACTTGTGTTAATGATTGTCGCAACGGATTTCTGATACAAATGCAAGAATATAGAAAATTAGTTCTGCTGCTCTCCTCAAATGTTCTTTACGTTGGTCTTTGATCGAGGTTTCGGTAATAGTGTCCTTACACTAAAGGAGAAATCTAATAAATCCGTGAAGTGGTTTGAATGAACAATTGATGCAAGTACATCATTTACAACAATGTAATTTATTAATCATTCTTTTATCTGGCGAAAAGTTAAAATCAAATTTGTGCGTTAGTACCTACTCTTTGACGTCCAATAAACGATTATTAAATAGTTTAATTCATAATTAAAAGAGGGATGCAGACTGCTTACTCATATCTGCTTGAAAATTGAGGTAACGTATTCTCATCGCTTATTTAGTTATTAACGTATACCTAAATTTGACTTTATTGAACGAACCAAAAGTTACTTTTTGCCCAATTTTCTCCGACACGACGTTTAGTAGCAAACTAAATGTTTTATTGGGGCCGAAGTAAAAGATCAGCAGCGGAGCGTGTTCAAGCGAATACAAACGAGTCCAATTTTCTCCTTATCTCCAAAACGAGCCCGTTAAAATTAATTTTTTCATTCCGTCGGGGCATTTAGTCTGAGCAACATAATGACTTTAATAAAAGATCGCCGCGGTGTAGTCTGCAGAGCGTATCTTTCTTGCTTTCTTGCCCTTGGCAAAGCCAGAATTTTAATATTCTGCTTAAGAGCAGGAGAACAAAGGCACAGCCTCATCTAGGACCTGTAAATAATAGCGTGATAAATTACGACAAGGCGCAGGGACAACAAATAAAGTATAATAAGCGTCCCCTGCCGTTTCTCTTCTTTAAAAATGTAGGAAAACGTGTCAGAAAACCATATTTTCCCCGCGACGTTCACGGCCCCTTTGCGGGCAATCCGGCGCTGTTTATAAATTTCCTCAACCTGCTCGTCGGAAGCCGCAGAAATTACGAGATGGTCAGCGTCCGCTGGGAATCCTTTTTTCTTCTATTCATGAAATTGGACCTGAGCCGCGAAATAGAAAAATAGGGCGCAGGGAGCGGAGCGCCTCGTTTATATTTTAGCGCGTTTTCCCTTTACATTTTACCAGCTCCCGGTCTGCGCCCCTCGAGGCGCCAGCGGCGCCCTTTCTTACGACGCCTTGTTAGTATAAACAGGGATATAAAAGATTTCGATTTCTGCTCGATGCTGTTTTATGTGCAGGTTTAGGGCGCCATGAAAGGCCGAATTAGGACCTCCTGCCAGAAATTGCCAGTTCCGGAAACGAACTTTAAGAGCGCTGTTTGTAAATAAGGAATGCTACGAGCTGGGGTATCGATGATCAGAATTTTTACTATGTAGATGAGCTTTTTCATGTAATTTTTATCATGTCGGAGCATTGTCCTGATGGAATAACGACGCCCTAGTTTTTTCGTCTATTTTTCTTGATAATAGTTTACTAAATTCAACCTTGGCCTAATGCTGTTCTGCAATAGTGGCCAAACATCAAGTAAGATAACCACTGTTGGTATTAAAGTATTTTGTATATATTTGCCCATTTGATAGTTGTAGCCAACCGTTGTTTCTGTTGCCACATTGGAACTATTTCGCGATTACAGCTTTGTACACTGTCTCTCCTGAAGCCTCATAACATGTATCAACCGTTTTATATTAGTTTGCATACTAAATTTTAGGCCAAATTCGAAACAGTTCGGAAGTAGAATAATGCATTTTTACGATTTTTTTACGCTCTCCCTGAAAATAAATTGAACTTTTTATGATAGATACTTTTTTAGGACACATTTCGACGCCCTTAAAGCTGAAAGGAGCAAAATGACAGGACTTCTGCGTAGGCCATTCAAATTTCAAATGCCCAAAATAGATCAAGTTAACAGGATCCTATACAACATTTGAAAAATCAGCATGGAGTTTTGAAAAGCACTACAAATTAACTGGTAATTAAAGAGTAGTCAAGGTTTACAGAATTTTTGATCTAATTACTTTGTAATGTAGAGCACGCAGAACATTGGAGAACGGGCTATAAATTAATGTCTTATTAAAGGTCTATTAAATGCTGTGAATTCAAGTATTTTTGAGCTTAAAACATTTTTTGTATCGCCTCAAAAGTGCCCAGAAATCGACAGAACCGACGTAGATGCAACTAACAAAGCTAGAAAATTTTCTATAAATTAATAAACTTAAATGCTATTGATTAAAGCATATTCTGAGACCTTAAAAACTAACTTTTAGTCGGTTATATTACCCCAAGAGTGTGCAGAAATTGGCAGCACCTGCAAAAATGCGCCTTAACAATAATAAACCCATCAAAAATATCTAGAAATTAACGGCTCATTAAAGGCCAATTAATTGCATCTAATCAAAATATTTTTGTTAAAACTTGTTTTTATTCTATTGCCTCACTCTAAAAGCGTCAGGGAATTGACAGAAGCTGTAAAAATACGTCTACTGAAAAATAAAGCCATAGCAAATTTTCGAGAAATTAAATGGTCATTAAAGGCTGAGGATTTAATGAATTTTAAATAAAAAGTTGTAAATCATTTCAAATTTCATGTCAACAACTGACGTATAATTTTAAAGTACTTGAACTTTAATATTATACTTTATAGTACTAGGACTTTAATGTTCCATTTTTGTACCATAAATAGTCCGAAAATGTAATTTTTTTAAATTTCATTTAAAAAGTAGGCTTTTTTAAATTAATTTCGGTGTGCACCCAGGTATTGACAGAAGATGTAAAAATGTATCTATTAAAGAATAAGCCTATAGAAAATAATCTAAAAATTAATAACTCATGAAAGGCTGCGCATTAAAGCGTTTTTTGCCTTAAAACTTATTTTTATTCTGTTGGACAATTGCAAGAGTGTCCAGAAATTAAGAGAAGTGACAAAAGACGTCTAATAAAGAATGAATTCATAGAAAATTTTCTAGAAAGTGTGGTTTATTAAAATCTAAGGCTGCGGATTAAAAACATATTTGCATCTTAAAACTTATTTTTATTCTATTGCATCACTCTAAGCGGCGGAGTGGAGTAGAGTCCCAAACTTTCTAATCACCCTTAATCACAGTAGAGTCGAGTCCCGTTGATGGTTGAATAGAGTCCCAAAAGTATCTTAGCAGATTATGTTAGATTAAGTAATAGATAAACACTTGAGTAGTTTAAAATTTATTTTAGAGTAATATTAGAAATATAGAATCAATTATTAGTAAATTATGGTAAAAAAACTCATAAAATGCAAAAACATTTACAACCATTTGCTTTAATAGGTACATACAATCATACATGCATACAAATACTAAAAAAATCAGCTATTTACAGTTTACAGCATTAGGTACTTTTAAAACATTACATTTTAAAATGTAACTATTGTAACAAAATCAAAATTAGTTATATCGCCATTTTTTAGTAGAGATGTTTGACAATCCAAAAACTTTTTATTGTCTAAAGTTTGCGAAGCATATTTTTTAATTTTGCTGCATACTTCTTATTTTTATGTAAGTATCACTTTGAAAATCCAACAAAACTGTGATAAACTTAAAAATGTGAGGATGCGAATGGTAAAATGCTGAATTAAAACAAGAATGAAAACTCTCGCAAGCATTTGTGGTCCTTTTTAAGCTGCTTGAATTTTCAGCCCAGATATATGGTGGAAATGTAGATGATTCGGATATGTAATTGTCCACCAAATAGTCGGTAAATTCTGTTAATTTAGAATTCGCAGGTTGAACAGCACTGAAGTCAATGGCAAAACAATCCCCAACATCTTTAGGATCGAGAAATGGCAAACCGAAGCAGTACCCTAAGAATTTTCGGTGCCAGTTCGGTATGCGGTCTACCAAGTATAATACGATCTACCATAAAGTAGCTGGTTCAATATGCGGTCTACATACTATGCAGACCAACATAGGTAAAGTCTTGTGGTTCAATAAGCGATCTATCCCACCTCCGATTCCTTGTCTTTATAGAAGATTGCCAGGCCGAGTTTTTGTATTTTCCTCCACCTAGAATTGTTAAGTTATTGTTAGTTAAAATACATTTTAATTAAAAATAAAAAGTACCATGATTGACCCAGATGAAACCTACATCCAATTAGGGTGTTGTTGGTCCAAGTCTCTGTCACACTTTGATGTATAGCTTGTTCAAAATCGACCACGACTGTGCTTTGTGCTAATTGTTTCCCACACTTTTGGGCTACTTGGATAGCATAATTTAATGCCAATTTGTACGTGGCCTTCCGTTTGTCAAGAAGCAAAAAGAAAACTAATGGTATATAATGGTCTCCTTTTAGCCCATGAATTGTAAACATTTGCAGGAAAAACTTAGAACAGCAGTCAAATGTTCCATCCACATACATAGTTTCCAAATTGCACAAAAACTCCAAATTTGTTTGACACGAAAACATGACCGCGTTATTTTCCGCTTCCTTAATTAGTAAAAATGTTTCCTCCCTATTTGTTCTAACTAGATATGAGTTTACGGCTTGGTGAACTTCTTCAACGTTCGTTGGGAGTCTTGGTAAAAGGCTTCTTGTTGCGTGGTATATATTTCTTCTTATGCACTGGATGTCGCTATATTTGTCAAAGTATCGACGTCACCTTTTCTTAGTTCTCTATGAACTAATTTCATGGGCCTTTCACTTACATCCTCGACAGCTTTTCTTTTTAAGGAATTGCTTAATACGTTTCTGTTCAATAATTTTTCTTGTAGTGGTTCATGGTTATGCTTATCAATGATTTCCACCAAAACATTAGATTTGCCCTCGGTCTTCAAATATGCTGAACACTTCTTGTTTGCGCCGATCGAACATACCCATCGTTGAACCTCAGTTGATAATTCTTTGTGGGAACGATATTTATACCCATCCAACACTATAAGTTCTTTTCCTCTTTCACTTGTTACACATCTTAGCGCACTCATGTTCAGGTCGTTTACAGATTTTAACTAAATGGCATAAATCATATCTCATCATTGTGTAAAATTTTTCACTCTTTGGATTCATGAGGGGGGTTGTTTTTCCGCCAATCAGGTAATAGTTGATGAACCTACTTCAGTTCGGTCATTAACAAATCATTACCGCTTAATCATCTCTTATCGGCTTAATCCCGTAACGACTTCGCCCCGGATTCTACTCAAACTATCTACATTTTTGCAACGTAATTAAAACAGCTTATCGGGACTCTACTCGTATCTGCCCACTCTAAGAGCCCCCAAGATTTTACAGAAGCGGCAGTAAAAGGCGTCTAATTAAGAAAAACCCTTAGCAAACTTTCTAGAAAGTAGATGGCTCATTAAAAGAAAATGTTCTGCAAATTAATAACTCATAGAACTGCCGATTAAAGTAGTTTTATCCTTAAAACTTATTTGTATTCAGTTGCATCACTCTAAGAGCTGACAGGTTGACAGAAACGGCAAAAACGTCCAATTAAGGAAAACCCATGGCAAACTTGCTAGAAAATAGGTGGCTCATTAAAAGCAACCGGTTAAAGCAAATTTTGATCTAAAAATTTAATTAATAGAAAATGTTCTAGAAAGTAGTGGCTCATTAAAAGCTAATTAAAGGTTGCGGATTTTTTATCTTAAAACTTATCTTTATTCTGTTGCATCAGTCCAAGAGTGCCCAAGATTTGACTGAAGCAGCAGGAACACGTCTAATTAAGAAAACTCATAATACATTTTCTAAAAAGTAGGTGGCTCATTAAAGGCTGCAGATTAAAGCATATTTTGTTCTTAAAACATTTTTATTTTGTTGCACCACTTCAAGAGTGCCTATAAATTAACAGAAGCGACTTAAGGCGTCTAAAAAAAAGAACTAGAAAAATTTCTATAAAGTAGGTGGCTCATTAAAAGTTAGGGATTAAAGCAAATTTTGATCTTAAAACATATTTTTGTTCTGTTACACCACTTCAAGAGTGCCCAGGAATTAACAGAAGTGACAGAATGCGTCCAATTAGAAATGAATTCATAGAAAATGTTCTAGAAAGTAGTGGCTCTTCAAAAGCTATTTAAAGGCTACGGATTAAAGCATTTTTTTATCTTAAAACTTACCTCTATTCTGTTGCATCAGACCAAGGGTGCCCAAGATGTGACCGAAGTGGCAGGAACAGGTCTAATTAACAAAACTCATAATACATTTTCTAAAAAGTAGGTGGCTCATTCAAGGCTGGGGATTAAAGCAAATTTTGTTCTTAAAAGATTTTTATCTGTTACACCCCTTTTAAAGTGCCTAGAAATTAACAGAAGCGACAGAAGGCGCCTAAAAGAAGGAATAAGAAACAATTTCTATAAAGTAGGTGGGCTCATTAAAGGCTACGGATTAAATATTAAAGACAATTTTGATTTTAAAACATATTTTTATTCTGTTACACCACTTCAAGAGTGCCCAGGAATTAACAGAAGTGGCAGAATGCGTCCAATTAAAAATGAATTCATAGAAAATGTTCTAGAAAGTAGTGGCTCATTAAAAGCTAATTAAAGGCTGCGGATTAAAACATTTTTTTATCTAAAAACTTATCTTTGTTCTGTTGCATCAGTCCAAGAGTGCCCAAGATTTGACCGAAGCAGCAGGAGCACGTCTAATTAAGAAAACTCATAATACATTTTCTAAACAGTAGGTGACTCATTAAAGGCTGCGGATTAAAGCATAGTTTGTTCTTAAAAGATTTTTATCTGTTACACCCCTTTTAAAGTGCCTAGAAACTAACAGAAGCGACAGAAGGCGCCTAAAAGAAGGAATAAGAAACAATTTCTATAAAGTAGGTGGGCTCATTAAAGGCTGCGGATTAAATATTAAAGACAATTTTGATTTTAAAACATATTTTTATTCTGTTACACCACTTCAAGAGTGCCCAGGAATTAACAGAAGTGGCAGAATGCGTCCAATTAAAAATGAATTCATAGAAAATGTTCTAGAAAGTAGTGGCTCATTAAAAGCTAATTAAAGGCTGCGGATTAAAACATTTTTTTATCTAAAAACTTATCTTTGTTCTGTTGCATCAGTCCAAGAGTGCCCAAGATTTGACCGAAGCAGCAGGAGCACGTCTAATTAAGAAAACTCATAATACATTTTCTAAACAGTAGGTGACTCATTAAAGGCTGCGGATTAAAGCATAGTTTGTTCTTAAAAGATTTTTATCTGTTACACCCCTTTTAAAGTGCCTAGAAACTAACAGAAGCGACAGAAGGCGTCTAAAGGAAAGAACAAGAAAATTTTCTATAAAGTAGGTGGCTTATTAAAAGCTGCGGATTAAAACAAATTTTGATCTTAAAACATTTTTTTATTCTGTTACAGCACTTCAAGAGTGCCTAGGAATTAACAGAAGCGGCAAAAGGCGCCCAATAAACAATGAACCCATAGAATGGCTCATTAAAGGCTATGGATTGAAGCAAATATATTTTTATAAGATATATTTTCTTTCTGGTGCAGCATTACCAGAGCGCCTAAGATTTTACAGAAGCGGAAAAATACCATAATAAAGAATAAACCTACTTGATTTCGGAGGCTTTCATGGCCATTGTCATTCAGTAATAAACGACTTCCGGGATTGGACCGTGTCAATTACTCGGTCCAATGCCGGAAGTCCTAAACCTACTTACAGAAAATCCTCTACAAATTAGTGGATCTTTAAAGGCTAAGTAAAGCATTTTTTGATCTTGAAACTTATTTTTATTTTGTTCGACCACTGCAAGAGTGCCCAGAAATTAACAGAAGTGGCAAAAGGCGTTGTTGAGCTTTTATTTAACTCGCAGTAAATTGGTAGGGCCCCTGCAAATGCTTGAAATAATGAATAAATTCATAGAAAGTTTTCAAGAAATTAACAACTCAATAAAGGCTAAACCAATGCGTGGGAGGAAACAAAGCCAAAGAAGCGCCTCTCGAGCATCATGTGTACTAACATTCTTCAATTCTTAGGCCATATTGCTGGAAGAACTGACAACCTGGAAAAAAGTGTCGTTCAAGGAAAAGCACATGGCAAAAGACTGAAAGGCATATCCCCTAAACGATGGTTTGATATCACGCGGGCAGTATTAAACGAACCACCTTCAGTTGCCATGCAGAGAGCTCAAGATCGACTGCAGTGGAAAACTGTCATTGACGCATTGAATGCATAATGAACCACCACAACACATCAATCATGATGAGAGAGAGAGAGAGAGAAACTTTCAATGAAAGTGTTTTTTAGCAGGCAGGATTTGCCAGCATTAGCAGAAATGCGTTTAATAAAAGAATAAACCTTTATAGAAACTTTTACAAAAGAATGGCCCATTGCATTAATGCAAGACTGGAATTAAAGCATTAGTAAAAAATATGACTTTAGTGTGAAAAATGTTCTAATCCCTGATTCTTAATTGGGGTGTAAAGATCGAGAAATAATGTAACTTTATACAAAAATACCTTTAAATTTATTCTCTAATATGTGGCATTTGATTACGCCCTAATTTACACTACATTTTCCAATAAAAAAATTTCATAAACACAGTTTTGTATGCGGGCCTGATAACTTTATCTAGTGCTAGCAGAACTGATACATTTCAAAAAAAATATGCAAGCCCGATATTTTGATTTTGGGTATTTCATGAGTCTGTACATAGTCTGTAAGTTTCTATTTGCGGAGCCGTTCTGCCACTTTGGTGCTTTTAGCATTAGGGACGTCGCGTCCCATTTTCCGGCACTAATTGCAATTTATTCCACATCCAAACTTCATCGATCCTCAATTTGCTGCCTTATTAAAACTTGTATTTCAAACCTTCTATTATTTTTCATAGCCAGTACTAATTAAATTACCTGGCGTAGGCAATCTAGTTAACCTAGTTCGGAGCAGTAGGTCACTGGAATTTCACGAATTCCAGGATTAGGATCGGCCCGCCGCAGACTCTTGCGAGGCGAAGGAGTCGCCCTAAAAGTTCTCATTAAGCCGCTTTTTATTGTCAACGTTTTGCATAAATCCTGCACCCTTTATCGATCGGCTCCTGTCGGATGCTGCCCGGAGTTCCCGATCCTAGCCGATTGCACCAGGACACCTCACAGTCGTGGTGCTTCCGGGGGCGGGTGAACTCTCGGCCGCTCCGCGAACGCGTCCCGAAATTGCCAAGGTGCCGGTAAAAATGTGAAGCGTTCTCCTAGGGACGAGGTGGACGCTGGGCCGCTCTGGGCGTACGTATTTTTGGTAATTAGTTTTTAATTGCCTTAATGGCGATGCTCAGAAGGGCACTGACATGGAGGGAAGACGAGAACCCAGATAGCTCTTGAGGTTTTAATTGATTTACGCTCTTAAGGATTACTTACTCGAAGCTGAAGCAGATGCACTTAGGCAACGAGTTTTGTCGTAGTTCTGTTTAGCTAATAACGACTTACCACGACTAAACAGAACTAGTGTTGTGGTAATTAGTTACTTTTGGCCTGTTCTATGACCTAACTTTGACATTCTAGCAATATTGTACTTTCGAAATGATTTTCTTTTTTATCTTGTGTCTTTCCTGCAAAAAGATGATACCCTAAATAGCTCCTCAGGTTTTAATCGATTTAAGCCGTTTAAGGATCGTCTAGTCGAAGTTGAATTAATTTCCTTGTTGGAACTAATTACATTTATGTCCTTACCTGTTAGACTAGCTTAAGATATCCTTTGACAGTAGGTACGTTTTGTTATTTATAACGGCTTACCCTTTAACTAAAGTAAACTAGTCTTGCAATAATATTAGCATATTCTTCCAGCTAAATTTGGAATTTTAGCTACACCCAACATGTTTTCCTTTGTTATGAGCTTATGACTTACCTGCAAAGAACACGCGACAACAAATAGCTGTTCAGGTTTTAATTCGCTTAAATGCATCAGTAATTGTTTAGTCGCAGTTGAAGCTGTTGAACTTTCCGTATAATTAGTTTCGTTGTTGAACTAATTACTACATTTATATCCCATATTGTTAGACTAACTTAAGATATCCTGGGATAGTAGGTATGCTGATAATAGACCGTTTAATGTTTGCTATTTATAACTATAGTCCTTTAACTAAAGTAAACTAGTCTGGCGATTATTCTTTAATTTTAGCTTATTCTAGCAACTAAATTTGGAATTGCAGCAGTACTCCCCAAAATTATTTTTTTGTCATAACTTACCTGCAGAGAAGACGCGAAGATAAGTAGCTGTTGAGGTTTTAATTCGCTTAAATTTGTTAGGAATCGTTTAGCCGTAATTGAAGCTGTTTCATAGGCGACTAGTTTCGTGATTGAACTAATTACATTTTTATTGTATACCTGTCAGGCTAACTTACTAACCTTTAATATTAGGTATGCTGATTATCGACTTACCTTCTAATGTTTGTTAGTTATAACGACTTACCCCTTAACTAAAGTAAGCTGGTCTTGCGATAATCAGTTAATTTTGGTCTATTCCGGCAGCTAAATTTGGAATTGTAGCAGTACTCTTCCAAAATTATTTTCTTTGCTACGACGTACCTGCAAAGAAGATGAGAATACAAATATCTGTTGAGGTTTTAATTCACTTAAATGCTTTAGGGATAGTTTAGTCGCAGTTAAAGGTACAACTAGTTTTGTTGTTGAACTAATTACATTTGTGTCCTATTTTGTGAGACTAACTTAGATGGCATTTGACAGTACGTAGCTTATTATAAATTTACCTTCTATCGTTCGTTCTTTATAACGACTTATCCTTTGACTAAAGTAAGCTAGTATTGGTATAATTAGTTAATTTTAAGCTATCCAAGCAGCTACATTTAGAATTGTAACATCACTCTCCAAAATGAGTTTCTTTGTAATGACTTACCTGCAAAGAAGACGCGAAGACGAATAGCTATTGAGGATTTAATTCACTTTAATTCTTTAGTCGCAGTCGATGCTGTTGCACTTACACAACTAGTTTCGTGGTTGAACTAATTACATTTTTATCATATCTTTGGTAGCCCAACTTACATAGCCTTTATTAGTAGGTATGCTATTTGTCAACTTACCTTCTAATGTTTGTTATTTATAACGGCTTACCCTTCAACTAAAGTAAACCAGTCTTGCAATAATTAGTGAATTTCAGCCCATTTTAGCAGCTAAATTTGAAGTTGTAGCAGTACACTGCTAAAATTATTTTCTTTTTTGTCCTTGTGCAAGGAAGACGAGAACACAAATAAAATAGCTGTTGAGGTTTTAATTTGGGATTGTTGCGTCGCAGTTGAAGCTGTTGCACTTACGCAACTAGTTTCATTGTTGAACTACTAATTACATTTGTATTCTATATCGTTAGACTAACTTACCATAGCATTTGACAATAGGTATGCTGATCATTGACTTACCTTGTAACGTTTGTTACTCATAACGACTTACCTTTCAACTAAAGTAAACTAGTCTTGCAATAACCAGTTACAGACTTAACTGCAACGAGAACTGGAACACAAATAACCGTTGAGGTTTTAATTCAATCGAGCGTCTTCATAATTGTTTAGTCGCAGTTGAAGCTGTTGCACTTACGCAACTAGTTTCGTTGTACTAATTATATTTGTATTTTATATTGTTAAATTAAGTTACATGGCATTTAATAGTAGGTATGGTGATTATCGACTTACCTTCTAATGTTTGTTATTCATAACGATTTACCCCTTAACTAAAATAGTATTGCGATGATTAGTTAATTTTAACCTATTGTAACAGCTACATTTGGAATTTTAGCTGTACACTTTCAAAATTATTGTCATTTGTTATGAGGTTATGACTTACTTGAAAGAAGACGCGAACACAAATTGCTGGTGGGGTTTTAATTCATTTAAATTCTTAGGGGATTCTTTAGTCGCCATTGAAGCTGTTGCAGTCACGCAATTATTTTCGTTGTTGGACTAAGTAGTTTGTGTTCTATATTCTTAAGACTTCGACTAACTTAAGATAGCCTTTAATAGTAGGTATGCTCATTATTGACTTACCTTCTAACGTTTGTTCTTTGAAACGGCTTGCCCTTAACTAAAGTAAACTAGTCGTGGGATTATTAGTTAATTTTAGACCATTCGAGCAGCTACATTTAAAATTGTTGCACTCTCCCAAAATTATCGTCTTTCTTATGACTTACCTGCAAAAAAACAAGGAGAACACAAGTAGCTGTTCAGGTTTTAATTCACTTAAAATCCTTGGGGATTGATTAGTCGCAGTTGAAGCTTTGCACTTACGCAACTGGTTTCGTTGTTGAATTAATTACAATTGTATTTTATGTTGTTAGACTAACTTACGTAGCCTTTAATAGTAGATATGCTGATTATCGACTTACCTTCTAATGTTAGCCGTTTATAAAAAACTTATGTCTTAACTAACGTAAACTGTTCTAGCTTATTTTAACAGCTACATTTGGCATTGTAGCTTTACGCTTCCAAAATTATTGTCTTTGGTATGGCTTACCCGTACAAAAGACGCGAACACAAATAGTTGGTGAGGTTTTAATTCACTTAAATTCCGTAGGAATCGTTTAGTCGCAGTTGAAGCTGTTGCGCTTATGCAACTAGTTCCGTTGTTGTAATAATTATATTTGTGTCGTTACTTGTTGGGCTAACTTAAAATAGCCTTTAATAGTAGGTATGATTACTATCGGCTTACCTTCAAAAAGGTTCAGTGTTTATAACCATCTCCCATCCAACTAAACTAGTGTTGTGATAATGATATAATTTTTAGCGTCTGAGTTTGAAATTTTAGCAATACACATTCAAATTGTTGTCTTTAGTAGGACTTACTTGCAAAGAAATTTCGAAAATTCTTACTAACTGTGTTAATTCTCAACTATACGCGTTTTTTTTTAGTTGTGCTATAAGACTTACCAATCGGATATCACTATTTATGTTCGACTAATTCTTGTGGCATTATATAAAACGCATGATTAGGTATCTATGATTTAAATAGTGCACTTCAATTTTGCTACAAGTTATTTGGTTTGGATACATCGTTTCTGGCCTTAAGTTGAAAATTATTTATTTCTGACTTATCTGCGAAAAAGTCTTCTGAATTATTCGGAATTATTAGACTAAGTGGAATGGATAATGTTCGGAAAATAAATTGTATGTTCTCTCAATTCTAAACCATTGGTGTGCAATAGTACCAGATAAATGTCTACCAATCGACTTACCATCAGAAAAACGCCCATAATATTTTTAATTTTATTTTGTAACCATAATCTTGCTTATTGGCCTTCGATAGCGGGCTTAATATGGGTTTTATGGCCCGAGGGCCTATAAAATTGCCAAGCAGTATAACAAACATCAACAATCTACATAGAAACCACAGCACACCAAAAATTCAGAACGCCAGTACAATGATCACGTAATAACCCAAAATTCTGAAGTGGCGCGCTTTAAACTTTTCCTCGTGCTATAATCTATCGATTTTGCCCTTAATACATAAATACATATTATAATGTGGAAAATATTCCTGACCTTATGTTTGTGTGAGCAATAAAGTTAGTTTTATAAGGCTTACCGCGGTGGTAATTACAGCTGCGCTGCGCTTTACTTAACCATGGATAACTAATTCTTGCGATGTTTGTTTTGTTACACTAGTTTTGTTTTAAAAGTTATTCTAAATTGTTGACGTTGTCAACTGGCTTGTCACATAAGGTGGAATAGTCTTACCACATGTACAGGAATTTTAATTGAAGTTATGAAATCAAACACCTACCTAAGCGTTGTTGAATTATAAATGGCTGCTAATTTATGCAATTGAATGAATATATGATTTACAATTTATCAAAAATCATCAATCGAGCGCACCCATTGAAGTTGTCAGGGCTCCTGTAGCTTTTGATGACATTTTTATGATCATCAAAACTAAGACAATTTCGATGAATTGTCACTGTGCAATATCGTGTATAATAAACATATATCTAAGCCAATTTATTTTAAGAATGTAATTTTCAAAAAGGGCCCTCCATTACCCGCCCTACATTAACATACATTTCTAATAGGCGCAGTCCGGAGTGATGTAATTTCCAGCGCCGCCTATTAAAAGCGAATTATAATCCGGCGAGGTGTGTGTTTTGATAAACTAAGATAAATTAGGCGTTCGTGAAAAGGCGGGGGTGTAATTTTCTTCGGCCGCGCTTCATTAGGGCGGCACCTGCTGTTAACGACCAGGGAATATTTCGCTCTTCAATGTTTTCTGATTCTCCCGGGCCAAGGAAAGGGAATTTCCTCCCCACCCTTCTAACGGAATTCAATGTAATTCTCTGAGTGGCCCAAGTGTAGCATTTGTTGAAGTCTTTTAAAACATTTCCGACGCGTCCGCCGAATTGCTTTATGAAACACTAGCCTGGACCCCAGCCAGGGCTATCTCATCGCAGAATAGCCCGGATAATCCGTTGAGAGATCGAGCTGTTTAAGGGTTTCACTTCTTGATTATCATAAAGTGAAAATGGGCTGTTGGCCTTGGAAACAGATTTATTTTAACTTATGCACAGAGTAGGAGGGATACACTGTGGAGCATTATATGAACTTAATTATGAGTAAACGTTCTTTAATGTATATGGTGCAGCCGTATAGTGTAATTGGTCGTTTCATGAAATCTCTAGGTCTAACCCAGTGATTCCCAAAGTGGGCGATATCGCTCCTTGGAGGGCGCTGGAACGATCCAGGGGGGCGATAGTAGCCTCGGGTGCATTTGGGGGGCGGTGAATAATAATAAGGGGGCGGTGAAAGCTTAAAGAAGGGAGAGAAGATAAGAAGATTTGGAAAAACCATTCGTACATATTTCATCTGTTGTGTAACATAGTGTAACATTATTTTACAAATAAACACACAAATTGCAAGTTACAGATTTATTTATTCCATGAAGACTATTTACCATTATTAAATGTTCTTATTCTTCTTCATACCATTTATTACTTTATTTATTCTGTTTATTCTCCGTTTCTTTAATTTTACTTTATCACACCCTTTAATACACCACCCAGAAAGTAAATACCATTATAATAAAGGGCTTTTGTTATTCAAATTTGCTTTTTCTCAAAATACAGGTTACAAATACAGAAAAGATTTGTTCATTTGAAAAATATAATTTTCTCTAGCAATAATAATTTATACAAAATTTCTATATGGTATATTTTATTATAACAATTCATAGTTGACTTTTTCAGATAATCATTTGAGTTTGGTTTTCACTTTAGTTATTTTGATTGTCAGTTGATACCTACGAATTAAAATCTAAGCTCCGATGTTACCCAACAACTATCCCAAGTAAATCAACTTATATGCTCGAACCTTTTTAATAAACTATTTGCAATTTAACAGTAACTGGATCTAATGTATCATTCATTAAACAATTCTCAAATATTTATGTTGTACTTTTAATGTATAAATCCTTCCTTGTACTTTTTAATTGCTAATTAATTTATTCTTTCAAAATAATTTCCTACCTAGAAATACTCGTATAGATAATTATCAGTCTCAAGAAGCTACCACTACAAAATCTTTCTGTTTGTTCGCTTAAAGAATGTAGATTTCCAGGGGGCGCTGAGTAATTTTTTTTTCTGAAAAAGGGGCGGTAGGCCAAATAAGTTTGGGAACCACTGGTCTAAACAGTACACGAAACGCTGCCAATTACTGAAAGGGATGAACATTTTGTCAAAAAGGCAAAGTTTCAGACGTTACATGAAACGATTACTTATTTCAATGACTTGACATGAAATTATGTTCTATACCCAAACATTTGGTTCAAACAATTTGTAGTAATATTGGCGTTATGAACCACCATCTTGCTGAAGAAACATATTCTGCCTAACAATCAGTTGCAGTTCGTCAAGATATGCGGCTAAATCATTAACCGCTGTTAGTGTGCCGTCGATAAAGAAAGGGCCGACAATATTTCCACGGAAGATGAATTTTCGGCTAAAGTTACCAGAAAGACCACTTTACCTACAATGATTAGAATCTTCTTAAGGTAACCCTGCCAACTGAACCCCAACGGAATTGTATTTTTATAAAAATCCATTTTACACCAAACAGACCTAGACTGCAAAAGACGAAAGCCGTACTAAAAATTTTTTGATTCATTACACCTATCGCAAAGTCAATCCGGGGACATACTGTATACAGAAAAAAAATGCATTTTAAAAACCTATAATGTACTCACTAAAACTATGAGTTACTAACCTTCACTATCAGCATTAAAAGGGTTCACTATGTTCAAAAATTTTCAATGTTGGCAGGAAAATATGTAGTGGAGTACCTGAAATCTGAGAATGGCTTGGAAACGATTCCGGCCATTATTTTTTTTAAAATTTTTTTATATATACTTCGGGTCTGTATTTATGTCTGGAGGTGAATGTGACCGCACTATTCAATGGAGGAGGGGATAAATTGGCCCGAAAAATGTGCAAAAATGGGTTTTTCACGGATGCCTTCGACAATTCAATTCGAAATAAAAAAACGTTCGAATAGAAAATGGAGCTATTCTGAATACAAAGAATTTGCGCTTGGATTTACGAAAATCGGTTAACCGGTGCGAAAGTTACAGCCCTTTGACCGACCTCGCCCGTTGGAATTGTTTCTCAGGGATTTCCTACTCAGGGCGGTCGGTCGGATCCTGTTTTTGGGGGATGGCATGCATTTAGAGCGTCCGTTTTTTTTTAATATATAGATTCACGGGCATACGAGAAGATGTGCCACGGGTAAGGTGCTTGGTCTAAAGGGGCAGAGGGGGAGGGGGAGCCGCGAAAACCCATTCAAACCCGCCTGATTGCCTCTGTAATTAGCCTATTTCAAAAATCTTAACGCCAAAGAATCCCGCGCTGTGCCTCCTTTAACCAACACAAAGGATTTTAAAAACGCGCGATAAATAAAAAAATTATAGCAAAAAAAGTATTTTTTATAATTTTTTTTTAAATTAAAATTGATATTTTGGGGTTAAGAAAAAGCGAAGGGTGTAAAAAAACTACATGATGGGAGGCAGCTTTTTTTTCCCCACAATCTGGACTCAGGCACATTTTTGTCCGGTGGTTAGGAGGGGAGGGGCGGGGGGTCAAAGTTCCCGGCCCCTAGCAGGGAGACGGAAAGGGTTACAGTGTTTACACTTGGTTCATAATGAAGGTCTATCGTTCCTCTTCATAATATGTTTGTCTCAATTTCCTACGTTAATTAGGGCCTGCAGGAACCCGAGATACAAATTAGAATCTGCAATGCATTTTATGCCGAGTAGCAGCAGGATGCCGGGGGCGTGGCTTACGCTCCCACTCCCGACTTTTGTACACTGCACTACCTCACTAACGCATTGAAATGCTTTTAGTGTCTGTGTGTGTAGGAGCGCGGTAAATTACGATTAAAATTTTTCTACCTTATTTTGGCCACATCTTCCTCAATTCCTATCAAATCAACGCTACAATATATTATATGTATGAAGCATATAGTATAGTATAATAGTCTCGCGTATCGAGAACATTCAGAAGCATCCCGTGGAAAATTGTAGATACACTTACCGCTGCTTGTAGCGTAATGAATCTCCGAATCAACAAAACTTCAACAATATTTATTCTTACTGTACACAGAATAAAATGTCGCAGGAACCATGTGCAACCAATAAGACAGTAGAACAATGAGCGTAAGCCACGCCCCCGGCATCCCGCTGCTACTCGGCATAAAATGCATTGCAGATTCTAATTTGTATCTCGGGCTCCTGCAGGCCCTAATTAACGTAGGAAATTGAGACAAATATATTATGAAGAGGAACGATAGATCTTCATTATGAACCAAGTGTAAACACTGTAACCCTTTCCGTCTCCCTGCTATTGGCCGGGAACTTTGACTCCCCTCCCCTCCCCTCCTAACCACCGGACAAAAATGTGCCCGAGTCCAGATTGTGGGGAAAAAAACTGCGTCCCATCATGTAGTTTTTTTACACCCTTCGCTTTTTCTTACCCCCAAAAAATCAATTTTAATTAAAAAAAAATAATAAAAAAGGCTTTTTTTGCTATAATTTTTTTATTTACCGTGCGTTTTTAAAATCCTTTGTGTTGGTTAAAGGAGGCACAGCGCGTGATTTTTTGGCGTTAAGATTTTTGAAATAGGCCAATTACAGAGGCAATTAGGCGGATTTGAATGGGTTTTAGCGGCCCCCGCTCCCCCTCTGCCCCCTTTAGACCAAGCACCTTACCCGTGGCACATCTTCTCGTATGCCCGTGAATCTATATATTAAAAAAAAACGGACGCTCTAAATGCATGCCATCCCCACAAAAACAGGATCAGACCGACCGCCCTGAGTAGGAAATCCCTGAGAAACAATTCCAACGGGCGAGGTCGGTCAAAGGGCTGTAACTTTCGCACCGGTTAACCGATTTTCGTAAATCCAAGCGCAAATTCTTTGTATTCAGAATAGCTCCATTTTTTATTCGAACGTTTTTTTATTTCGAATTGAATTGTCGAAGGCATCCGTGAAAAACCCATTTTTGCACATTTTTCGGGCCAATTTATCCCCTCCTCCATTGAATAGTGCGGTCACATTCACCTCCAGACATAAATACAGACCCGAAGTATATATAAAAAAAATAAAAAAAAAATAATGGACGGAATCGTGGGCCTTTTTTCCAGTACTCCACTAATGGGAAAATCTGTTAATGGAAAAGCGAAAGTATGTATAAAAATACATCGTATATACAGCAAAATACATGCTAAAATTTTTGATATACTCGTTAAACCATGCATTAACATCCTTCACTATATGCACTAAAATATGCGTTCAAAACCTGCAACATATGGTATTTATTATGCGTTATTACGTGTTAAATTTTGTAATGTATACACTCCAATACACATTAACAACCTTCAATATATGCACGAAAATATGCCCAAACACATTCAATGCAAGCGCGGAAATATAAGTTAAAATATATCATATATACAACAAAATATATATTACAATATTACAAACATGCAGTATCTCACTATACTATGTATTACCAACCTTCACTATACGTAGGCCAATGGTATGCACTAAAGTGTGCATTAAGAAACTTCAATATGTCCAAGAAAATATGCGTTAGAAACCTTTACTATATGCATTAAAACATGTGTTAAAATAATTATATCATATATACACAAAATATGTGTTAAATCCTTCAATACACTCACTAAACTACATGCATTATCAACATACACTATATGTACTAAAATGTCCATTAAAAAAATTCTATCTAAAACTTTCGATATGTCGGTGAAAGTTCTCAATATATTCAGGAAAATATGTGCAACAGATCTATGTATGCATAAATATGCATTAGAAACCTTCAGTATATATACGAAATTATGTGTTAGAAACTATCACTATATGCACTAAAACATGCATTAATATATGTATATCATATATACACAAAACAAGTGTAAAATCCGTCAATACACTCATTAAACTACATTATTTATCAACCTTCGCTGTATGTACTAAAATGTCCATTAATAAATTTCCATCTTTGCGTCAACTGTGCATCGCAAATCTTCGGTATGTTACCTAAAAAATCCTAAATATATGCACGCAAATGTGTGCAATGGTTTCAACGTATGCACTAAAATATGCATTAAGAATCTTCAGTATATACTGAAATAATAGAAACCGCCATAATATGCACCAAAACATGCTTTAAAATATGTGCATATATCATATATACACAACGTATATGTTAAATCAGTCAATACACTCGCTAAACTACATGCATTACCAACCTCACTATATGTACTAAAATGTGCATTAAAAATGTACATCTTCGAATTAAAATGTGCATCTAAAAGCTCCCGTATGTCAGCGAAATATGCCTCAAAAATCCTCAATATATGCACGAAACTATGTGCAACAGTTTCAATGTTTGCACTAAAATATGCATTAAAAACCTAGTATACGTTAAAAACTTTCAATATTTGTACGAAAATGTGCGCGCACTTAAACCTGATAAGAAATAATTAAGAAGTTTTATGAAGCACAGAAACGGAAACTGTACAGTTTTTTATTCCATGTTTTTAAAGAATGTACATTTAAAATGGTTTTATTACATTTTTAGATGAAAATGAAATTCAAAGTATGGAATAGAATGCCGTAACGCGATACATTATGGGAGCGCGCGTTATCTGTGCGACTCCATTGTTTAGACGAATGTTTCTGAAAACCAATATTTTCTACAAATTGGTTTTGTTAGAAGTTGTTGGCGCAGTTCAGTAGTACTACTTGTGTTTCACACATTTTGTTTATCTTTTATCCGCACTGCAGATTGTTCTAGAATTACAAAATTTCTGAAACAGCTATTCGACTATTAATGGGTTTTTCAACGAGCTGCAGTGACCCAATTGAATATGAGAGACGTCACGTCCAAATTGCTCTGTCTCGGCCCCAAATGCACTGAGGATCTGTCAACGATTAAAGCAAATTGCCAACCCCCTTGGAAATCTGTCGCCGATTGATGGCCTATGATCACACCCGCTAACGAGCTCGTTTGTGTCGCTTGTTACGGCCACGGTGTGTCGTAGTTGATTATTCCCAGCCATAATCAGCCGGACAAATTGCACTGGCGTCCATCTGCGTCATCCGTGCTTCCGAGCCGGTCAGTTTTCACAGGTACAAATTGCGAACTGTATTGTTTAACGTGGCAGCCTTGTCCAGGGAGAAGGATGTTTTTGAAGAGTTTGCATGCAAAACAGCTTATGGACATGTCAGAGTCAGTTTGGACTTGCAAAGTTCGCATCGGCTTTGTGACCAATTAAATATACAGACGGCAGAAGTTTTTTTTCCGTTTTATGAACATGATGTTTTTGCAGTTTAAAATTTGCCAACAAGCCAACAAAGTTAGCCCGGAAATTGCGCAGTGCTGTAGCAATGCTCTGATTTGCATTTTTCAGGCTAAGCTTGCGGCTTACATTCTCCAACTTTGCTTCAGAAATTACAGTCACGATTCGACCACCTTCTGAACTTTTGCTGTTTTTGAAAGAGTAATGGAAATTGGCAATTTGTTTTGGTGAAGACGGTTTTGTGAATGACATACCCTTCTCATAGACCCCTTGAAGTACGGGGTTGTACAGTCCTCACGTATGTTGTGGGGAATTGGGAAACAACAAGAAATCCTTCGATGCCAATTCTGTCCAGGGGGGGATGGTCGGGTATTTTAAAGCCAAAGTTTTCAAACTCTGCAATCGTCTTTTATGGCATATCTTGATGTAGCTCTTATTCCTTTAATTACACTTGATATTGTACTAGACGATAAATGATAAACGGGAGCGTAACATTTGACCATTATCAACAATGGTAACTCATTTAAGACACAATATCGTACAACCATCGTAACTATGCATTAAGTTTCTTGCCATTCAGTTGTGTCCACAGGAATTTTCTCCGGTCACGCACCCCCTCAAACCCTGCATGACTAACCAAATCGCGATACCATCTTCTGACATCACTCTGTAATTTTTCCTGTAATAACAACTTGTCGGATTGCTACTTTCTCCCCGCAGCAATTCCACGATCATTTGTAGCCAAACTAACCGCTCACGAAACATTAGTCTTCCCTATCGAACGTCGAATCTGGATTCGTCAACTTCGCTGCTCAGGTCGTTGCACCCCGATGAAATTATTGAACAAAATCTGGAGCGTGCCGTCGTGGGCCAGGGGCTACTTTGCAGGCCTTTGTACTTTGGAAATCCGACCGTCGCGGTTAGGTTTCCTTCAAATTGAAAATACTAATTCCTGAAGTTGGAGGATCCAGCGCCTTATCCCTGTTTTCGTGAAAGTCTTGGCTTATTTTGCAACCACTTCTTGATTATATTAAGTTTTGTTATGTGATTTTTAGACACAAAAAGAATAGCCAGGGCTGGGCTCCTCTGTCCTTTGGAGATTGGAGCACTGAGGCGTTAGTACATCTAAAGTGGGTCTTTACCTCGTGGTTACGTTACTTTGGACTGGGAGAGAGAACGTTAAGGCGATTTATGTCAGAAGTGAGTTTTATAAAGGCGTCTGTACGCTAATAAGTACTATTATTGCAGGGCTTTTCCGTTTTGCTTTTATTTTTGAGTGTGAGTTCGATTTGAGGTGTTTTTTTTTTGGATTAGTGCACCGATGTAGTTGATATTTTTGGATTTGTGTATTGATTGCCGAATTGATGGATTCGTATTTGTGGATATTGGTGCGCTTTATGGATTTGGTTTTTCGTCGTATCGTCGTGTTTTGGATTCTATGAACTTGGGTCATGTGTACGAGATTAGGGCCGTATCGGTTCCGTTGATAGACGCCTGGGGCGACAGCTAAGCTACCTTCTTCCATTTCAATTAGATGTGTTGCAATACAAAGTATATTAAGGAAATGTGAGCACTTACTATACTGAACTGTTTCTATATTGAAATTTTCGTACTAAAGTCGAACTTACTGATTTATTATTGCTGTATGTGTAGTATCTACGTGTAATGTCTGCTAAGCATGCATTCGTGATTAACATGACATTGTACACGTCGCGTCGCGTGATTATGTCACAAAGTTATTATTGGATTCGTTCCCAAATATTTATATTTAAATACCATAGAGTCAATAGCACATGTCGGTATGAGGAGATCGCTTTTTTACATCATGTACCTATGTATAGTAAAAATAAAATATCACTTTAATTGCGCCACATTTATGTCTTGATCTTGAAGTTACGATAATCATAATATCCGACAATTTTCTAACTTAGATTTACGAGTTGTTGAAGAAACAAGGTGGTGGCGCCCGTATTTAAATTTGACCCCGTTTAACGCTATTGGTTCCGGAGCTGTTTTCGGTATTCAGAGCTCGCTATACTGCTTACTTTGAAGTATTATACGATTGTCATTGGCTTATTTTGTTGCTATTGAGTGTTGGAGCGTTCAGCGACTATCTCTAATACTTCTTATGACGTTCTGATATTCATTATGGTTTTGGTTATTTTCCCACACTAAAAGGTAATCTATTCCCTTTTCAACTGAAGAAAACGCCTTAAGCTCTTAAGCAGTGATGAGCTTAGATTCAAAGTAATGCTAAACGGAGCCCTCAGTTTGATTGCCCATTTAATTAATAGTTGCGAAGTTTGGCGCATATTGATCGATGAGGTAAATTTGCAAGATTTTTGTAATACCAGCCTAGTAGAGCAAACAAACGGAAGCGGATTCGATATCAATCTTCCCATTGCTCGCGAAGCCCAGACTTGTCAGCCGCAATTCTGGCTCGTTCATCCTTTGAAAGAAATCCGCTCGAACGGCGAATTAAAGCAAACGATCGCGAAGCTGTAGTTATCAGTCTTACTTTTCTTGTAATTCTGACTCCTCGGCGTGTAACTGTCGCGACATGTCGGTTCATTATGTTCTTGAAGAGTTTCAGCTCCAAGCTAGCGACGGTTTCTTCAGTATTTTTTATTTTCCCAAGCGATCCGAATGTATGTCTCCCCGTATGTTGGAAGCTTTACGTAGACAAGAAAGTGACGGATAAGGATTTTAATCCTGTTAAAGAGGGGGTTCCTGGGAAGTTACGAAAGAAAGTCAAGGCCGGGTATAAATCTCCCCCAAGAATCGGTGGGCGATCTCTGGTCGACTACGGACGACGTGGAGGAGGAGATAAGTGAAATATATTATACAAACTGATTGTATAACTTCAGACGATAACGTAGGGCATAATCGGATTTAATCTCAACAAGTTGCGAGTTAGGTTGTTATCCGACCGTCTTCCTCACATCCGAAGCGGGATTAGCGATATTAATCAGCTTTCATGCCTCCGCCATCTAATAACCCTTAGCGAACTGCAGAAATTGGGTTTGTGCAACAGATACGTACGAATTTCAGGTGAAGTCTGGCCTTATTTTACAGACTGGCGCAGTTCCGAATTTGCTAGGCTTATTTGATTTGTATAGAAACAACGTGTCCCTAAGCTCGCTCTCCCGGCGACAATTTTCAGCTTCAGCCTGAAAATTCCCCTTTCCAGCGGTAATCCGACTCTAATGCGTTTTGCGGAAAGCCTCTGGAGCCCTAAACAAATTGCGCCAGGAATTACATCTGTCATCCTAACTGCTCCAGATCATTATCTTTGCTCCAGCGAGTGCCGTAATAGTTTAGGGCTTAAGATATTTTGGGCTGGATTTAAAGCAACTCTAATAAAAAAAATTGCGTCGGTGGCCAACGAGTTCTCCCCATTTTTTTTTATAAATGGGCCAATATTTTATTGTGAACCTTACAAACGGGCTTCCGAAGCTATGGATGTAGAAATTTGTTAAATTAGACTCAGTTCACAGCTGTCTATTGTTGTTATACCTCATGGTTATTGCAATTGTTGTACCTTGCACTCCATTTAAATAATCGAGTGACTAATACAGTAACCCTGACTGTTGCGTTTGATAAGTGAACGGTCAAGTTGTTGGAAAGCAATTAAGCATGGAGAAAGCGCATAACTCATTTTGGCAGCGTTAACGAACGATAGTGAATGCAGCTATATTTCTAATATAACTGTAGTTTAGTCCACTTATGAATTAGTCGTATAATTTTAACAACGGCCGCTTGGGGTGGCCAGTGCAAGGGGCGGCTACGTAGAGACACTGGGATTAATCGCTAATGACCTTGTTTACAGGCACAGATTGCTGTCTGTTGTTGCCGCCAGCTTAGCAATTTCCCTCTTAATTATAATCGTTTAAAGTGGCCGTATCTCCAATTTATATTTCTCCTTTCTGCATTTTAAACGTCTTCTCCTTTGAAGATTTGCTTGGAAATTGGAGCGCATCGTCGAGATGGGTGTCTTTTAGCATTTAGATTTCGATCAAGATTAACAATGAATTTAGGCGTCATTTTGCGTATAAAGCCGAAATGCATAATCATTTACCTTAAGCAAAGCAATACTTGCATTCGTGCAAGATGTAGCCACTTATGGCGACTAATTAAAGAATGCATATTTTAAATTCAACCGTTTAGAGCTGAGTTTATGGCAGCGTGAATTCATGCCTTTTAACTCCCCAGTTTATAATGCATTTGGCTTTAATTACAGCAATTTAGAACTGACCCCTTCTTATGTTTTCTTTTTCCTTCTCTTCAAATATTACTTTTCCCAGAACAGTATTCGGAATCATTAGTCAAGCAATCGTTGCTTTGTGTGATTGTATAAATTTCAATCTCCACCGAATCGTCAACAATGTAACAATTGCATATTTCATTGTGTCTAATGAAGTCTCTTCGGACTTATATGTACTACGTGTAGCCGCAGTTCCTACCTTCAATATGGTGATTACTTTAGGACTATACATATTATTTGATTATTTTAAAGCCAAAATATGTCTGATAACAGAATTGCATCTTCTTCGTTACGCATTCTGATTTATCTATATGGCCGTTATCCAAAAGTAGTAAAAAGCTGGAGGCGTTTGAAATGTGGCTATATAGAAGAAAGATAAAAATGTCTGTGGACCAGCGGAGGCTCTACAAAGATGCGGTAAATAATTAAAAATGTTCACCCAGAAAAGTATTCTTGCTGTCACGGTTGAAAAACCTCAGAACACGTTCATGATAGGGAATCTAGTTGGTTACCATCACATTCACCATTCACCATCTAATCAAGCCTCAGATGATCCTCAGCAGTAAGAACAACTTATGGCGATCTACGATAAAAATAGAAATGTTATGATCCATTTTATTGGAAGGCATGGGTCGATCCACGCCAATAAAGAAACTTCATGAGATAGTAATATTTATAGTGTTCCTTAATTGAAACAATCAATAACTATCGTTAAAGAGGGTTTCCAATTATCGTAATTTTTGAGTTCTTAATCGTAAGAGGCAGTAGGGGTAGTCGAGATAGTATTTAGTGTGTGATTATTCTTTTTGAAGAGCTTAGTTCATTATGATTAACTTCGGATTGCAATAATCGTTGGAATTTTGCTCAGTTATGACCAACTAATTCTCAGTCATATTTTAATTATTCATCCCAACGGGTTCATTTATGAAACTGTACTGGAAAATTCTAAACGACAGTAGTAGAAGTACTAAAGAGATGGGCATCATATGACCGTTCTTGAAGAGTGTAGCTCAGTTCACTATGGTTATATTTCGATTATCATAACACCTAGAGTTTTACGAAATATCTGAGACTGATTGTAGCGATTCATTCCAGAGGGGTTAATTTATGAAATTGGAATGGAAAATTCTTTGTGGCAGAACTGAGTTCACTGGGAAAACTTATTAAAGGGATTGGCATCATATCATCATTCTTGAAAACTAGCTTAACTCCATGACTATCTTTTGAGCATTATAACACTGGTATTTTACACAGTACAGTTTGAATTCTTGTAATGTTCGGGGTTGCCTAGGGTACACTCTCTTTCATCACTTTGAAACCCAAGATAAGATTGTATTGCGCGAAGAAGATCATCACAAGATCATTTCTGAATAGTATAGCATACTTCGCTAGGATTATCTTTGTGTTATTATGGTCAGTGGTATTTTGCTCAATACATGTCTGTTCTTAAATCTCAGTCACTACAATTATTTTTTCTAAAGGGGTTCATGTATGGAATTGGACTGGAGAATCCTAAGAGACAGTAGTGAGTTCACTCAGAACAGTGTATTAAAGAGACGGGAATTACATGATTATTCTTCTTGAAGAGTGGAGCTCAAATCACTAGGATTATCTTTCGATCATCAGGATCACTGGTATTTTGCTCAATACGTGTTTGTTCCTAGATCTCAGTCAGACTATTAAAGGGATAGGCATCATAGTATGATCATTCTTGAAGAGTATAGCCCAATTCACTGTCCTTCGATTATGATAATCACTGGTATGTTGCGCAGTTCACACTGGTTCCTAAATGTGAGTCAAATTGTAATAATTTATTTCAAAGAAGTTAATTTTTGAAATTGGATTGGGAAATCCTAAGGGAGAATATTTTTTCCTAAATTTTAGTTGGACACTCAAAAGGCGTTTATTTATGAAATTAGACTGGAAACTCTTCAGCGACAGTGGTGAGTTAACTCAGAGTAGCGTATTAAAGAGAATTATCTATCATTCTTCTTGAAGAATGCGCTCAATTCACTAGGACTATCTTTCGATCATCAAAATCACTGGTATTTTGCTCAATACATGTTTGTTTCTAGATCTGAGTCAGACTATATAAGTATCATTCCAAAGGGGCCCATTTATGAAATTCGACTGGAAAATCCTAAGAGACAGTATAGAGTTCACTCAGAGCAGTGTATTGAGGCGATGTGCATCATATGATCGTTTCTGAAGAGTGTAGCTCAATTCACTAAGATTATCTTTCGATTATTATAATCAGTGCTAATTTTTTATCAATATCTATTTGTTCCTATACCTGAGTCAGACTACAATTGTCATCCAACGGAGTTCAATGAAGGAATGGAAAACCAATCGTGAGAAACAGTATTGAGTTCACTTAGGACAGCGTATTAAAAGTATGGCCATCATATGATAATTTCTGAAGAGTGTAGCTCAGTTCACTAGTATTATCTTTGGATTATCATAATAGCGTTACATATTTTCCTTAGTACATATTTGTTCCTAAATCTCTCTGACTATAACTCCTCATTCTAGAGGGGTTCATTTATGAAATTGCACTGGAAAATCCTGAAAGACAGTATTGAGTTTACTCAGGGCAGCATATTGAAAGGATGGGCGTTACATCTTTATTCTTCTTGAAGAGTGTAACTCAGTTCATTAGATTTACCTTTTGATTATCAGTATCACAATTAGTGATATTTTGCTCAATGCATATTGTTCAGAAATTTGAGTCAGACTATAGGTATTCACTCTAAACGGGTTAATTTCTGAAGCTGGACGCGAAGATCCTATGAGACAGTATTTAGTTTACTCAGGACAGGTTATTAAATCGATGGACGTCATATAATCATCCTTGAAGAATGTGGCTCAATTCACTAGGAGTATCTTTCAATTATTATAATCACTGCTAATTTTTGATCAATACATATTTGTTTCTAAATCTGAGTCAGACTATAATTATCATCCAACGGGGTTTATTAATGAAGGAATGGAAAATCGTAGGAGATAGTATTGAGTTCACTTAGGACAGCGTATTAAAAGTATGGTCATAATATGATAATTTCTGAAGAGTGTAGCTCAATTCGTTAGCATTATCTTTGGATTATCATAATCAGCGTTAAATTTTTTCCTTAATACATATTTGTTGCTAAATCGGATTGGGACTATAATTATTCATCCTAGAGGGGTTCATTTATGAAACTGCACTGGAAAATCCTGAAAGTATTGAGTTTACTCAGGGCAGCATATTGAAGGAGATGGGTGTTACATCTTTATTCTTCTTGAAGAGTGTAACTCAGTTCATTTGATTTATCTTTTGATTATCATTATCACAATTAGTCATATTTTGCTCAATGCATATTTATTCCCAAATTTTAGTCAGACTATAGATATTCACTCCAAACGGGCTAATTTATGAAGTTGGACGGGAAAATTCTATGAGACAGTATATAGTTCACTCAGGATAGATTATTAAATCGATGGACGTCATATGATCATCCTTGAAGAGTGTAGCTCAATTCACTAGGAGTATCTTTCAATTATAATCACTGTTAATTTTTGATCAATATATATTTGTTTCTAAATCTGAGTCAGACTATAATTATCATCCAACGGGGTTCATTAATGAAGGAATGGAAAATCGTGGGAGACAGTATTGAGTTCACTTAGGACAGCGTATTAAACGTGTGGCCATCACATGATAATTTCTGAAGAATGTAGCTCAATTCACTAGGAGTATCTTTCAATTATTATAATCACTGCTAATTTTTGATCAATGCATATTTGTTTCTAAAGCTGAGTCAGATTATAATTATCATCCAACGGGGTTTATTAATGAAGGAATGGAAAATCGTAGGAGATAGTATTGAGTTCACTTAGGACAGCGTATTAAAAGTATGGTCATAATATGATAATTTCTGAAGAGTGTAGCTCAATTCGTTAGCATTATCTTTGGATTATCATAATCAGCGTTAAATTTTTTCCTTAATACATATTTGTTGCTAAATCGGATTCGGACTATAATTATTCATCCTATAGAGGGGTTCATTTATGAAACTGCACTGGAAAATCCTGAAAGTATTGAGTTTACTCAGGGCAGCATATTGAAGGAGATGGGTGTTACATCTTTATTCTAGTTTGAAGAGTGTAACTCAGTTCATTTGAATTATCTTTTGATTATCATTATCACAATTAGTCATATTTTGCTCAATGCATATTTATTCCCAAATTTTAGTCAGACTATAGATATTCACTCCAAACGGGCTAATTTATGAAGTTGGACGGGAAAATTCTATGAGACATTATATAGTTCACTCAGGATAGATTATTAAATCGATGGACGTCATATGATCATCCTTGAAGAGTGTAGCTCAATTCACTAGGAGTATCTTTCAATTATAATCACTGTTAATTTTTGATCAATATATATTTGTTTCTAAATCTGAGTCAGACTATAATTATCATCCAACGGGGTTCATTAATGAAGGAATGGAAAATCGTGGGAGACAGTATTGAGTTCACTTAGGACAGCGTATTAAACGTGTGGCCATCACATGATAATTTCTGAAGAGTGTAGCTCAATTCACTAGTATTATCTTTGGATTATCAGAATCAGCGTTACAAATTTTCCTTAATACATATTTGTTGCTAAATCTGAGTCGGACTATAATTATTCATCCTAGAGGGGTTCATTTATGAAATTGCACTGGAAAATCCTGAAGGAAAGTATTGAGTTTACTCAGGGCAGCATATTAAAAGGGATGGGCGTTACATCTTTATTCTTCTTGAAGAGTGTATCTTTTGATTATTAGTATCACAATTAGTGATATTTTGCTCAATGCATGTTTGTTCTCAAATTTGAGACAAACTATAGGTATTCACTCTAAACGGGATAATTTATGAAGTTGGACGGGAAGATCCTCTGAGACAGTATATAGTTTACTCAGGATAGATTATTAAATCGATGGACGTCATATGATCATCCTTGAAGAGTGTAGCACAATTCACTAGGATTATCTTCTGGTTATTATAATCCCTACCAATTTTCTCAATCACGACAATATCTTGTGTGCTGTTAAATCTTAAGTGATACACCATAGGTATAATTAGTTAATTTCAAAGGGTTTAATTCTAACTCATCCCGAAAATTTTATAAGACCATTAAGGATGGATTACTAAAGCGATGGCCATTTCATGAAAAGAAGAGTGAATCTGAAAGATATATGAGTTCATGTTTTTTAATTACTGCAAAGTGGTAATTTTAAACTATTGTAGCCCTAACAATTATATAACCCAGCAATCCAACTGTCGTTAGTTGCAGATGTCTTTGTCTTAGGCCGCGTGGAATTAAATCAGCAGCTTAATTTGCATAAGAATGGTGCTCGCTTAACATGTGTCGCTAGCCCATGATTCGCTATTCTTTTTGGTCCGTCGAGCCGGACAGTTTGATTGCTCAACAGGAAGTGTGTCCTACGTGCTTGGGCTACACGCCACATACTAGGAGCTGAATATTTTCTTACTTTATGGCCGACTTTTTAAACATCCAAAGGCGTTAACCGCTTTATTTGGATTATCCCCGGCGCAATTTCAATTAACATAATTAGTTGCCTATTGTAACGCATCTCTCCGTTAATTAAGTTCACCACGCCTCGGCGGTTTTTACAGTTACACATTATGGCACTCGAACCGATCCACGGACCGTTCATGATTAAAATGCCCGCACTCCACTTGCCACGTAACGGGGTTAATTTTCCTCGCAGTTTTCTCGGTCGGCATCGACCTGTTTGCGATATAAATCCGCGAGTTTGCTATCGTTTAATGGTGCATTTCGGGCTTTGTTCTCTTTCGAATTGAGCAGTCGCGCGCGCCCTAAACTCGAGGGCTCGTGACATCCACGCGGCATCCTTAATGAGGGATACGATTTTCGTATTCTTCGTCGTCGCCCGATTCGCTTCTAGCAATCGAGATCTGCAATTCGCCAAATGAAGCACTCGGCGAAAGTGCCTCGCGTTTTTTAGTCTTCACGACCGGTGGGTTTCCTCTACACAGGCAATTTCTGGAAATGGGCGATGCTCATTTGGTGTGATTACGCAATCCGTAAGGAACTCGGGCTTGTTTTGTCGATATCATGCCCTTTACCGAGTATATCGTTTTGAAAATTGTTTTCCCTCAGTTGATTTGAATATCTCCAACTTATGATTGAGCGAATTTATGAGAAGAGTTTCGCTTTTGATATGTATTGACGTGAGTGAGGTAATATAGTTGTGATGGTAAGCTTTGTTGATATCATCCGCAGCAAATAATTATGGAAGTTATAATATTGTACGTGTATGTAACTAATTAATAGATCGTAGTAGCTTAATGGTAACAGAAGAGGGAACAAAAGCTAATAAATATGCTGCGATGGTTATGTGCGTCCCAAACTAATATTAATTAAATAATTATATTAAAAGATGGGAACAGTCGCCCTTACTAGGTCATTAATAATACATTTTCATTAATGTGCGATTATTTGGTTTATGTTTAACAAATAAAGCTGATACTAGGAATTTTAATTCGGAATTAGACTAATATTACACAATTTCCTCTTATTGGAAAGTGATGATGAGCCACTTTATTTTTTGTTCATTCGCATAACATGGTAGTTAGTTCAACGAACCGGCAAAGGCATGTACAAACAGCTGGATGGCCTGTAGGAAAAGAGCAAGCATAAGGTACAATATTAAATTAAAAAAGGAAGGTGTTGAGGTGGAATTTGGTTGGACAAGATAGTAACGAATATGAAAAATGGTGCAGCTCTGACGTTTGCATTTTTAATGCGGTTCAGAAGTGTACATAAATGTGTAGATTTGTAAACTGTGTTAAGAGGTGCTACGTTTGGAATTGGGAGTGACAGATAAGACTTATTTTGGACTCGGAAAAGTTGAGTATTACGTTAATTTAGTATTTTTAATTATGCATGTCAATTTAATTTAAGAGATATCAAAATTTAGACAGTAACTAAGAATATGATGGTAACTAGTTTGAGTATATAGTGAAAGGATTATTTAAAAATAGCAACCAGTGTATTTTCCTTAAGGAATGGAAATACACATATTTTTGATATGTTCTAGTAAATAATATTGTATGCAATCATAAGTGATTGAATAATTGCCTATTAAAGTGAATTTTAATAAATAATGTGCTGTCATTTGGCACGTACCTGATAATAGGAGTGTCAGTGTGCTTGAGGATAATCAAAATAACGGAAGGAGTTGCAGTGAACCGGTAGAAATTCATCCCTTAGCTGTAGGAAAGAACTTCTAAGTAGTAGAGAGCGCCATAAAAAGGTTAGACCAATATTTTATATGGAAAACTGGATTAAAATGCTTGTTCGAAAGACAAAATTTAGGTTAAATAAATTAAATTATGTAATACCTAATTATGAATTACCTTAAAATAGCTGAGAAATAATATCCACAAGGACTATTGAATTATGAAGTTAAGTAAACTGTCAACGTATACTTTATATCAAAGAAATCTACATAATCGGTATTGAGTTCGAACGGAGAGAGTTTTACAAATCTATTGCAATTATTAACGCATGTCCCTAATGTTGCCGCGAGACGGGACGAGACGAAGTTTACCCATTCTCGATCTCGATCTCGAAAATTCTCGAACGTCAATTCTCGAACTCGAGAATCTTGATTTTAGAATTTTAAATATATAATTTGAGTACCGAATTGAGGCTGCGCTTATTTTAGGGTTATGAAGTCTCAGCATAATCCTAAAATAACGGCGTTCTTCCAGCTTTAAGGTTTTGGGATTCCCCCGATGATATTTATGGGGCATTATACTTGAAAGGGCTGTTCGGAGATTTTCCTATGTAAACAAATAGTCTGACACACGTGCTAGCGTAGGTGCACAGCCATTCGTTCACGTTTTGTGAATTTTGTGAATATTGAGTGTTGAATTTATGAAAATTGTGCAGTTGTTGCTTATTTTATTTCGCCAAGACTTATTAAGAAATATTCAAGATCGAAACATGTCAATCTCGATCTCGAATTTCGAGACGAGATCGAGAATGATCTCGTCTCGAGTAAGAATCTGTTGAGATTGAGAATTTGGAAAATCTCGTCTCCAATATTCGAGAATATGATTAATCCCGTCTCAAAAATTCGAGATCGGAAAATTAAATCTCGATTCGAATTTCGAGACGAGATCGAGAATTTCCTCGTCTCGGCGGCACCACAACGTGTCCTAACCTGAGTAACAGAGTTTCCTGTAAGATTTGAGCAACCTTATGTGGAAAGTAATTTCGATAAAAAACAAAGTTTAGATATATCCACAGAAAGATCATTACAATGCATTACTAAATTAGTAGCCAGTAAACTTGCCTTCTCTTTCTGATAATCCGTTGTTTATACGTTGTAGCCTGAATACAATGTTGAGAAGTAGGAAATATTCGTTCGCATTTCGAATTGCATTGGATATGTAATATTTAACAACAAACTACTATAATGGTTCCAATATTACTAAGCCTGCGTAATTAATACAATCCAGAGACCTTGATAATGTGTAGTTAACTTCCCAATAGGAAAGACCCGAAAAGTAGAATATATTGAGCAAAGGCTTCCTCTTTTTTGACTATCTTTTGCTGCGTATGGTTTCTTGTAGCCATGTGGATCCTGCATACTCTCCAATTTCATCTACCTATCGTCTTTCTTCTGGTAGCCATAAGACGTACGTTGCCTAGTTTCATTTCAGTTTCTTATACTTTTAAACCACTTCTTCTATAATGTTCATCTAATGTAATGATGTCCTGCAATTTTATATTCAACATTCCATTTTGTTTTGGGTCACATATACTTTTTGGTATTGTTTCTTAATCAGATTCCAAGTTTCGGCGCCATATGTCAATGTTGATAATAAGCAAATATTAATTACTTTTCTCTTTATAGCGGTGTCTTTATTGGGTGTGTGCCTCAGTAATATTAAGAAAAGAGTAACGTTTCACCAGTTGGAATGTTAAAAAGGCTGATGATCCTGTCAATTTGAAATTAGAAGTAATAATACAATCGATTTTTAAGAAGTTAAACTACTCGTATAGTTAAACTTACCTTCTTCCCATGGGCCGATCATATGTAGAATGATTCGTATCTTCTATTTGGTTATCTTTATGCAGCTTTAAGTTGTCTCCATTCTATCTCTGCAGTTGTATGACATTGTAGTTTTATATATTTTAGTACAAGTTTATTTGGATGAATAATAATGGTTTCAAACCGACTTGGCAAGAGAGTACTTAATACCTCGTAAAGAAAACACTTCTGCTAACCGTCTCTTCCTTATATTAAATGTACTGACCTTTCATTTTGGATTATCGGTATCGGCAGTCTTAAGGGCAAGCGCAAAGCGCTTTGTCCTTGTGAAGGAGACACTGCGACTTAGCATCTTTTTTTTTATTGAATGTATTTACTTTACAATTTTGAACTTTCTATTTAAACGGCTATGCTAATTATTCTGAAGGAGACACTGCGACATAAGTTCTCTTTTTTTGTATTGAATGTATTTACTATATAGTTTTGAACTTGCGGCCTCAGCAGCTATGCTAATTGTATCTACCTTGAACGAGTTTTATTTTTTGTGTGATAATTGTTAAAAGCAAAAAATGCTTCGTCATCTTGGGTTGGTATACGTTGCTTGCGTTTTTTTAGTAATATCATCAGAATAAGGTGATTAGCTCCACTTTGTGTACCCAATTTATGTTATGTTATATTATAATTGAAATGTAATTAATTTAATTGCCGTATTTTTTTATTTTTGGATAATCAAAATTATTTTCTGCTAGCCCCAGTAGATACAATTGACTGAAAATCAGATCGGATTCTTTTTAATCTAGATTACTTATATTCTGAAATTTGATGTTTCTATTTTATTATATTTATAACTCAAAACTTCCGTCAACTGACACTTCAAACTAGTTCTGAAAATTCAATTACAAATACTTCATCGGTACATTTGTCATACGAAAATCTCAAATAGTAAGTACTTCCTTGATTAAAATTAACTCACTTTACTCTTTATTTTTTTAGTTCATATTTTAATACCTGGATTATGTTACCTTTTATTAAACTTAACACTCTCCTTTGCTAAAACCAATACGTCCAACTCTACAACTGACCACGCTACGCAACTGCTTCATTCAAAGCCACGGCGAAGTCCTCAACTGGCAACCAACTGCCAAGATGTCCAGAATCCGGAGCCAAATCAACACAGAAACCTAGTTTGCCACAGGAATCAGCATCTACCTCAGCCGCAGATGCGTTTCTTTAATGTTCAACCAAATCACACGTATAAAGTCGGCTACAACCCATCACCACGAATCTTGACCAGAGGCAATCACTCTGCTAATAATGTCGATGTAATCTACTCCCCTTGTAAAGCGTTCCTTGTTTTCCAATTCAGTTGATGCAAATGTAATTCCACAATAAACTCAATTCACATTCCATTACTTTAATTTGCTTTTGTAGATTATAATTGTATTATATTGCTTTTCTCACCACATGCTAGTCTTCATCCATCTATTTTTCTAATGTTCTTCTTTTAATATTTTAGTTTTTAGTCTTCTTCATCGCGCCAATTTGTATGCCACTTGAACTCCTTTATTCTGCCAAATATTTGTTTAAAAACTCTTATAAAAGGGTTTATTTCTTAATTTCAAACTTTACAAAACTGTATTACATCATTTTCGTTAAAAAAAAATCATCAATAATCCAACACATTATTAAAGCTTTATTTTTTGATTAATACTTACTGTGTTCCATAGTATATTTCGAAAAGGCATTTGTCATTAACTTCCAATTTCATTTCAGATATTAAATTAAGTTAGAATCCTACTGTTTCTCAATTCTTCATTTAATTAAATTATAAATTATAATTCCTTTAATTTCTAAATGCATCTTAATAATTTTGATATCTATTTCACATCTAAATTCATCTTTAAAATTTTTAATACTGTATTCTTTTAATCGTATTAATCTAATTTTTAGACCCCTGTACCAATACCATAACAATATCTTGTATTTTCTTAGTTTTAACGCTCTTACATCATGAATTCTTGATGATAAGATACATTTGGCGCTGAACTAGGACAAATAATATAGAAATTCAAGACAGAGAAAATGCCTCCAAGACATTACAACAATGATATACAGCTTTGAAGTTGCTATACCGTTGTGCTGTGTGCTCACGTTGAACTTAACATTAAACTGGCAATTTCGCATTCAGTTGTTCCTTTGTATCCCTCGCGTAATTTATAAGGAAAATTTTGCCATATATGGGGCACACGTTCTTTGATGATCGGGGGCTCCTCAAACTTTCATTCCCGTTCTCTGTCTGTTATTTACTTCTAGTTGGTCTCCTGGGTGATCCATTACCACAACTCCGCTCCAGTTCGGGGAATTAAATCGCTCGTATAGATACAGCATTGGGTCTGCTTCCTTCTACGAACCTTTTTTAATGAAGATCGAGCTTCTCGAAGGGTTTCCGCGCAATTAGCGTCATGCTCGATTGCGGAAATCAGTTTCGAGGATTGCACTAATATTGTTTGTTGTCGGAATGGGGCTTCCAGCTGACGATGATCCGAAATCCTGAAAATATGCGCGCTAGTTATTTTTATGGCCGCGTTATCATGGACGATTACGAAAGCAGAACAAATTACCCCTCTTATATTGTTCACCTGGATGTAGCGAATATTCATGAGGCCGTGCAAACTCCATTAATTCCATATTAATTAGTCACAACTAGTATGAATATTTAACGAATCCGGGATTTACGAGTTCAATATCCGTCCGCTTCCCAGGCCTGGAGATCCATAAGTCCTTTCTAATTCGCGTTTGGAATTGTATCTTCTTCATCCAGCCAGTTTCGGCTTACGAGAAGCGCAGGCGGCACCTTCTGCAGTGTTTACTGTGAGCGACAGCTGTCTCTCTCCTGCGATTCAAGGTAACGGCTACAAATATCTGATCGATACGTTTGGTATGAAATACGCGCCTGCAATACCGATAAATACAAACGGCCGCGTGCCGCATAAAATATTCAGCGTCGAGCTACGGGGTAAAGGAATTTTTGACCCTTTGTACCTTGCGCTTTATTAGCTAATGGAGAAGCAACTATCGTTCGGGGGCTTCGTAGGAGGAAATTTACTATTATTATTCCGGACGGGAAATATGGGGATGGGCTTGTTTGTTCATGTTTTCCGAGTTTGAGTTTATGGAATGGTGTCTATTGAAACATGTTGCAAGGATTCAGGAATGTACGTTCATAGTAACTTCCAGGTGGAAGGAATGATGATGAAGACGATATAAAAGGGCATTAAGTATGGTGTTGCATTATAAATTGCCGATATTGAATCGGAACATGCACTCGGACTAACTCACGGGAAAGGGGTAGGTAACTTACCTTCAAAACTAATAGATCTAAATTTATAGGGACGCCAAATGATTCAGGCCCATGTTCCTTGTTCGTTTGGGCGAACGAACCATTAAATTGCTCAAAGGTAACAACACACAATATAATCAATGAAATCCACAGTTCACGAAATCGTATAATGATTTAATCAAGTAATAGATCACAATAGGGGGGGGGGGGATAAAATCGATTGTAATTACTGGCATCAACGAACAATAAACCTTAATACTATATCACATAATTAATTATCACAATTCATGCCTGAGACAGTGTACGTGGAAACGCAGCCCTCGCTGAGTATATATATGCTAATTTTCTTAACTGGATAAATTTAAATTTTAAAGTAGCCAAAGCAATTAATTTTGGAAGCAAATCGATTGCTGAATGAATGACAAAACGTTACGGCGTTCCACATTTCGTGATTTACTTAGATACCGCGAATAACCTCACATTCAGATATCTTTATGGTAGTTTGTATTACAATGTGATATGCTAGGATCGTTTTCCCCAGCCAAAAAACTTAATATGGGCGATATTTAGAAGGAACAAACTTAAAGCGGTGACCCACCCACTCAGCTAATTTTCAACATACGAGGCGACGTTATCTATCCCAGAAATAAACCGCTCAGCTCTAAGCTGGCGTTAAATCAACACACACATAAAAAATACACAATTTGTTATAAATGGTAAAGCTGTAGAAGTGAAATCGATTGCATATAAATTTATACAGATTAAATAAATATAAGGCCATTAGGCTCAAACTCCCAAACTGGATATGTTCTGCACATGCAGCAGGAGGTAGATGCGACGTTAATTCCAACCCTTCTGCCTGCACGGAGGTGGACAAGGTACTTGGGCAATTTTCGTTCCACTCAGGAGCTGCGAGCCAGCCTGCTCCTCTGAAGACCTTCCACTCGAATCGATCCGTTTACCCCGTAGGGTGAAGGTTGTACATACACTCCAAATTAGCAAATTAACCACCAAAGAGTACAATGCCGTACCAGAAAAATCTGCCAGTTCATTCACAAAAACATGTGCTCGCTCAACAATTCATCTGCCTAGTTTTCGGGTCAAAATATGCTGCCTTCATCGATTGTCCTGCATTAGCCTGACATAACCAGCAATTCAAAAAGCTCAACAAACCATCTCAGGACCATCTCAGGCAGTTCTAAACCGGCTGATGGCCAAGGATTCACGCACAAAGACACGAACGTCAAAAAACGTTTCTCCATGAAATTTTGCAGACAGGAAATGATGCAAAACTATATCGCCATCTAGCGACGAATTACTGTATTTGGCGGGAAGATTGTAGTTTGTAGGAAACTGGACTAAGCAGAAAACTGCATTCGACAAAATATACGTTTGCAAATGTTGCCTATTCGCTCGGCGTTTCTATGCCCGTGAAAATTCCTAAATAATGAAATGGACAAATAAATTAGTCTCAATGCATTCGTCTTATTAACGTAACAAGGTTAGTCGGGTAGTAAAACAGAATAATCTTTTCGAACTCTGGACAACTACGCTATTGCCTGACTACATAATACTATGTGCATAGTTAATACATATATTCAAAAATCCATTTGAAGATAGAATTGGAAATGTGTGGAACTGGAATAGTTTACTTGAAGACTCTTTGTAGGAAATATTATCAGCTTCGCCATGCAAGGAACAAAGATGAAATGCTATTGGCAAATTAATATAATCGAATTACACGCTAGAGGAACTTATAAAACTATCCTGGTCTTCTAGAAATGGAAGTACAACAAGAAGAGCTACAAGTAGCAGTAGTGGAAAAAATAACGATAGAAAAGTCTAGTAAAAGACCAATATACTACCCAGTGATTGGAATAAAGGCCTGTTAAGCAAGGATATACAACCAGTTGTAAAACCTTGTTTTCATAGTCTAAAATCAATTTGAGAAGCATCTAGGGAGCGAACAAGAAGGGTTTCTTGGTAATTTAGTCATATGGAACAGACGACCTGACCCGAACTGACCTCTTGTCCCACATCTGTGAACAAATTCAGCAACATCAGGAACATAAACAGAATGGAAGAACGTTCGACCAAAGAATCGACTACAAATTAACCAAAGCTTTATCATTAAAATATTTTGGTCTTACATTAGCACAAACAAAGAGCGAATAAGGGAAAGGTGTACATTGTCAAGTAGGAAGAGGAAAGAAAGATGAATTGGGCACACTCTTAGGAAACATATCGAAGAACTGAAAAAAATGGAAACAAATGTATATGATGATGATGATTCGGAAGGTAGTGGAAACACTTTTCATAATCATCCAAACGCGTGAAACGGTCTATATTATAGAAACCACCAAAGATGAGCCCTGCGTCATCACATGCTGAATTTAGTAACGACAAACATGCGTGTACATTTGTTCACAAACTCCATGCGCACAACAGTGATAGCATTACAATAAGCGTGTGTTATGATTAAAGTGCTTATTTGATTAAAGTAGTTTAATTCACATTCGCACGTCGTCACTAAAACGTCAACTGTCAAATAATACTTGCGAAGCCTTGTTCGTTTTTTCGCGCGTTTTATAACTACGTTTTCAGATTATTATTTAAGATTTGATACAAATTATCTCTATGAAAGGTAAAACGTTACGTTCGCAATCTCAGCAGCTCTTATTGCATTTATTGGATTACTTCGAACGAGAGAAAGAAAATGGGGGTCATCTAATTCCATTGTCATGTGCACAAGAGGTAAATAAAACATAATTCACCTAATTATATTTCACATCCATCATTTATTTGTAGAGGGCAGCGGAAGCTCTAGGCATTAGTGTTTCTACTGTGAAAAGAGTTTAGAGTCGTTCTAGTATGAATCCAGTTTTATGTAGCCCTGGCAAGAAAAGAGCATGTAAAAAATCTACTGATTTACCGGATTCCTCGAAAATGGTTATAAGGGACACCATATACACGATGTATTCGGCAAAAAGGCACGTTGCCATCAATTCCCTGAATACTGAAGTGAAAGAAAGTTATATTTTATTCAGTAACACCAGCTTAAATCGAGTTCTACATGATATCGGTTTTAAATTCAAGAAAGATGATATCCGTAGAGCCCTAACTGAAAAAGAAAATATTGCTATTATGCGGCTCCAGTTTTTAAAAAGTTTCATAGAGAATCTAAATTCACCTCATCCACTGCAAGTAGTCTTTATGGACGAAACGTGGATTTATTCTAAAGGAAATCCTGGAAAGTTCTGGCAAGATTCAAATATTCGCAGTGTTAAAAAACCCGGAGGTTATTAAGGAAAACGTTTTATTGTGGTTAATGCTGGGTCTAAATTAGGGTTTGTCGAAAACGCATCCCTATTGTTTGGAACAAAATCTTTAAAAGACGACTATCATGGGGAGATGGATTCAGAAACCTTTAAAAATGGTTCATCAACCATTCAATTAATAATTTGAATGAGCCTTCATTGATAATATTGGACAATGCTCCTTACCATTCTGTTTTAATAGAAAGAAATCTCTCAACTTCCTGGAAGAAAGCCGATATTATAGAATGGTTGAATACAAATTCCATTAATCACGATCCAACTTCATTTAAAGCTGAATTACTCGTACTAGCCAAATCTCACAGAAAAGAAAAGCGCTATGAAGTAGATGAATTACTGAGAAGTTATGGTCATGATGTTTTACGTCTACCACCATATCATTGTGAATTCAATGCCATTGAATTAATATGGGCACATGCAGAACAATATTACAATAATCACATCGGCAGGGATGGTTATGGTGATGATCGAGTTCTTGCAATGTGAAAGGAAGCGTTAGAACAATGTACCAAAGATGTGTGGAGTAATTGTGTACGTCACACTGAAGAAAAAATTAGAACTTGGTATGAGCGGGAAAGGATTTTAGATGAACTAATCATTCATGTTGGCAAAGACTCGAGTGACTCTAGTTTAAGTAGTGGTAGTGATTAAGAATTGTAATTTATTAATATGTTTACATTATTTTATTTGTTGTAGAATTGCATTGCGGAAGAAATACAGTTGTATATTTATTGATTAGATTATTATATCATTTGAAATTGTGTATTGGTAAATGATTTAAGTTACATATAACCTTAGTCATCATAAAAGCAAATAAACGCAAATAACTAAAACAGTATAATAAAAAATGAATTTTTACATTTCTTAGTCAAAACGAAAATAATCACACTGACAGCTGTTTGTTTCCCGGATAAAGCGCCACCTATTGGCTCCTGATTGCTTGAGAATACAACTGACGCTAATTTGACTAGCAAGTAAAATCTTACATCATACGGATAGCATTGATGACGCAGGGCTCATCTTTCGTGGTTTCTATAATATATCGAAAGTCTTGAATAAACAGATGCCGTAATGAATTGTGCATTATCTGAAAGCGAATTAAACTTGACATAGTTTGAGAAAGAAAAAGGCACGAAAAAGTGTCAATGGACAATTGCAGTGACACACGTACGAAGTTGAGGAGCAGTCGTCAAATTACAGGAAAAAGGCGAAGGGCAGCAATAAAAACTCAAAAATTAGAGGAATAGTTGGAAAGATATATAGCGTAGACGATAAAACAAACTAGCGCTCATTCGAAAAATGAAAAGTGGAACCTGACAACTATTCCAAACAAATCAGAAGTGGGATTTCAAAAGTTGTAGATAATGTTCCTGGCGCTAAAACATATACCTGTAAGCTATTGGTGTAATAATAACTACGTTGCATGTCTGTTACACAACCTAGACAAAGCGATTATAGCAAAAGTCCTCAAGGCAGAAAACGGCAGTAATTGGCAGAAACCTTCTAAATAAATATTGATTTCTCACTTGCTACTTTAAGCATTGGAAATACACCTACATGTTGTGTAGTGTATACTCTCTCGAACTTAAACAAAATGTAAACAAATCGACTAATTTTGCAGAACAGAAACTCGTTTGTGGTTTTTAATAATTTATGAGAGGGGCGAGGCCAAGGCCTCGCCTGCTTTTCTGCAAGCACCTCTGCTCGTCTATATAATGGATTAAAAATAAACTTAATTAGAATAAATTATATTAATTAGAATAAATTATATTGATTGATTCGTAGCACATCAAAACTTATATTCGCTTGTCAGCTTTTGCTTGTTGATTAGAAACATTAATTTCCTGACTTCTTGCTGCAATTTTTCCATTTTGAATAACGTTATGACCTACTCCTACACCAAGATACTCTTCGCTGTAAGTATTTTAATGAAAATGAGGTGGCTTGCAAATCGTGTGCTATTGTTATAATTAAATCATTTATTATATAGCCTATGTCAGTGTGGAGACAAAGGCAATAAGACGCTTTTATTGGGTTATATGTTGTTGTTATATCTCTTTATAGTTCTACTGAAAGCACAAAATAATATACAAAATATACAGAGAAGCTTGACTTCGAACCATTAACTAACAAAAGTACTATAGAACTGTTTCGACAGAAATACTAATAATCATTTTAAACCAGAAAACACATTGTAGGAATACTGGAACAACATAGTGACAAACATCAACGAAGTTCGCACAAAAACTAAAAAGGATTGGCTAAAGCGACGAAAGAAACACGTTTAGAGTATAGAGAGGGGCAATGAAACAGCTGAGGAATACGACAGATATGTAATAGCGAGAAATGGAGTAAATTCAGAGATACGCCAAATAAAGAACTAAGTTTATCCAAGATATGGAACCCGATTTGCATGGGGCGCAAAAAAAGTGTCGGGAAGTAAGTAAATATTAATTAATTAAATATAGATGACTGTAAATGGATATGACACTTTTAAAACTTGTATGTGGAAGCAGACAAGAGATCGAGTTAGAAACGGAATTATTAGACAAATGTGTAATACCCAGGATGTGGTAAGATGATACCGGCAGCGACGAAGAGAAACAGCCATCGTACCGCTAACGCGACTGCTGATGAATTGAGAGCCCAACGTCTAACACCCTTCTATACAGTGCTGCTCATTGTCTATTCTATCGGAATTTATCAAGTTTTTACTGCTTGGTTTCTCCGACTTTCCAGACAGTAAACAGTCACGGATGTCAACATTCTTCGAGGGATTACCGCCAGCTCATAGCAAGACTCTAGAGCTAGAGCCTAGACTTTCGGTTCTTAACATTTATTGAGGTTTTACCATGTCCGTACGCTGCTGCACAATGTCACTATCTATGTAATTTCGAAATATACTTTGTAAAAAGTCGCCGCTTTGTTTGGTTTTTGAATGTATGTACTTTCCCAAATTTAGAAAATTTTGTTTGCTTGCTAAACGATGCTTCAAAATTATTTTGTCTCCACTAAAAACATTGAAAACGCGGGGTGGGGGGGGGGGTAATTTATGACGTCCTCAAACACTCATCAAAGCCAAGATATGAAATGCGCTCCATTATTATCCAACTAATGTTTCAAATACTCACTTCTTAGAAAACTCTTTAATGTTAAAGTCTTCGGCATGCCGAAGTGCGCAACAAGATTGTTCATTCCATTCTATTGAAAGGTCCTGCTCTGGCCACTCCACTTTTCCAGGTTGTTTGTCAACATACTGTGAAAAGATTTGCCTATTTTTGTGTTGAGACAATTTTGCAAAACAGGAAATAATCGATTGTACTTGCACCAAAATACTTTCGTTACGTTTTCTTCGGACCGAAGCGATACCACAATGTCTTAATGGTAGGAAGCTATTATAAGAATGTTCGGACAAACAGCAAATTTCAGGAAAGTAGAGAGTTTTTTACCTCACGGTTCAATCCCGGAAGTAGTTTGTTACGTTACGGAATGTAGGCTGGGAGGATAACGACACGAAGGGATGAAGAAATTACACAGCAGCCGCGAAGGGTAAAGTGTACCTATTCACACTCCTTTGAATTTAATTACATGTAACATTAATATTAATTAAATTTATAAATCTACCTTGCTATTTTTAATAATTTTTGTTTATATCTAGAATACCTTAAATTGAGATTTAGTGAGCTCAAACGTCTAATCAAATATAATTAATTACGCGTAATCCAGTAGCGTGGATTTTTAAAAATAACTTATTACAACAAAAAAAGTCTTTCCTTGAGATATTTTTTTAGATCCTAAACCATGTAAGGAATATCGTACATTTTACAGATTTGTCAGAGTAGAAAGGATAATGAGACTAGGACCATGCTTATATCTTTTTTAATTATTAATCGATTTGGATAAAATTTGATACGTGGACACTAGACATAACTTCTGATTGACCGACAGAGGTCCATGCTTATAACTCCTTTATTTATAAATCGATTTGGATAAAATTTGATACGTAGACACTAGACATAATTTCTGATTGACCGACAGATACAGTTGAAATGGTCAACTTCCGGTTTCACCGGAAGTACCATTAACTTTGATTTTTTAAATCGATCCCCCTATATATTTTAGATTTTTTGGAATGTACAGCTCAAATTACATACGATACTTTTGCTAATTTTTCATTTTTCTAACCAAAAAATTCTTTTTTTTCAAATTTTATTTTTTTTCATCGACGGCCGTGATTGGAGAAGATGTGTTCTAAATGACTAGTAACCCATAATAATACATATTTTGTTAATTTCATCACTAACAAATCGTTCATGAATGAATAAAATTTGCTAAACGTGTTTTTTGAGAAAAAGTCAGTTTTTTAAATGGCACCTACCAAGGGCCATCGTGCCATTATATATAAAAGTGCCATTATATAGAAAATGTAATTACCAATCTAATGATATGCATCATCTACCACCTAATCTTTATATAAAACGAAAAAAAATGTTTAATTAATACATTTAAAAAATATATTTTGGGAAATACCTAAGCAAATTTGTCAACACTGCCGTATGTAATTTGAGTCGTAGATTCCGAAAAACGAAATATACAGAACAACCCATTTAAAAAATCAAAGTTAATGACATTTCAGGTGAAACCGGAAGTCGGCCATTTTGATTGTATCTGTCTCTCAATTCGAAATTATGTATATTATCCTTGTAACAAGATTTATTGAAATCCGTTGATAAATAAAGGAGATAGAGACATGACCCTGATCTTATTGTCACCCGGTATACAATGTGAACAATTGATTGATACTTATTTTAAAAATGCTTTTCCGCTGATATTTCGTATACGAGCCTGATAATTTCTTTAATTTTGAAGCGAATATACCAGCTGTTGTTTTATAGAAAATCCGTTACTTTGGTGTTGCTAAGCTCGTAAGTACTACTTACGCGCCCAGGTCAATAAAGTAACAGCCTTCAAGATGTTTGTTGAAAAACTAGAAGTAGATGTTCATTGATGGTGGTAACATTTTTCACAATTAGATATGTATGTATGTATTATCGTTAACCTCTTATTACCTTAGCGGTATAGAGGCTGGTGATTTGTACGCTAGCATCTGGCGGTACAATGCTCAACTTGCCCCGGATTCAGGTTACAAAGTTGGAATGCGCCTTTTGTGTGTGCGCAGCAACCATTGTGTGAGGTGTGTGTCTTGGCGTTGTGTTGATCTCGTAGGTCTGTGGTTCTGAGTAGAGCACAGTTAATTTGGCGCCCAACTGTGAATGGTCTCACCGAGCCCGGTTTCAATCGCCAAAGCTGTGGAAAAATTCCGGCCCCTACGGGATTCGAACCGAGGACTTGCTTAATGCAAGCCTAGCGCTTTCCCAACTGCGCTACGCGGCTTGGCTTAAAATTTATTACAGTTTGAAATCACTTCATATTTACAACTTGAAATTTCCAGGAGAATTCCAACGTTAAAGTGTGTTTGTTTATATCGTTACTCTGATATTTGTTAGCATTAGCACAATACCGAAAGATCATGTCAAGTATAATTATTGTCGATTATAATTATTGTAATAAAGCTTAATTATGATTCAAATTATGTCGGTAGTAAAAAACCTAATATATTGCTATGGTATTGTACCTAGAGGCTATTCTGTTTAATTAATCATTTTATATTTAAAGAATTGAATAATATAACTACATTGGTTATGGTGTCATTGTTAAAATGTTGATATTGGAGAAAATTTAAATGATAAATCATTGTTAATATTAAAAGTTAAATGTGTTTAGGTGGGCAGGGTTGCCTATAACTTGAGAGCAGGTTATTATTTGAAAGACTAGTAACTGGAAATGTATGTTAATAATTGCTTTTACATCAGTACAAGACTGTGTTACATTTAATAAGATTGGTTATGCTAACTTAATGTAATTAATTGAAGTTTATTGTGAAATACCTTAAAAGTAATTCTAAATAATGTTAATACATGCTATAATTAATATTGCATTACAATTTATTTAAAAAGGGCAAGAGTAGTTACATAATATATGATGATAATTGCATGCGCACAAAGGTATACTATTTGCATTTTTACATAAAAAATCTGTAATTGTAAGTAAGAAATAAGACAGAAGGTACCCGAAAGCAGGATTAAACGCGTGAACTGAAAAGAATCATTAACATGTGTTTAAAATGAACAAGTGATAAAGTCATTGACATAGTATTAAGTGAATGTAAAACAAATAAAATGTCAGTTCCTAGGTAATAAGGGAGAGTTAAATGATAATAATAAAAAATAAAATCTCCAACAAGTAAAAATTTTGATGTTGGGTTTTATGGTGTTTTAATTGAATTAAGCTCGTCTGCAAATGTATGGTGTCTCTGGTAGAAGATGTGTCTCAGTACAACGTTTGCCGGTTCTTGGTTTAGTGGTAGTAACTATACGAGGAAGGAAAAGCCGTACTGCTGAAGGTGGTGCCGTTTCAGCCAAATGAGGTCGGCTGTTAATCCTGAGTTGGGATTTCTTTGCTGTTCTTGGTTTCTATACTGCCTAACCCAGTGGTGGAATTGCAAGTAGGCCCTTGAAAAGAAGCTGCGTTGAAGTATTAAACGAATACACAGGTACCTGGGATGAGCATTCTTTTATCACATGCAAATTGAAATACAACGAGAAGACTTACCTGATTAAATAGATTGTAATTGGTTGTTTTATGCAGTTTTAAGTGCAAGGGAGGGTATTTCAAAGCATAACTGCGGTATCAATAAAAATAATGCGAGAACATCATTTAACCAACTTTACAGTGTAGTAAAACTATTATTTTATCTAAGTGTTAAAATCCAACACTGATTTAAGTTATTTATGTTCTACCGAGCTAGGTAACTGAAATATACATTTAACCAAAGAGCATTATATGCTCTTTGCATCTAACGATTAAACTGAAGGGCAGCATACTTGGCTATTAAATTAGCTTTGTACCTACCTAATATCTCTACAAGCAATTTTTTAACTAGCTAAAAATATAAATTAATATAAAAAATAATATCTACGTTTATGTAATATTATAAGGTGCATAAGCACCTAGTAAATAGCATACTGACAAATCAGTATTACCACGATATCGTCATCGTATGTTCTCGTCTTTCCTGCCTCTGTGCCTTTGCGCCCGTCTGTTGTCCAAAATCAAATCGTGTGATTGTTAACAGCTGCTAAAGCCTCAAAGCTCTGCGGTCGCCGAATCACGCCGAGCGATGGCCCAAAGTAAAAGTGTCTAAGACCGTCATGGTGCTCCAGAAGCTAGTGCCTTCTCGCTACTGGTACTCCCGCAGACCGAGAAAGCGGTAAGTTTCCCGTTTGTGTTGCTGTGCTGGCGATGCTTGGCTCGGGCCTCCCCTCGGCGTTTAATCTAACTTTTCCACAGTTCGTTTGCAGGCTCTCCAAAAGCTCGCCGTAAATTGAATAATGAAGCAAATTCCCCAGGAGCCCGCTCGTAACTTCGCGGCAATTTCGTTATCGCGATTTGAATTTACGACCGGGCCGAGATTTCCAAAAGCGCAAACTTTCGCCGGTGAAACAAAGCAGCTGGAAGCGCGCGGGAAACGCCTTCCGAATGCAAATGTCCGCATTATGCATTCATATGCAACGCGTTCTGGCTGCATCGCAAACAATGCCATTTGCATAGTTCTGATAACGTGCCAGAACTGAATCCAGTCGGAATTAAGTCCGGACTACGAGTTGCTGCGGAGCTAGGACATGCAAATTAAGAGATAAAGCCAACAAATTGTCTTAATTGCTCGGTTTATTTACTGCACCCTCCTGGTTTCGGGGTAATCCCCGGAATTTCTTATGGAAGACGGGATAAAAATTACCTTATTTTTATAAGAAGTGTGATCTTGTTGGACTTCCTTAATCTTTAATCGAAATATAATATTTGATTAAAAGAAAGCCGGTTTAGTTAGAGCTTTCATAACGGAATTTCTTAAATTTACCACGGAAGAGAATGACCAGTTGTCATTTTTGGATATTCTTGTAACAAAACTATAGAACGAATCATTGCACATGTAGATTTACAAAAAAGAACACACCGAACATTATCATAAAGGCTATTGCAAAATTGCTGTATGATAGAGCAAAACGGTTATGGGTCAAACTCGGTATGGAACAGGACACATTTACCATTCTGACTGCTGATATAAGGGTCGCGAGTTCGTTTTCCGGTCCCGGTGAGATTTTCAAAAATAAAAGGATGTGGATGAAAACCTACACAGAATGCCATCATTCGGAAGTGATGTAAAGCCGTGGGTCCTTTGTTACTACGATGTGTAGCATGTAAAGTATCCCTTGCTACGGTTTGGATTTCTTAGTCTCGACAAAATAAGTAGGACGTTGACCATATGACCACAGTTTAGGTACCTAGCACTCCGCATGCCTAGACCTTGTTCATAACAACCAAACAAACAGACAATCAAAGCAAACAAGACACATTTTCAGTTACGCCCCGAAGCAATGGCAATGGATAAAGTATTATGGAAAGCATTCAAAATCCAGATAGGACATTACGGAATGCTTTTCAACAGCAAATTCTGATGAACCAACCCATATTGTGTTACGAAAAGCTTTCTTTGAGCAACTTGCGAATCAACCCAGTTGGCATGTTTCGGATTGTTTTCTCAGATAAAATGTTACTGAACATTTTCTAATACCCAGATAGATTGGGACGGAAAGCTTCGAAAAACAACTTCTTCCGAATCAACCCAGATCAAGTGTAAAGGAAAGTTTTCTAACAGTAACTTTTTCCGAGTTAACCCAGGAGATTACGGAATGCTTTCAAAGAACAACTTCTTATAAATCAACGAAGATCAAGTGTCACGGAAAGATTTCTAAGAGCAACTTCTTGCGAATCAATCCAGATCCGATGTTTCGGAATGCTGTCCAATAGCAACGTTTTTGTAACCAACCTAGATAAAATGTTACTGACAGCTTTATAAGATCAACTTCGTCCGAATTAACCTAGGTAGAGTGTTACCGGAGGCTTTCCAATAGCAACTTCTTACGAATTAAGTCAGATAGAGTGTTAGGGAAAGTCAAGAAAAGCTTTCGAAGAGCAACTTCTTGCGAATTAACCCAAATGGGATGTTTCGGAATTCTTTCCAGGAGCAACTTTCTTCACCCAACCTAGATAAAATGTAAGTGACAGTTTTCCAAGATCAACTTTATCCGAATTTACCCAGGTAGAGTGTTACAGGAGGCTTTCCAACAGCAACTTTTTACAAATTAACCCAGATAAAATGTTAGCGAAAGTCAAGTAAAGCTTTCTAAGAGCAGCTTTTTGTAAATTAACCCAGATAAACAGATAATGTTACAAAGCGCTTTCTAAGAGCAAACCCCTCCGAAAAAAACTCAGATAGTGTGATGGAAAGCCTCAAACAGCAACTTATTTCGAATCAACACAAATAAAGTATTAAGGAAGGCTTTCTAACAGCAAGTTCTTTCGAGTCAACATAAATTAAATGTTAGGAAAAGCTTTTAAGGGCAAATGATTTCTAATCAACCTAGATAAACCTTATGGTAAGCTTTCTCAGGGCAGCGCCTTCTGAATCAACCCAGATAAAGTGTCAAGAAAGGTTTTCTAAGAGTAGCTTCTTCCGAATCAATACGTACTATAGTGTTACAAAAAGCGTTCTAAGAACAGCTTCTTCCGGAACAACATAAAAAGAGCATGGCGGAAGGCTTCGAAAAGCAACTTCTTTCAAATCAACTCAAATAAAGTAATATTAAAGAGAAGCCTTCAAAGAGCAAGCTGTTTCATGTCATACCAAATAAAATGTTAGGAAAGTTTTCTAACAGCTTCCGAGTGGACCAAATTAAAGTTTTAAAGAAAGCTTTCTAAGAGCAACTTCTTCCGAATCGACCCATATAGTGTTACGGGAAACTTTATGAGAGCAAGTTCTTCCGAATCAATCCAGATGAAGTGGCAAGAAAGACTTTCTAAGAGCAACTTCTTTCGAATCAACACAGATAATGTTACGAAAAGCTTTCTAAAAGCAACTTCTTCCGAAACAACCTACATAGAGTGTGACGAAAAACTTTGAAGGTTAACTTCTTTCGAATAAACTCAAATAAAGTGAAAGGAAAGCTTTTTAAAAGGAAGTTTTGCAACTCATCCTATATAAAATGTTAGTAAAAACTTTCTTAGAACAAGTTCTTCCGAAACAACCCAGATAAAGTGTTAAAGAAGGCTTTCTTAGAGCAGCTTCTACCGAATCAACCCAGATAAATTGTTATCTAAAGCTTTCCTAGAACAGCGTCTTTCGAAACAACTCATACAAAATATCAAGGAAAGCTTTCTACGATCACCTTCTACCGAATCAACTAATATATGTATGTTATTAGGAAAGCCTTCTAAGCGCAAATTATTCCGAATCATCTCATATAGTGTTACGGAAAGCTTTCTAACACCAACTTCTTTCGAATTAATCCAGATAACCTGTTACTGAAACCTTTTTAAAAACAAATTCTTTTGAATCAATTCAGACAAAGTGCTAAGGAAACGTTTTTAAATGCAATTCTTCGGAAATTCAGATAAAGTGTTTAGGGGTGCTTTTAAGTGCAATTCTTCCGAATCAGTCCATATAAGCTGTTATAGAAAGCCTTCTAAGAGCAATTTCTTTCAGACCAATCCAGATAAACTGTTACGGAAAGCTTTCTTAGAGCAGCTCCTTCCGAATCAACCCACATAAAGTGTGTAGGAGTGCTTTCTAGGAGCAAGTTTTCCGAATCAACCCAGGTGAAGCTGTTAAACTTTCTAAGAGCAACTTATTCCTGATCAACACAGAGAACGAGCGCTTCATATCTGCAAATTTTCATGCATTAACGATTTGTCGCTAAAAGGAAAAGGCAAGAAATATCGAATTGATGGCATGTGGTCGATCTTGTAATTTTATGATGCCATGAAGGGAATGTTTTCAATCAAGGAAATTCAGAAAACTTTTGTTAACGGATATCTTTTGTTCTCGTCCTTCTCCTTTTCTTGTTCTTCTTCTATTCTTTCTTCTTTTGTTTCTTTTTCTTTACCTTCTTTCCCAGGCCCAGGAATATTTCTTTTTGGTGAAGAATGCGTATTTCTGGAGAAAATCGTCCTATTTTCCAGAAGCATTTCAGTTTTCAAAGGCGCATAAATGATGTATCTTCAATCCAGCAAACTAGAAGAAACTACGTTTATAAAGTGATTTATGAACTTCAAATTTTTGATAATTCTTGTTGATGGATATATTTTATTGTCTTTCTTTCCTGTTTTGCATATTCTTTCTTCATTTTCCTTAGGCTCAGAGTGGTTCATGTTTTTCGATTTCTGAAATACGTATCTTTCTTCTTTCTTCTTGTCTTTTGCTTCTTGTCAAACCCACAGGTGATGAACGCCGATTTCTGAAATACGTATCTTTGGAAAAAACTGTTCAATATTGTAATGTGTTCGTGTCCAATAGATGTTTCCCATTGATGGGCGCAATTTATCTTCATTTTAAATATTTCAAACTAGTTTCAGTTCAAGAGTTCAGAGTGGGACTGGTCTCCGCACTATTTGTGAGAATTAATTCTGTTGTAGATTTTAGCTTTGATATCTCTTCTGGTATGTTTATATCATCGGATAATGGGTTGGCGTGTAACCGGCTTGTAAAACGTTTATGGTTGGCCGTCGGTAGGTAGTGAGTTCGAACCAAAGGGTTAGGCCATCCACCTGCCTGGACTACGAGCGAAGATGATTAAGAGGAAGAATTATGATCTTCGATTTATTTCTTGTACTTGTTTCTGTACTGCGTCTTTTTAATTCTTTTATATTTTATTTTCGTACATCTACGTTCTCTGGGACCTTCTTCATTCTCTCCCCGATTGGAAGTTTGCTTTGATCCATGTGAAATATGTGCCTTTGACATTGCAATTTAGTTATTCTACTAATTGTTCTTCCCCTATGCCTTTTCATTATCTCTTTTAGTTCTTCTTTAGATCTTCTATTATATGCTCTTACTCTTATGTACTATTTTTGTTAGTGTATATTTCCGTTGTTGTAGATCTATCCCGTTCTCTCTTCCTTTCTTTTTGGGCGTGCATTTACTGCGAACCCCATACCCGCACCACTTTAGTTGTTCTTCCTGTTTACTTCATACAAGGTAGGCGGTAGGCTCTTGGCAGCTTATCTCTTATTGGACCAGGAAAATAATTATTTAAAAAAACTGAGAATTGTGTGTTTCGTTTGTTAGTCCGCGAACTAAAGTTGAAACAAATCTTGTTTTCCACTTGGTGCATCGTTTATCATCTCAATAGCTAGTAGTTTAGCAAACCATAACGAACATAACGTATGTTTACTTTTTACCGATCACGGCATTGTTTTAAAATAAAAATAATTCTGAAATTGAAATTGGCCAAAGGGACGCCGGTTATAGACGGAGAACGGAGCAAAAGCGGGCTACATTTTCACGTCGAACTAAGTGCCTCTATTAATTATTCATCTAGCAACCTTTGTCAACATCCCTTTTAGCACCTCTTTTTAAAGCTTAATCCACCTCGAAAAAATTGCTCTAACACCCGGCCCCATTTAATCATCCTCGTAATGGCAGTTAGTCCTGCTGATTTAGTGCACCTTTTAAAGTTGCACCTGCGACAATAAAGTGCCGCTTTAATAAGGCCCTTCCTCGTTCCAAATTCCATCGCCTAACTAAAATTTATAGAGTAACGACTGCGGGACCGCACTGCCGTTCGGGAGCGGGCGTAATCAGACATACATCTAAAATAAACAGGGAACTGAAAGCTTATTTGGTTTGGGCGTCTGGAGTGCATCCTTGATGGGGTTTATAGGTTTGGACGGCCGCCCAATCTGGGGATAAACGGATTTGCTGTGCCTGGAATAGACTGACCCACCCGCAGCAGCGAGTTTGCGAACTTCCTCAATTATTTAGTTATGGGGACGTTATGTGTACTTCGACCGTCATATCCTCGTTCCGACGTTAAGTTTGATGGCCGGCCAGGAATAAAGCGGCCTGCAACAAGTAAAGAATTTACTGGAGGGAAATTGCATTAGGCGTCCCAGGATTTTAGTAAATTCCAAAGTGCTCCCTAGGGATGCCAAAACGTCATCCCTAGCAACGATTTTAGTATACGCAGGCATTGAGCTGATTTTCATGCCAATTTTCTGTTGGAAGATGGAGAAGGGTAGTCGCATGCAGAGGGCGTAATCGATTTTGGCATCAGTAAAGTTTGACCAACTTATGGGAATTAATCGAGCGAACAGTTCCTTTGTCGAGCGTGGTAGTAGCACCGGAATAAGCAACAAAGAGTCGTTTGTCACTTTGTGTCAGCTTTTCGAGAAAATCGTTGCGATTGTGACTAGGAAAGGTTCGAAGAGGAACGGTTGCGGGAGAGAGATGTAAGTAACCAAAACATTTGAACTGGATTTTCTAATTATTCACATGGGGTTTTAAGAAAACATATCATATATCTCAATTTTATGAATACATTTTTCCCAAATATGACGAACAAGGGAAGTGAACAGAATTACATTATTAAATTCAGAGCAGTGATATCAAACATTTACTAAAAAAAAATATGGTCGGATTACTTATGAGGGGTCATTTTCAAATACATACTTCATACGAAACAAATATCTCCCACATTGCTAACAGTGATTTACTTTTCCATACATTTTCCTTGTTTCAACAGCAACTCATATTTTCAACGATTGAGGTTGAGTGGTACTCAGCCATCAATAATTTTCGAACTCTAAAAATCGCACTCGTGGAAAAGCCGTCGAGTCCGGGAATATAAAACTGCCCCTCGCAGGGCGCGGGTTTCCGGGAAGCCAGTCGATCTAATAATCGAAGGGCAAACGAAGTATGTTTTGCTGATGCAGCTTGCCCACCCTTCCACCCCATGAGGAAGTTCGCATGGTCCGAGGTCAGTACGGGTGACCTCTGTTGTCGCCCCCGTAATTAACGAGATCATCCCGCGCAACCTAATTAGGACCATGGCACCCCAGCGCCATATGGCGTTTAATTTTAATTTTTGAATTTGACCGACTCGGCCCTGTGATGTGAATCTCGAGTCTTGCGTGGCAGTGAGCGCCCAGGCAACCAAACACTTTCAATAAAAAAAAAAGTTTTCACGTTATCACATTTTCCGAAAAGCTTCTTTTTAAACATTAAAGGCAATACAGAATACATTCGAGTATACCATGAAGGTTTTCTGGGAATATAACTGTTGAGCAAATCTAACAAAAGAATAAACATTCTATTATTGATTCCTGGCCATAAAAGGATCAATACCAGAGGTAATAATAGCTTAATATTTATTTAATTTTCTGAGAAACAGATTTCTGATAACCAGAGCTTCTATGGTTCCCAAAATACCTAAGTGGAAATAATTACGGTTAGCATACCTTAACGACAGAACGAACAGAGGACGAATGACAAAATTAAAACCCAAATCAATTGAAATGTCAAACTTGTGAGCCCTCTCTTTGCTATATTGAACACCTGTAATCAAGAATACGCGATTCTGCAGCGACAGAAAAAAATCGTTTCGTTATCTGGAAACAATGTTGTGTATGTTTGGTTGATGATGAAGTTAAATAGAAATATTTTTTATACAAGGGTTCGTGTTGAACAAGTTGGACAGTATTCATTGTAGAACATTTTTATCTATGTCTCTTAAGTGGGTCTTCGCCAATCCATCTTCGCTTATTTCCACTTGATCATTGCTATGCACCGGAGATCTTATTCACTCCGTCTTTCTATATTTTCCCTTGCATCTGTCATTCAAAAGAGTTCCTTGTTGCCTTCGCCTTGTACATCATTTTGACGTATACCTTGTCTATGTATCTGCGTCCCTAAGTGGCTCTTGGCTTATTCATCTTAACCTGAGGTTCTCGTTCCCAATCTTTTGTTACGATATAAACGCGCCGTTACGACACATCATTAACTAGCTAATTGACTAACCTTGATAGTGCTTGGTCGACGAAACCACGAACAACAGCGTTAAACCTACCTTGTGGAAAAACTCTTTTGCAGCTTTCTAAACCCCTTTTACAAAAGAAAACACACAAATTCGCATGCAAATGTCATAAACATCAAATAGAAAACACAGCTAAATGAAAAAATGAACTATATTAAAAATATGTAAGTAAATATTTGCTTAGTAATTAAATGTAACGAAACGAGTTAGTAAGGGGTTAAGTTGCATGACGTTTAAACTAGATAAACTTGACTTAAAAACAATAAAACTCGACGGTCACAATCAAATGTGGTTCAAATGCGGTAATTACTTGAATCGCAACTACGTTAGGCTAAGCATAAACATCAAAACTGACTCTAAATATTCATTTGAGCATACTGGCAGCTACAACAGTTCAAACGGTCAATTCTAAGTTGACAGCAACGTTACGCAAAATGCCGACACTTGAATAAATCACTTCTTTCACTGTAATCTATGCATTCTAAAACTAATACAAACAGACGGTACCTTAAGGAGTCCAGGTTGCTGCAACTCGATGCTCAACGAAGCTGTAGGTGGTTATCTCCAAGCAAACTGCGCCAAAGACGCTTGAAGAAACTGCGGAGCAGCCCATGAGTGCTGTTGACGAAGGGGTCGGGACGACTTTACTTCCCCAAAGAGGGTAGCATAAAGTCAGTAACAACATGGCAAGAATTCGAGACGATAAACGAAACTTCATTATGTCCGCGGTACTGGGATTTCTTGACTAACAACGGCACCAACAAACATCACTTATCGACCCCCAAGTCCGACCGTCAATACTCACATGCAGTTCATTTATTCGCGACCATAACGCGGCCTTATTAAAAACACGAGGAAACACCTTGGAAGGCGCCATACACCTATAGTTTAATTGCGACACTACGCGAAAACCATTAATTACGACCCCTCGGCGAAAGACGAAAGGCCTCGCGCCGACGAGAAAACACAGCCCGAACACTTGTTGCTTTGTTCAAGCTCGCGTTAGAATTCTTCAAGAAGCCCCAAGCCACGCGCCTGAAGCCAGAAGGGGATGCGCAGTTTACGCCAAAACTACGTCATCCGATACACACATGTTCCAACGTCTGGCCTGCGGCCAGAGGAGGCGGAGTAAATCCGTTCGCTCTCTCTCTTTCCTGCTCACATAACTGACTCTTTTTAGCGACGTATTTTGCGTCCCAAAACGGATAGATGAAAAAGACACGTGCGTTAATCTGCCGCCGCGAAATGCTTGTGAAAGGGTACTTGTTTAGAAATGCTCTTTTACGGGCGGGATTTTAAATTCATCAGAAACGAGAAAATGCGACAATTTAGAACTAAAGTCGTAAAAACTGAAAATATCGTCACACTTTTCAATCTTTTTCTCGGGCTTTTTCAGGTTCTTTCGCCTTGCATCTGTCGTTCAAAGATTTTCCTTGTTGTCTGGCCTTGTCCATAATTATTACATGGCCAAGCGATCTAATTCTTGCTGCTTTGATGAATGTGAAAACAATATTATGTGTATTTTTGGCTGATGAGGCAGTCTACAGCAAGAAAAATCTTTAAATAGAAATAATTGTGATAGAAGGGTTTGTGCTAAACAACTTGCACGGTAATTACTTGGGGAATATGTCCATCTATCTGTGTCCCTAATTAGATCTAGGCTTTTTCATGTTACCATGAGCTTCTCTTCTTCAATTGATCACTCCTATGCGCCCAAGGTTTTGTTTTAGTCCGTCCTTCTATCTTTTCTTCAGCTTTCTTCAGGTTCTTTCCCTTGCATGTACCCTTCAAAGGATTTTCTTGGTGTCCTAACCTTATCCATCCTTATTACGTGGCCAAGCGTTCTAATCTTTGCTGCTTCTGGAAATAAAGTTATTATGTGTATATTTGGTTAAAAAGACAGGTTATAGTAGGAAAAATTTGTTAAATGAAATAACTGTTATATAAAGGTGTTTATGCTAGACAAGTTGGGTGGTAGTCACTGTAGAATATTTTTGTCTATGCTTTTAAGTGGGTCTTGGCCTGTCCATTTCCCCTTACTCTGATCTCTTCTTACAACATGTTTAAAGGAGAAAGATCAGCGTAGCCGTTTTTCACTTTCCCCAGTCACTACAATAATGGACAACATTAACAAAACAAGTTGATCGCCCGTATGCGCTTGAGGTCTTGTTCCACTCTGCTCTTCCATCTTTTCTTCGACTTTCTGATTGCTTCTCCTAGCATCTCTACTCTTGCTACTTTTATGACCCCATGATGCTTTGTATTCAAAAAAACATTATTGGTTTTTGGTTCATTCATCTTCTCCTGGTGTGACTATCTAAGTCTTTCTACTTTTATGACCTTATCATGTTTTGCTATACATAAAGCTCTGTTGGTCCTTGATTCGTTCATCTTCTCTTGGTCTTATCTATCTATTGCTACTTTTATCTACCTGTGATGTTTTGATCTAAAAAAAAGCTCTGCTAGTTCTGCGTTCGTTAATCTATTCCAGCTCTGATCACATTCTGGCAACTTTAATGACCCTACTATGTTTTTCTCTCCAAAAATCTCTGTTGGTTAGTCTCTTTTCGATAATCTTCTCCAGGTCTTTTCATTTAATTCTTACTACTTTTATGACTATGCTGTTTTGCTGTTCAAAAATCTCTATTGTTTCTCTGTTCCTTCATCTTTTCCTGGTGTTACCATTTAACTCTTGCTATTTTTATAATCCTTATATGTTTTGCTCTCCAAAAATCTCTATTGGTTCTCTGTTCGTTATTCTTCAACTGATGCTACCACCTAATTCGTGCTACTTTTATTACCCTATTATGTTTTGCTCTTCAAAAAGCTCAGGTGATTCTCTGCTAGTTATCTTCTTTTGATGTTATCATCTAATTCTTACTACTTTATGACCTTATGCTGTTTTGCTCTCCCAAAAAACTTTGTTGGTTCTCTGTTCGTTTATCGTCTCCTGGCGTTGCAATCTAATTCTTGCTGCTTTTATGACCGTAATATGTTTTGCTCTCCAAAAATCTCTATTGGTTCTGTGATCGTTATTCTTCAACTGGTGCTACCATCTAATTCGTGCTACTTTCATTACCCTATTATGTTTTACTCTTCAAAAAGCTCAGGTGATTGTCTGCTAGTTAATCTTCTTCTGGTGTTATCATCTAATTCTTACTACTTTATGACTATATGCTGTTTTGCTCTCCAAAAAGCTTTGTTGGTTCTCTGTTCGTGTATCGTCTTCTAGCGTTGAAATCTAATTCTTGCTGCTTTGATGACCGTAATATGTTTTGCTCTCCAAAAAGCTTTATTGGTTCGCTGTTCGTTAATCTTCACCTGGTGTTACCATCTAATTCGTGCTACTTTTATTACCCTATTATGTTTTGCTCTTCAAAAAACTCAGTTGATTTTCTGTTCGTTAATCTTCTCCTAGTGTTATCATCTAATTTTTACTATTTTTATGACTTTATGCTGTTTTGCTCTCCAAAAAGCTTTGTTGGTTTTCTGTTCGTTAATGTTCTCCTGGTGTTACTATTGAATTCTTGATACTATTATGACCCTATTATGTATTTCTCTCCAAAAAGCTCCATTGGTTCTCTATTCGTTCATATTCTCCTGATCTTATCTATCTATTGCTACTTTTATGACTGTCATGGTTTGCTCTAAAAAAAACCTTGCCGATTCTGCGTTCGTTAATCTATTGCAAGTCTTGTCATACTCTCGCAACTTCTATGACCTTATTATGTTTTTCTCTCCAAAAAGCTCTGTTGGTGGTTTGCGGTTCGATCATCTTCCCCAGCTCTTTTCTCTCATTTCTTGCTACTTTCATGATCCTATGCTGTTTTGCTCTCTAAAAAGCTGTGTCTGTTCTCTTGTTCGTTATTTTTTCCAGGTCTTATCATCTAATTCTTGCCTCTTCTATGGCCATATGATGTCTAGTTCTCCAAAAACCTCAACTGGTTCTGCGTTCGTTTATCTTTTCCAGGTCTTATCAAATAATTGTTGCTATTTTTATTACCCTACGATGTTTTTCTTTCAAAATGTTGTAAGTTATATTTGTCAAACTTTACGGTTTGGCTTAGTTTCTCTTCCTCCCCGTTATAGAGTTAGATGTTTGTTTTTTCCTCAAAAATCCTTAGTCAATTCCTCTCTACGTTTCTCTTTATATCTGTGAGGCTCTTTTTAACCGATATTTTTCATATGAATCAAGGTGCCTTTAAATAAAATTGTTGATAAATAAGCCCCCTGCCGTAATCCTGTATTAGTTTCGAAAGAGTAAACAGCTGCAATTTTTTTTTTCAATTTGACAGGTCTGAGTGGTATTCGGCATGGTGATTGAAAGTACCGAAGCAAAGAATCTAAAATAAAATAGAATCAACAGATCAATCTCCAGGTAATCCGAATCATTTTACTTGAACCCAGTTGCTATAATAATTTAGTGCTTTGGTAGTGCTAACGGATTTTACAGTATTTACAGAAAGGTCGTCAACCAGGTGAACCGATTTTTCTGATCGTAAACAGATTTGTAAATCGGTTCATAAGTTAGTTCGTAAATCCATTTAAAAAATCGATTTGTGTGGAAAGCAACTCCTGCATGAACTGTTGCCTAGTTTTTTTACTAAAAATTTACTTGAAGTTTATTGCCTCATATAAGTAGTTAATGAAGGTATGTTTTGTAACATTAATAGATGTTATGTTGTCATGGAATTAAAATTTCACTTCAATATCTGCCGATTTTCGTATATTGTTGTCGATTGTGTTTACGATTCCATATCCGTGTAATTACATTACCTTACCTTGAACTCGGCACAAGCATGCCATTAGTGACAAATTAGAGACGTCGACCTTCTGATATTTGAAGGCAATGCATGCTTGGTTATTAATGAAATTGGATCGATAGTGCTTGTAGCAAATTAAATTTTCGGTGCTAGCCAAACCTTTAGTTGTATTACAGCTTGTGACTACGTATTTCGACAGATTTAATATTTAATTTTAATATTGTTTCGTTTTTACAATAGTTGTGTTGGATTCGGGAAGAAGTCAGGAGCTCGAAAGTGCAAGTTCTGCTGTTCAGAAGGATATATTGGTTGCGCACAGCCTCTTGCGATTAGCACATGTTCGTCGCTTCTCTTTCAATAGCAAAGTAGCTCAAGTACGACTAAACGTGAATGATGATTCCATTCAAAACAGATTCGCCACACTCGCGAGCTCGCGAGTTTTCTTGGCTGCGATAAGAACTTCTTTGATGAACTCGTTTGAGAGGTTCTCTCTCCCGTAATGAATTCGAAGCACTAAGACGCTTAATTAAAGCCCATAACTCGCTGCAACTTTGAAGAGTGTATCTCGTCCAAGAAGGATCAACTAATTTAATTAGTTCTCGGCCAGTTTACGAGGTCGATCTTTTTATTGGCGCAGGCAGCGATTCATTCCGAGACATAAAATAACTTTTGCCGTTATGGACTATAAACCAGAGTGCGGATCCGCCGATAAATTAATAAGCCGATAAATGGGTCAGTAGTTGGACGTCCGCGTCCTGGCGAATCGCGATTTTCCTGATTGATGATTGTAGTCCAGTGGATCTTCCGATCATGCAGATCTAGAACGTTGTTCGAATCACCGATTTAATTGCAAATATCGACATTACAGACGTGTCTTGCTTGCCATAGTGCTTCCACATTTATCTTTACGATTCGACAAATCGTTATTGCGCCGCAATATGAAACGTAAAAGTTCCGCCGCGATGGGCTTCGCCAAAGAATGCAATAAAGCTCGTCATAAAATTGGAAACAAAATTTCAGACGTTCGCATCACAAGCGCCTCAAACAAATTTAGGACGTGAAGCAGCATTTTCTTCCGTTCCACTGATCTTCGTATCTTTCTCGGATTGGTTGTCACAATACTTTGCATTTGTTGTTTGCCTAATTGACTTTATTTATTGACAAGATGAGCCGAGAATAACGCGTGGTCGTCCTTATCACTAAACCATGTAACTGACAAAGTTGGAACTTTTAAGATATTGTAACGGTGCACACTCTCATTGGGTTTCATGTATGGGTGAGCCTACGTTGTGTATGTTTTTTGTGGGTTATTACGGCGTGCATGCATTACATATTTCTACAATTACTGCGGTTGTCGGTGGCTTCGTTCAGCAGCAAGAAAGGATGGGAGCTCGTTTGGTGCCTCACCTAGCAGAAACAACAGTAAGAAAAGAAGTTACGGAGATTTACAATCTTACTAATGGTGAAGATATTGCGGTGTGGGTTTATGATTCGCTTACAGAAGTACAGTGAGACAAGGAGTCGGCGTAACCACGATTTTACTAACACTTAAGATACTGCGGTGTCGGATTGTCAGCCACTCAGACAAGTAAAACTGAGAGAAAAAGTCGGTGTTCACACAATCTTACTAACAGTTAAGATACTGCGATGTCGGATTGTGATCTGTATACCAGTTCTCCGAATTATCCGCAGAAGGACCACATGCACCAGATCTTGCCTTTCTTCCCTGTGGACCGCCATTCAGATGCATGTTATACAACTTACGAAGACCCCTCCATTTCGAATCGCGGAGCGGGCAACCAGTGACAAAAAATATAAACTTCGTTGCTCTTCCGAACCCCACAAATGGTAAATCATTTTCCAATCAAACTTTGGATTGGAAATTTCCACTGTGTTCCGGAAACTCAACACGTGTTCTTTACGTTTTATAATAGCCCCATAAATTTCGAGCTAAATTAGCTCGCGGTTTTTGGCGTGTCGTTCTAATTTTGTCTAATCCCCCCCGTCAAATTTAGTATAGCTTTCGGCTGTTTCAGCCGCTTCGTCTGTTAGGTCATGTACTAAAAAGATGATGTTACCAGTCTAGGCTCGCTAAATTACTAACAGCTGCAAAGAATATCGGCTTACACCTTCATCAAAGCAAGCGAAAGCTTTCGTTAAGGTTTATAATTGTTCGCCTATAACAACAATTGATTTTTTACATCTAGCTATTAAACCAAAAGTTTCATTGTCCTCCCTGAAAATAAAATAAAAGCTAATGTTTGCGCATACCCGACTCTTACAATATGTTAAGTTTTGAGATAAGTTCGAAATGTTTTCAACACCATAGAACACTTCCATTTTTACAATTAATTTAGGCAATGAGCCACCTTTATAGAGCAAGGTGGTTATCAAAGGACATGGTGATGTTAATCTAGCTTTACTATCCAAAAAGCTTATATGGATCTGTAGTTGTGGTGCTTCGGAGAGTTGTCATGGTGCAACCACTATTCTAACAAAAAACTAGCTTGAAATCACAGCAATTTGAATTTATTAAAGGAACCGACTCGGGTTTTCCGGCTTTCCCTTGTGAAAGCTCGGAAATACAGACGTCGATTTTTCAGAACCTCACGCCCAGGCCGCAGATGAGTCCTCTCGAGCCTTCCCAATTTCTCCGTAAGCGCCAGCAAGGCACAAGGCAAAAACTATGCATAATGGAGCAGCAGGTGACAGTGCAAAGGTGCAGAGTTCAGCCCCGGAGCAGAATCCGGAGCGCCATTGTGGCCGTAATGGATTTACTCCGGTCTCGTTTATCACGCGCCCTTCTTTGGGACGCGCTTTGTTTCGTCCCCGGTGCGCGACTCAAACTTGTTTACATTTCGGCTTACACTCTGTGGTGTGTGCTTAATTATTAAAACCCACGCCTGCTGCCATTCGACCTAATTGAAAAGAAAACTGACAAGTCGGATGCAGCTGTTAACGAACGTATGATCTAATGAAGAGGGATTCTACTAGTAACGCGTTTGTATTGGGCGCGAGTCGATACTTTAAAGTGAACGAATAATTTGAAGGAGCAAAGATGCAAAAGGCTGTGTACGAGGGCTGCTCTTATAAAAGTTTATTCTTTTGCTGTGTACATTAAGGCAACGCTGTCTTATGACTTCAAGTGAAGTTTGATGAAAGAGGAATGTCATTGCCATTTGGTGACGTCGTCCGACGTTGGTGCTAGTTAAATTACGGGTAGCGTAAATTGATGGTCCCTACCATTGGCGTAACTAGGGGGGGGGGCCAGGGGGGCCAGGCCCTCCCCAGAGTGCCGTCTGGCCCACCCCAGAAGAATGAAAGTTAAATAAAAATTAAAAATCTGATTTTGTATTAAACCATTTAAACCTACGGAGTTATTAACGACCGACATGCATTTTTAAATTTTCAGATTTTATTATTTGTTTTGACTAAAAAACATAGTATAAATATACCGTATGTTGGATGGGTGGTTGTAATTGAAAATAATATGCAAAATAAAACATAATTAGTGCAGAACTACAATATAGTTTTGTTAATTTTTAAAACAAAACAATATTTTTTTTCAGTGCACCATTTCCTTTAATTTCTCTTCAGTAATCTATAAATACATGGTCAACTTATGTGCCTAGAAAAAGATAATTTCAATTATTTTATATGCGGGTATGTAAATGAGCGCGAAACTTAACGACTTGCTGAGCGCATGCCGCTACTTAGGCTCATCTAGTTCAAACACACTACGACATGCTATTTGGACGTTTGCTTTGTCTAAAGAGTTCAGTTTATCATTTTGAAGAGTAGGATCAGAATTGTATGTTTAGTAATATTTAAGGTAGCAAAGTAGTGTCGTAATTATAGATTTGCAAGACCCCGCAGTGCCAGGTATGAGGGCCCTGATCGAAAGAAGATTTTTTCTTAATTTACAATGTGTACTGTTAAAAGCTTTGGGGGCACAAATATACACATGAAAAGGTTTTCTTGAGTCATTTACGATATTAATAATAAAATTAACAAAAGGAACGTGAAGTGTAGTCATTTTCAAAATGGTAGCTTTAAAAGTAAGGTATGGAACATCGAAGATCAAGTTTGGCGTCGCCCCATCTAGTTATTAGAAATATTTAAGAAGTTTCATGCCCAGTTACTGAAACTACATATTTTTTCTCCAAATATTTTTAAAGAATTTAAATTTAAAACGGTTTTGTTAAAGTTTTAGATAAAATTAAAATTCAAAGTACGGAATCGGAATCGCATGCTGGAAAGCATGCATTATGGGAAATGGGGCGTCAGCTGTCACTGAGCACTGAGGGCCTTCTGACTCAATAATTAGTGCAATTAAAGACAACTCACAACTTACCAAATTACAAACGCGAGAAGATCAAAGTAACACTAAAAGTATTGTTTTTTAAATTTTAAAAGTAAACGCCAGAGATAAAGGAGAAATGAACAAGTCCATGCAAAATTTGAAATAATACAAAATTTTCTTAGAAATAGTACCTCTTAGAAAAGAATAAAAATGACTTGGCCCTTACGGCTACATAGAATAACGCAGGTAGCTGTATAGACATACATAGAGCAATAGATGTATTTGCAGAAATATAAGCAAAGAAAAAACAATTTTAGATTGTAATTGCGGGGGACGCTCATATTATTGAAATAAATTTAAAGAACGTTCATATCTCAGTTCACACTTATGTGTATTTTTTAATATTACATAATAAAGTAACTTAATCTTGTATTTACCAACTGGTTTTTGTGCCCTATATAAGTATTTATCAGCTGTAGCAAATAGAATTTTGTGGTGATGACGAGTGTAAGTGATCCTAACTGCTTGAATTTTTACAGTTGCAAACTCAATATATTATGATAAAGAGAAATCACAATAACTTTGAAGAAGATATTAATTTTTTCAAGAAAATATTTACTTCAACCATACTGAGAAAAAATTGAAGTAATGTTTTCCAAAAAAGGTATTTATCCTGGAATAATAGATTTTACCGCCAACTTCATTGAGTTGCGAGAGGTAATCTTTACATTTTTTATGTTGTTTAGAAACCGATACAAAAACCAGCAAATAACTTTATGTGAAAAGGTAATATATGCAAATTAATGTCTTCAAAGATATGCATAGATATTGTCGATGGTTGGCTGGGGGCCTGGCCCTCCCCAGCCAAAAATCCTAGTTACGCCAATGGTCCCTACCCTTAAAAACTTTTTCGAACAAACCGTTTTGAGACCACTGGTGGAGATAGGTGTCCCCTAGATGTTTCCACTCGTTACAATTTTGTACAACCTGTAACCGTGGATGCGTTTTATGATCCCCGTCTACCTAGTTGGAGATTGGCCGATGCTACAAAACCTCTAAACGTTGCCAATAATCAGCTCAGTTCTATTTTAAAGAGATTTTCTCTTAATTGCATTAATTATTCCTGTTCTCTGCCTCTTCTAATCAATATACCCAATAATAAGCCTTTCTTCCATTGCTCTTTAAGCAACACCGACTTTATTTTATCTTCTTTGTGAGGGTCGACGCCTCCACGCGTTAGGCCATCATTGATTTGACCATACTGGTATATATACCGGCTGACAATGACAATGAGATCAGGGCCATGTCTCTATCTCCTTTACTTATCAACGGATTTGAATGAAACTTGTTACAAGGGTAATAAACACAATTTTTAATTGAGAGACAGATATAATCAAAATGGCCGACTTCCGATTTCACCGGAAATATCATTAACTTTGATTTTTTAAGTGGATTGTTCTGTATATTTTATGTTTTTCGGAATCTACGACTCAAATTACATACGGCACTGTTGCCAAATTTGCTTAGGTATTTCCAAAATATATTTTAAAAATTTATTAATTAAACATTTTTCTGTTTTATATAAAGATAAAGTGGTGCATGATGCATATCGTTAGTTAGGTAATTACATTTTATATCTAATGGCACGATGGCCCTTGGTAGGTGCCATTTAAAAAAACTGACTTTCTCAAAAAACACGTTTAGCAAATTTTATTCCTTCATGGATGATTTGTTATTGATAAAATTAATAAAATATATATTATTATGGGTTACTAGAGTCATTTGGAATACATTTTCTCCAATCACGGCCTTCTATGAGAGAAAATAAAATTAAAAGGAAAAGATTTTTTTGTTTAGAAAAATTTAAATTTAGCAAAAGTAGCGTATGTAATTTGAGCTGTGCATTCCAAAAAACCTAAAATATATAGGGTAATCCATTTAAAAAATCAAAGTTAATGGCATTTCCGGTGAAACTGGAAGTTGGCCATTTCAACTACATCTATCGGTCAATCAGAAATTATGTCTAGTAGCCACATATCAAATTTTATCCAAATCGATTCATAAATAAAGGAGATATAAGCATGGCCCTGTTCTCATTGTCACCCGGTATACTTATCCCTGAGCTTATCAGTTGTCTATTAATTTCACGGGTTTGATTATCTCTGTTTTTTAACACTTTATTCCAAGGTTTGATATTAATGAATCTACCAGTTTTATTTTCGTCATGTATACATAAACCACCAGCCTCTACACCGCAAGGTAAAATGAGGTTACAGACTATACATACATACATATATGACTGACAGTTCGTTTCCAGCTTGTAACGTCTGACGATGTCAATCAAATGCGGATAATTTTATATGAGAATTGTATGTACCTACCGAATGACTAGCCTCAACAGGGGAAATATAGATATATTGGCCTTTTTGATCAGATTAAAACAGAAAGAAATGTATGCTTATCAAGTAATATTTTATTCATATACTCAAAAAAGCATAGGTGCATCATTGGTGGATACGATTATTACATTCCATGCACATAGTAGTTTTATCTGGGCAGCCACCGCAGAATGCTCACTTTTCATACTTTTTTCTGGCATCAGATCTGTTATGTATTTTCATTAAATTCTCGTAGCTAGAAAGCAAGAAACGCATTTTTTGCCATCTTTTTGCCACCACGAGAACGTTTCTTCAAGAAATGATTGGTAGGTTAGTTACTTTCTTAAAGCAACGGTAAGTAACGGGGAACAGATTTCCTCCCCAAACTGCAATTCACTAATTTTGCTGTTGGTGGCTGATTTGTAGATGATGTTGGCGTTTCCCATGGTAACTCCTGCTCCTGCTCTGGGGCTACCTTTTAGTACACCTTTCCTAATACAGGAAATCGGAATCGATTCCACGTTTGCCTTGGTTATATCAGCTATAGCAGATGGATTTTTTATTTTTATTTGTTCGTCTGTACCATCTGTCTTGTTTCTTATTATCTTTTCTTCACCACCATTGTTATCATAGAAAGTCTCCGTTGGCTATTCTCTCAAAATCTATACATAACGAGACTACTTGGATACAATTGCCGACCGACTAGCTAGTTTCGGAGACGGTGTATACAATTCTTTAAATATTAAAAAAGGGCGCCAACGGATTTTTATCACATAACTACAAGTGTATCTAATCATTCAAAACGAGAATACGTAAACTCAGGTAGCACAATTAATCTGAAAGAGAATCTCAACTCAAGTACAGGTCGCAGTAACAAATAAAGCCAGAATGCAAATATCACAGTATAATCATAAAATACAATCGCAGTCAATCACAATATGAGGTACCTCGAGCAAAAGTTTAAAAGAAATACAGGTTTACAAATTTGCCATACAGCATTATTGCACACATTAAAATCAACTGGACAGGCAAAATTACAGCAATGGTTAATTCTTTAGTTACTTGGAAGGAACCGCTTTGCGTGCTCCATGATGCGGTCAGCTCTCACGGTCACATCGGTGATCCGTACTTGTAAATGCTCTAAATGCTCGAGCGCCAGAATACTGAACACCAGGGGAAGATAAACGCATGCTGCAAGAGTTCAGCGAGTCACGAACGATAACAGGATCCTAATATAGCCCTATACCGCCTGAAGCATGTCGCACGTGGAGGAAATTACCACTTCTGCAATTAATTCCCATCGGCCCTCTGGTACTGGCTATAAGGGGAAAGAAAGGTCCACGATAGCATACAAACGAAATTTAATCCACTTCGAAGCGAACTTCCTACTCACCCTGGGAAATTCCAGGCAAAGTGCGAACAAAACACTCGGCAGCGTAAAATTGCGTGGAACCAAAATTCTCTCATAACTGTTTCGGAAATTCGAATCCGCTCCAAGAAGCGTAAGCAAACATCACTCAAACAAACCAAACGGCAGCCCATGAATTCTCCGAAACTTTCTATAACGCTAAAACTACTTCATGCCATTCGCCGAGCAATATCAGAAAGGGACGCTCCAAAGACAAAAGCGAGTTTATAAAAATTTTCGCTGCAAGGCCAAGAAATAGGCGTGGCGCCATCGCGCGAAATACGAACTGAGTAGCATAGACCTTAAAATCGAATAAATGCGCCATAAAATTGTAACACCATATCTAAGCCGTGACATATCTGGTAGTCCGCGTTAATTCTTCCTCCGCACATTGAACCCCATTCAAATTACTTCCCAAAAAATGTTCAGCTCATTTTTTGTTATATTTTCTAACTATTCAATCTGCAAGGTCTAGTTTAGTTTACTCCCTTCATTGTTTGCTGTGCATATCTACTTGTTTCTGTTATTAGTAGTTCCAGGAAGTCATTGTCAATAAACATCAATCGGCTTCACAGTTGGAGAAATGGGATTATTGGTTGCTTACCTTGAACCGGGGCCCATTCTAAAGTGTTCATCACCTGTACATTGTTGTGTTGTTGGTCATATATAGATTCATCATCGTCAGCAGCATCGTCTGTAGCGTACGGAGCTAGTAAGAGGTTTTTGACAATCTACATTTCTTCTATTGAGAGCGCACACTAATTCACACACAAACCAAACAATATCATTATTCTCAATGACGACTGATGGCTTCTAGTGTGGTTCACCTAGCGAATGGACCACGTCAAGTCATTTTAGACTCACATCCTCCCACTTCAGATTTGGCCGTTTGATAAAATACGGAGCATGTAGATACATATAAAAATCCATCTACGCCATCGGGTTACGGAGTTATGCTACTTGGCCTGTAAAGGGTATTACTAGTATCAGCACCTGGCATGAATAGCAATTGCCGTGTCAGTATTTTACTTGTTCGATTGATATGGCATTCAAAGTGTCAATTTCGTGGTCCAGATAGCTGTATGACCCCACCTGTTCGATTTAAGTCCTTACCATATCTTCACTTCAGACTAGATTGGTCATAAACCGAATTTGAGACAAATGTGTCTAACGTCCTGTTTGCAGAGATGCATGGTGAAGGTTGTTTAACATCATGATTGTTTAATTTCATCTATTCGTTCTGTTGTGAGGGTCATCGTCGGTAAATTGTAAATTGTTCTCAATATATTGTTATACTTTTAAATTATTGATACTGTGCCCGATGGGTATAATGAATTTTTTAATTAATTACTTTAAAACGCCTCTAATTATATCTCACTTTTGCAATTTGTAATTAAATCACTCTATATCAGGGTTAGGTCGCTACATCCAAATTAATTATTACAATGAAATTGCTTTAGCTATGATGAATTATTTCAAGTCCTATTTTATATAAAACTTTAATTGTAAGCACTATATCGTTATTTCGTTAATGGGGTTTGACAAGTGGGTTATTTTTAACTGATGGTACCTACACAAAATCAAAATGGTTTCCTAGCCTCGAAATTACATAAACAAGCTTAGAATTTTAATTAAATTATAGTAATTGAACTTAAGTATTCCGCGTCATAAACAATAGACTTCTACCCACGCCACCAACCGGAAGTGACGCGCTAAAAGGACGCTACCGAAGCACAATCACAAAACTAACACTTTTAGGTGGTAAATCTGACCTTTTGATGGGTTCTCTGTTGAAAATGGGGCTACCTGCCCCTCGCTGGAACTCCCACGATGCTTTGGACCACTCGCCGTTTTACGCCTCCAGTTAGCAAGGCTCAGATCTGCTCTGGGACCCATCTGGTGATCGGCTGTAACTCTCGGACACTTCTTGAATCGATTCCTTTGAAGCTGCAGGCCTCAAATCTAGGGCTCCGTTGCACTACACGTGCGTTGCTTGCTTATACACTCTTAGAACTTATAAAACTGACTGGACCTCCGTAGAATAATATCTAAAGACCACCGCTTCGACGCCTCGTATTTACCTGTGCGGAAGTACAATGTAAGGCAAAACTTCCACAAATTACCCAGGACACAGTTACTCAATGAAACACTACTTTTAGTTAACTTGGGTATTTATTAACACATAGAAATAACTTATTTTGGGGTATCTTGGCAAAAACATAATCAAACCTCTTGAAGAAGCCACCCCAATTGTTTTGTTTACAGTTTACTTTTTGTTGCATGAAATGTTAAGCCTGCTCTGATTTTAATATGTTTTTAAACAAAGACAAAGCTATACTAAAAATGCCATTCTACCAATCATTTTCAAGGCCTACGCTATTTTTTAACATTTCTGAAATTAAAATTATTACATTTACTAGACATTCATATAATAAATATCTGTTTTGTTGGTTAAGTTATTAATTACTAATGATTATCATTCGAAATATAAAGCTACTAAAAAGTGTTCATATCAATATATTTACGTCTATCTACTCCCAGTTTCCTCTTTTGAACATACTTTCCAATGGTGTGGTGAATAGTGTTGGTGAGATGGTATCACTTCGGCAAACACCTCGTTCGCTTGGAAATGTATTCGTGTGTTGGTGTCAAATCTACCTTTGTTAACTGAAAAGCAATAACAAATTGCTGCAGGTTCATATTGGAATATTTTCATATCATTGCGCGTGGCGATACATGTAGCATAATTATGATTCTGAAGTAGGTGTTTGAAAAGGAAGAATTGCCAACAAAGTTTGTCAATTCCTTTCAAAGAGGAGTATTATACAGACGTTTATCTTTTTTAGGTTCTTAAAAAGTTATGTGAGAATCGAAAGAAACCGTGTTACATTACAATAACGCGACCACACGTATGACCGCAAAAATGTTATATTTTGCATCAATCGGGAGATAAGCTGGTCACCCATCTATAATACAATTTTGTCTTAATATCGTTGTGCATGATTTTTGTTTTGTGTCCAAAAGTAAAAAACCATATACGAGGGCGCAAACGCAGCTGTAGCAAAATGATTGAAATATGTTAGAGCTAAGGGATCATACCTTGAAAAGACAGTATCCAGAAAGCTTCTAGGTTTCTTCCAACTAAGTATTATAAAAGCAGCCCTCGTATTTTAGCATATACGTTTCTGATTCCGACAGAGATAAAAAATAGTCTCCAGAATATCGAATATCCCATCGTTTATTGAAACCTTCGAAGAGATAATTCTATAATTCAATCCACGTCAGTTGCACTTGCTTCCAGCACTTCCCCTAGTTTTCCTACTTTCAGCTCTCACCAGCCTTTTCCGAAGATTTAGAACGCACCCGCTTGTTTTTGCAAGCCAAATTGCTGCCGCCCATTAGGCGATTCCCGAATAAACAGGAGTAATTTAAATAATCGCCGGGAAAAGCTGCTGGGCGGGTCCTTGAGGGCCCAGCGGCCTCTCCAAAACCAACTATCGGGCATATTGGGGATTAAACTGGGCTGGCCTCTAATTTATGTTGGGGGTTGTCGGGGGTCAAGGCGGTGGTGGGTCAATGGTGTGGGGTCACTGGAGGTCGCCTCGCCGTGCAGTCTGGTCGGGAAAAAGTCAATACCTCTGGACACTCGTGGCCGGGGTGAATGGCGAACTTCTTGTGGCTTTGTGATTAAATATTGATTGTATCGGCGGCTCAAGCAGGTCGTGAGGAAGAATTTATCGACGGAACGTACCGCCAGGAATTTTTATGTGCGTTTTTTTACGATACACCAAAGTCTATTATGTCTAAAAGTGGATGAAATTAGTTTAAATTTATTAAGGATGAGACAATATAGGGTAGGTGCACCGGTAGTTGACCAGCACCCGGTAATTGACCAAAATTTTTTTAATGCGCAGAAATAAGAAATCTGTAATGATTTGATGATTATCTCCGATTTTCAACTGTTAATAAGTCTTTTCTCTGGTAGAGGGCGCAACTAACCTAAGAAATTTTAATCATTTAGTACCCACTCTCAGCCATTATAAAAGTTTCCTTTGTGTATGATGGTCGAAAAGTGATGTAGCAATAAGCATGGTAAGTAGACAACTTTCACTTATCTTAAATCATCCGGTCACATCGTAGATTTTATTAACAAATTAATTGATAGACTAGTTGCTAGATGAATGTAGTTAAGTATTTCTATAATATTTATTGTTAAAATGTGTCGTTTTGTTATGAAAAAACAAGTGGTCAATTACTAGAATGCAATATATGTAAGAGCGCTAGTGAGTGACCACTTTGGTCAACTACTGGTGTTTGAAAGAAGTTAAAGGTTTTACGTCTCTGTCAGTTTCATAGCTTTAGGTATGTGAGAAAGAGATGTTTTTATTTTAAAAAAAACGTTATTTTAAAGCAGAACTAGTAGTTGACCACAGTTTTGTAGTGGTCAGCTATTGGTTTCTTGTCATGGTCAACATTAGGTTTACGTTATTTGAGATTCTTTTCTTTAAAACTATTGGTTCAGTAACATGTTTGTTTTCAGAAAAATTTCGAAAGCTAAAAAAAAGACGTTTTTTAAATACACTGAAACACAATTACAGCAGGCTATAAGCGATGTTTCCAATAATCTATGTACAATTCGGAAAGCGGAGAGGCTGTATGGTGTTCCTCATTCTACTTTAATAAATAAGTTAAAAGGAAAGACTCCCTTAACCAGGCAAATGGGTCCTCCTACCATATTAACCAAAGATGAAGAAGAACTTTTGGTCAGGTGGCTGCTAGCAAGTGCTAAAAAGGGATTTCCCATCAACAAAACCAGCCTCTGCAAAACTGTCAGCGACATTGTCAAAAAAGACGACCGTATTCACAATTTCGTGATGGCAAGCCTGGTAAAAAGTGGTTTTCGGCAGTTTTAAATCGCCACCCGGAGGTTTGTCAACGACATGCTGAATCTATTAACGGAGCACGAGCATGTGTGACTGAGAGATCTATACGAGAGTGGCATGATTCCATTCGGACTTATTTAACCGAAGAAAATGCTGAGGATATTTTAGATGATCCTACTAGAAGCAATAGAACAGGAGAAACGCATAATTATTTTAAGCGACGTATGTGTAAAAAGAACGGAAACTCCAGTACCGCTACAACAGTCACAAAGAAGGAATGTTAGTGCTGCCTTCCTTGATCATATTTATTGGCCAGAGTCACCTGAAAAGAAAGAAGTCGCAAGGAAAGAAAAGCTTCCCTATGCAACTACTTCACTTAAGTGGTTGCAGTACCATGAAGAGAAAGAAAAGGCCAAAATCAAAAAAGAGAGAGAGAAACAAGAGAAGGCTGTTTTGAGAAAAAAGAAGCAAGAAGAAAAGTTAAAAGTAGCTGAAAATAAAAATTTGGCCAAAAAAGCGAAAGCTAACAAATCGAAGAAGAAGGAAGACAAAGTAAAATACTCTGATAGTTCTGAGAGTGAATATGAGGAATGGCAGGAGAGTGGCTCGAGTCTAGATGATATATCAGAGCATTTTAGCAGTGATAGTGAAAATGAATCATTGGCCAATGTATCGAAGAAACTGAAGAAAGACATTTCAGTCGGAGACTTCTATTTAGTTTCTTTTCCAGGAAAAAAATCCAGTCATAACTTTGTTTGCACTGTACAAAATATTTATGATACATGTGACGTTGAAGTACAGACGTTTACTCCAATAGAAGGAAGTAAGTCTACTTTCAAAGTCATTGAAAATGATATTAGCGTTGTAAATACTGAGCAACTCGTTGAAAAGTTAGAAACACCAAGGGTGATTACTACAACTGGAAATCGGATTAAATTTAAGTTCCCCAAAGATGTTAGCATTTAAATATTTTTGAAAAACTTAAGATTAAAAATTAGATTATAATTGTTATTTTAAGAACAATATTGATTTTTTTTGTTGGTAAACCATCTTAATTTAAAAATAAGTTCCTGTATTTCTTTAATAAATATATACCTACTTCTGCTTAAAAACTTGTTTCACTTTATTTAGTCAAGTGGTCAACTACTGGGTTAATTTGTGGTCAAATACTAGTTATAGTTGGTCAATCACTGGTGATTTGTGACTTTTTTTTTATAATTTTTTTAAACTTAAAATAAACACTTTTTTTAAGATAGCATATAATATTTAGAATCCCAAAACTTGGCACGTCTTGTATACATTTTTAATTTTCACGAAAAATTAATACTTTACTTACTACAAGCCTTTTTGTAAAAAAAAGTTCTTAACCGGTCAACTATTGGTGCACCCACCCTATTTCCTGAGCAGGTAACTTAGTAATTTTTCAATGTTTCGGCGTAAGTTTTTCATGCATTCATAGTGGTTCACGCCGACATGATTGAAGTTACTTTACTGTCGTTACCTTCGTTACCTTCACTATTATTGACTACCTCCCAGAACACGGCTTTGATTGTTTTTTAGATATTTCTGTTATACGATAAGATTCGTATAGCATAATGTTCAATTAGTCGCTTACAACGTTCTAGAAAGTCATTCGCTCTCATTTTGAAGCGTGAATTAGCATGTGGCGTTTTTGCCGTTATATTAAAGGCAAGTGTTACTGAAACCACATTTTGAACCTCGACCAAGTGTGCAGGAGATTAGTTTCCTGATATACCAACATATTAAAGCAAAATAGTTCATATCGCTCTGATGTTAGTATTAACACAATATACAAAATATATTAATAATTATTTTAAAAAAAATCTGTAATAACTACCGTTATATTTCAAAGGCGTGACATGTGTGACAATTTATTTACAAAATTTACGTAGTGTTCGTGCTAATTATTATTAATTTGATTTTTTTTGCAGGTGAGTGCCATAGAAGTTCAAAAAATTATACAAATCTAATCTAGAACACGTTTAGTAAGGTAAGAAGTTAGATCTACTTTCTTGGATACAAACATATTTATACGTTATGAGTTATGACATATAGCTCGAAATGTTTACTCTGGCATTTATTTCAACTACTTTTATTCATCACTTAATACGTGATTTTTTAATCAAGTGCCCCTAAACTCATATAAGATTTGCTGTATTTTTTTTCTCAACTCGGCGTTTTTTCTCGGTAAAATAACTATAGATTTACTCCCTCCACCCTTCTATTTAATTTTTCATTACATCTATCACATTATGAGTGCTGTGCACCTTTAGAAACAAATCGTTCTAAAAAATTGAATAGTTATTTGTCAGCAAACCCATAAAATGCTCTTTTTTTCTACAGTCGCTCAAAATTATTAAAAAGAGCATTCTCCCCACTCTAATCGATTTTAAAAAAAGTACAATCGTGAATAATATTAATAAAAAATAAAAAGCGGTTTTATACGTTAAACTGGCAGGTTCTCTATCGTTTACTCTCACTTTCAACGACGCTGTTACATTAATTTTAGATAAAATGAACCCAACAAAACAATTTGCCCAATATGCATGCCAAAACCTAATTTATATGACCAGCTCACGAACAGAAGTCAGAGAGTGTCAAAATAATATAGTATTATACTTAAATGTTACAAGTAACGGAAGTTTCGTGCGCCAAGTTCAACGCAACCAGCCAAATAAAAGAACTTTTAAAAGAAAACCAAAACCGCTGCACCAAAGAATTTCTTGAAAACGTATCCCCATCCAAAGCTATCGACTATTCGCTATGGAAGATCACTAAAAGAGTAAACAACGCCCAAAGTAATAGCCCACCTGTAAGGAAAAATAATGACGATTGGGCTAGAAACGACCACGAAAAAGTTCAAGTGTTCTCTGAACACCTAGGCCAAGTTTTTAAACCTTTTTCGAGTGAATTAGCAAAGGAGGATGAAGAATCCATTCAACAAATTTTGGAAAGCCCTTATCAATAGATATTCCAATTAAGAAATTCAAAACGCGTGAGATTATCAGAAACATTTCCAAACTAAAATCCAAGAAATCGCCTGGTTTCGACCTAGTTACGAGCAGAATATATTAAAGAAATTGCCGCCTATAGCTTGTAAGATGATTCAATACATCTTTAACGCTATACTAAGGTCCGGATATTACCCAAACCAGTAGAAAGTAGCGACAGTTATACTAATCCCAAAGGCTGGAAAAGATCCCTCCGATGCTACTTCATACCGTCAAATTAGTCTTCTCCCTACACTATCAAAACTGTTCGAGAAGCTCTTTCTAGTCCGTTTAACTCCAATTATTGAAAATATGAAGCTTATACCCAACTACCAATTTGGCTTTCGGCATCAGCATGCTACCATAGAACAAACTCGTATAATTAGTAATAATACCACGAGACAACTGTGAATTATCAAAAATACTTTTGCTTTCTCACGAAACGGGTTGCTTAGAAACAACACGAGCCGAAGGCGAGTGGTGTTTCTAGAAAGCAACCCATTGAGTTTGTAAGCAAAAGTATTTGATAATTCTTAAAGTCGTCGAGTAAGTATTCGATTAGACTTATACCATGAATATCAATAAGGTAACAAGCCTACGTCTAAGCTCAGCGGTAGGGTTACTTCAATGGCGTCGTTTTCGGAAGAGGAGGGTGGGCGTTACCCTCAGCTAGTCACTGGATTTGATTGGAACAAAGTTTATTATATTTACACTAACTAACATACAAATAAGCTTATAACTAGGTAACATATATGTACAGAAAAGGAAAAGAAAATGGCGGATTGGCATCCGCAGTTGGAGCTGGTGTGGTCCTTCGGAGGCGGTGCCGGCGGCTTCCTCCTGCGCTTGCAGCGGCGACGGTGGCGACTGGCGACGGGGCGGAGGGCTGAGAGCAGCGGCGGCGGCAACGTCGGCGGCAGTGCTGATCTCCTTGGCGGAGGCGGCGGTTGGCGGCTTCCTTCGGCGGTTGCAGCGGCGGCGGTGGCGACTGGCGACGGGGCGGCGGGCTGTGAGCAGCGGCGGCGGCAACGTCGGCGGCAGTGCTGATCTCCTTTGGCGGAGGCGGCGGCTGGCGGCTTCCTTCGGCGGTTGCAGCGGCGGCGGTGGCGACTGGCGACGGGGCGGCGGGCTGAGAGCAGCGGCGGCGGCAACGTCGGCGGCAGTGCGGATCTCCTTGGCGGAGGCGGCGGCTGGCGGCTTCCTTCCGCGGTTGCAGCGGCGGCGGTGGCGACTGGCGACGGGGCGGCGGGCTGTGAGCAGCGGCGGCGGCAACGTCGGCGGCAGTGCTGATCTCCTTTGGCGGAGGCGGCGGCTGGCGGAAGTGGCTCGAGTTCCCAAATTTTTCCGAAGACGGCAGGCAGCAGAGTCCAATGCAGAGGATTGGCTCTAAGTCCACGTAGGTGATGGGCTCTGGAGAGGGCTGGGGCTGGTAGATCCTTGGAAGGCTGGAGCTGCTAGCTGGTCCTGGAAGGCTGGAGTTGAGTCCTGGAGCTGAAGTGGCTACTGGTGGACTCTCCTGGATTGAGTTGATGCTGCTGGAAGGCTGGATGGTCCTGAAGAGGATTCTTGTTGGTTGGACTCTCCGGGGTTGAGTAATTTCCTACTGCCAGCGTCTGACTATTTAAAGGAGCCAGTCCTTTGTCAAACGCGATCTCGCAGCTCATTGGTCGAAGTAGAAGGGATGATTTGCCCGTTTTTCGATATATTTCGGATTATAGCGTTTAATTAAGCGGCGCGATCAATTATCGACTTGATTTGAGTCGCAATCAATAGTCGTTGAAATGTCGATTCTAACGACACCCAATTTGCTAGGTTTTGGTAAAGATTAGTTCAACTTGGAATTTTTTAATTCCGTGTTCGGCGTAAAACTTAATTAAGCATTATTCTTCTGGCGTATGTTAATAAGTTTATTATGCTTCGATCGGTTGCGCGCTATTTTTACAGGAATTTTGAGACTATTCACGCCTTCCTGTGATGCTTCCTTCCGCTAATTAAAATTTAATTTGTAATTTTGCATCCTTGCCCGCTGTACTCGGTCGTGGCCCTGATTTCTTCGTTACCAAATGCCTTTCCCCGGGCCGCTGTGTATGCTGAATTTCGGCCGCTCCGCCCGCATGCATTCGCTGGCTGATGGAAAAATTCGTTTTTCTCGATCTGCCTGGGTGCTAGAAACTTGGGATTGATTTTATCAGGTGGCGGCTTATTCCTCCTATCGGCAGGTATCCTTATGTGGGATTAAAACAGAGCGCACTCTGTTTTAAGAGCGTTTTTAGTGAAAATTTCTTAATTCAATCTGCAAACATTCGTGAGGCGTATTTCGCTTGCTGTCACCTTTCTTGGCCGGCCGGTTCCAATAAAGTTTATGGTTGCAATCTTGCTGCACTTTAGAAATTCGTTGTAATGGCACTTATTTTTATGATTTTAGGGTTTTGAAAAATACTTCTGCGTAGGATCGCGGCGGTTTGTTAAGCAGATGTAATATTCTTTGTTCTTCTGGCGCCTTTCGGGCGGCGTACATTTCTTTTGTTTTTTCGATCTGTTTAACGGTTCATATCAAAGGGAATTACACTAAAAATTAATATTTAATGCGTATGCTAAAAAACTTGTTTTAAATGGCCTGACATTGATAGCTGACAACTCGAAATTGAAAACACCAAAACGATAACACCACGGTGTTTTCACTTATTAATGCGTGGCCTGCATAGGGATTTTGTGCATTATGAATGGTATAATCAGACTAATAAAAGACAATTTTGAAAACAAAAGATACTGCACAGCAACCTTTATCGCCATCACGCAGGCCTTCGATAAAGTCTGTCATGATGGTCTTATTTGCAAGATCAAATCAAATTTACCCCACCCATACTGTAAAGTGCTAATATCATACTTGAGGAACAGGAAATTTCTAATAAAGCACAAAGAAGCCTCTAGTAGACATACAATCTAGCGTACCGTAGGGCAGTGTCCTTGGGCTACTGCTGTATACCTACTTTGTATACAGCTGACATGCCAACAACATCAGATACACAAACAGCTACCTTTGCAGATGACACTGCGATTATACCGTCGCATTAAAACCCCAACCTAGCTTCTGATTTCCTTCAATCCCACCTTAACAAAATTGAAACTTGGCTCAAACGATGGCGCAGTAAACCAAACACGTCTAAATCAGCACATGTCACGTTTACACTCCGAAAAGGGACATGCCCAGCAGTGAAACTTTGCAATACTGAAATTCCTCAAAAAGACGAAATCAGATAACTGGGATTCCATCTTGATAAAAAACAAACATGGACCAACCACATCTGCAGTAAAAGAATCCAGCTTGGACTACCGCATCGCAAAATGTTTTGGTTAATGAACCAAAATTCTTATCTATCTATGGAAAACAAGCTGTTATTTTACAAGATGATTCTAAAACCAATATGGTGCTATGGTATTCAACTATGGGGAACTACAAGTAACACCAAAAGTTGCAACGATTCCAATTCAAAACATTGAGAGCAATATGCAGAGCACCATGGTATATACCTAACCAAGTCCTCCATGAAGATCTAGGAATTCCTTACGTGAAGGAAGAAGTAGCCTCACTCAGTGTAAAATACCACGACCGCCTGAAAATACATCCCAACGCACTAGCTAGGAAACTCCTCATTGCTCCCACAGTGAAAAGACTGAAACGACTTGATCCATTGTACCTCCCTCGAAGAAACTGTCACTGAAGATACCAATACATTGATTCTCGATTTTCCTTTCAAGAATTGCTTTTGCACCATGCGTTATTCCAATTACTTCCGCTTGGAAGACAGTGGCCATTTTGCCTAGTGGTATGCTTTGGCGGAGAAAACTCCGGCACCCGTTCCATGCTTTGTTTTAGATCCATCAGTAAAGATGGATATATCTATATGCTGGGTAAACCCGGCATTTTCATAGACGTTAAATTGTCTGTTGAAGGCATATTGTAGAGGGAGGTAGTCTACTATAGCGTCCAGAAGAGGGATCTTGTCGACGGCCTCATTCAGGATGCGGGTATGCCTACCTCCCCTGCCTGCTGTGTGCCACAGCCCTTTGTAGCGCAGCCTCAAGGCGGTCCTTACGGCTACTTCCTCCACAAAAAGATCAAGTGGTGGAAGGCATAAAACCACCTCTAAAGCGGCTGTAGGGGTTGAGCGTATAGCACCTGTAGAACTAAGACAGGCAAGGCGTTGCACATGTCCTAGTTTACTTGCTGCCGTAGCCTGTCTGACCCTGGGCCACCAGACAAGTGCTCCATAACATAGCATGGGCCTTATCACGGCAGTATACAGCCACAAGGTAATTCGGGGGGAGAGTCCCCAGGATTTACCCAAAGCGCGGCGACACTGCCAGAATGCCATGCATGCTTTTTCAGTTTTAACTTTTAAATGTTTCTCCCAATTCAGCTGTCTGTCAAAAATAACTCCCAAGTATTTGACATTGTCTGAAAATCTGAGAGAAGTATTGAATAGCAGAGGTCTACGTAAAGGTCCTAGCTTCCTTTTTTTTGTGAAAAGTACCATTTCTGTCTTTGAAGGGTTGACAGAGAGGGCCTGTTCATTACACCATATTTTCGTTATTCGAAGAGCTGTCTGCATCAAGTTACAGAGCGTGCTCTCGAACTTGCCAGTAATGAGGATGACGATGTCATCCGCATATTCAGTAGTATAGAATCCAGCATCATTGAGTGTGCTTAGAAGGCTGTCTACCACTGTATTCCACAGTAGTGGGGACAGAACCCCCCCTTGCGGACAGCCCTTCGTCACAACACCTCTAATGGAGTTGTCTCCTACATTAAATTGTACTGCTCTCATCGTAAGCATGTGTTTTATCCACTCACAGAGAGTGGGTGCCACACCATGCCTGCGTAAGGCAGAGTTAATGCTCTCAAAGGAAGCCTTGTCAAAGGCTCCTTCAATATCAATGAAAACTCCCAGAGTGGACATTTTATTGTCTAGCGATCTCTCAATACGGTTCACTACAGCATGTAGCGCCGATTCAGTAGATCTCCCTGAGATATAGGCGTGTTGGTTCGGGTGCAATGGGTGTAAAGCCAGCACCCTTTCCCGTATTTCTCTGTCACAAAGTCTCTCAAGCGTATTTAGTAAGAAGGATGTAAGACTAATGGGACGATATGATTTGGCCTGGGTATAATCCGTACGCCCTGGTTTAGGTATAAAAACTACATTCACTTCTCTCCAGCTCTCCGGTATATATCGAAAGGCGATACATGCCCGGTAGATGCGCACCAGGTGAACAAGCATCAGGTCCAGTCCCCATTGTAGCAAGGCTGGAAAGATACCGTCCACTCCTGGCGACTTGAAGGGGAGAAAGGAGTTTATAGCCCAGGTTACCTTGTCACCCCGTACGACCTGGTTTGCCACATTCCAATCCTTTTCTGAGGGAGGTGGGATATTGGGTTTTGGCCATACATTGTCAGGGGTGACAATACAGCCTGGAAAATGTGTTTGAATTAGCACTTCCGCTGTCTCTTCGGGTTTGGTTGTAAAAGAACCATCCCCTCGCCTGAGACAGCCTGGCTGTTGGTTTGGATTCTTAGAAAGGATCTTCTTCAACCGAGCCGCGGAGGCAGTGGACTCGATGGAACTACAAAACGTTTTCCAAGAGTCCCTCTGTCTCTGGCGGATTTCTTTTTTGTATAATCGTTTTTGGTCTTTATAGGCCTCCCAGTTACTAGTAATTCTAGTTCTTTTTGCTTTGTTAAAGAGTTTGCAGTAAAAGAATCCAGCTTGGACTACCGCATCGCAAAATGTTTTGGTTAATGAACCAAAATTCGTATCTATCTATGGAAAACAAGCTGTTATTTTACAAGATGATTCTAAAACCAATATGGTGCTCTGGTATCCAACTATGGGGAACTACAAGTAACACCAAAAGTTGCAACGATTCCAATTCAAAACATTGAGAGCAATATGCAGAACACCATGGTATATACCTAACCAAGTCCTCCATGAAGATCTAGGAATTCCTTACGGGAAGGAAAAAGTAGCCTCACTCAGTGTAAAATACCACGACCTCCTGAAAATACATCCCAACGCACTAGCTAGGAAACTCCTCATTGCTCCCATAGTGAAAAGACTGAAACGACTTGATCCATTGTACCTCCCTCGAAGAAACTGAACTTGTGTCTTATATTCTATTATGACTAATAGTCTGGAATAACCTGTTATTTGTTGATTTAAGGAGCTTGCATTGGGCAAACTTCCACTATGTCATTTTCCATTATAATTGCTTACACTTCATTATATACAGTACTATTACTTATTGCCGTTAGACAGATTGTAATATTTCATGGGTGTAAATGAAAAAAAAAGTTCAACGACTTACCGTGGCACCCGGCTGTACCATAGTGGGTAGCCGAGAGGCGACGTAAGATAGGCTGCAAAGAGATAGTAAACAACAACAGCTAGTGCCGAACATCAACAAGACAGCTATTAAATGAGCAGCACTTGAACAAATGGTATGCGGGTACGCAAGCACAAAGAATGTGATTAGATAAGAGCACTCGGAATCGATTCAGCGAACCAGTAAACTACCCTAATTGAAACATCAACTATATAAAAACTATGGACCAAGTAATTCGCCAAACCAAATGTCGACGGGGCATCAACGAACATGACGTATTTATAGATATGGTAGTACTATTTGTGTGTATCCGTGGAATGGCTCGTTAATGCATGCATTCAGAAAATACGCAAAGCAAATGAAAATTTAGTAAACAAATGACGGTTTTTTACTAGTTCAAAATAAATTACAATCAGATTTAAGATTTGTACTAAGGAACCGCAATGAAAGATTGGAATCAAGAGATACGTCCTGTGCAGGTGCTGCTTGTGTGGAAAATCCAGACGAATCTATTAGAGCGCACTCGTGCTACCAGGTGTTCCAGTTCTCCCAACGCCGAATTTGTAATCCAACTGATCGGAGGAACAGTGACATACGGCTACTTGAACGACCGAAGATTTGCGGGAAATAGCATGACGAATTTTGGGATTACCGAACAATGTATGTGTGGGTGCGCGATAATAAGATCTTGGTGCGAAAATCAGAAAATTTGCAAATTATTCACATTAGCAATGAAGCGGATCTGTCTAAAATAATATAAACTGTGTTCTTTTCTATTGTAGTTACAGTATCGATCATGGCTCTGTCAATTTATTACCAGAATATTCGTGGTCTCCGTACCAAAACTGATAAAGTAAAAGCTCAAATAATTAGTAACAACTACGATGTTATTTGTTTTACAGAAACATGGCTTTTGCCTAGTATTCACTCCAATGAAATTTTCGACGACAGGTACATTGTATATAGACGTGATCGCGATTATGCTGCTACTAACCAAGTTTTGGGAGGTGGAGTTCTTATAGCTGTCCTTAAAAAATATGATAGTTCCTCTTGTTTGTCCTATAATAGCACGGCCGAGGATCTTTGGATCAAAATTATGTTAAAAAACAATACCTGCTTATATGTATGTAACGCTTATTTGCAGGACAAGCACGAGGAGCATCTCGGAAAAGTGATTGATATTGTACTGCAGATGCGTCAGAACTCACACTTTTTAGTTTTAGGTGATTATAATTGTCCCAATATAATTTGGAAGAGACAGGAAAGTTTTTTATATCCTGAAACTGTATCCGGTCGATTATCAGAGATCATTTCTGACCCCATCAGTATTTGCAATTTCAAACAATACAATCATGTTTCAAACGCTAATAACAAATTGCTAGATTTGGTATTTTCTGACACTAGCGTATCAGTTGAATCGGCGACTGAATTTACATTGTCGAAAATAGACAGCCATCACCCGCCACTAGCTATCACTGTAGATTTGGACTTATTTACCTCGTTAGCAAATATATCGCACCCTAAGTATCTTTTTCATAATGCTGATTACGCAAAAATTAATGCCGATCTCGCGAGTCAGAACTGGTCTCTTGCTTTAAATCATCTAAACATTGATAACGCAACCGATACTTTTTACAATATTCTTTATTCAGTTATTGATAGACATGTAGAAAAACGTACTCCTAAGCACAACGACAAATACCCAGTATGGTTCTCACGTGAGTTAATAGTTTTAATAAAAGAAAAAACTAAAATTAGAAATAGAATAAAATCCTATAACAGGGACTGTGATAAAATACGTTTTAACTTTCTTAGATCTAAGATTAAGTCATTAACCGATCAGTGCTACTCTCGCCATATAGCTAAAATAGAAAAAAATATTCAATCAAATACTAAACAATTTTGGTCTCACGTTAGGCAGAATAAAACAGATTTTGGACTTCCATCTAAAATGACTGACAATGACACTTCCAGTAATATTCCAACGATAATAGCCAATTATTTCGCAGTTCATTTTTCATCAGTTTGGGAACCTGCTGCATTTAAACCAATGCAAAATATTAATACACCCTCACCGGATATTCCCTTTTCCGAATTATCACTTAGTCAAAATGAAATACAGGATACTCTTTCTAATCTCGACGTTTCTAAATCTAAAGGCCCTGATGGTATTGATCCATATTTTATAAGAAATTGCTCTCACACTTTATGTTATCCTCTACAGCTTTTGTTTAATAAATCATTGAAATGTGGTGTATTTCCAACTAAGTGGAAGTTAGCTTATATTACGCCTATTTTTAAATCAGGCGATAAATCAGTGGTAACTAATTATCGACCTATTTCGAAGCTCTCGGTATTTGGAAAGGTATTTGAAAGCATAATAAACAAGTACTTAATGTCTTTTATGGAAGCTTATATAACTCCCAAGCAACATGGATTTTTAGCCAAAAAATCAACAGTAAGCAATTTACTTATCTTTTCAAATTATCTTGCTGAGAGCTTCGGGGAAGGGCTTCAGGTCGACACGGTGTATACAGATTTTAGCAAAGCCTTCGACAAGGTCAACCACTCATTACTTGTTCAAAAACTTTTATATTACGGCGTTACAGGAAATTTACTGCAGTGGTTTACATCGTATCTCACTAACAGAACACAGATGGTTGTAGTAAACGGTTTTAATTCTAATCTTCATTACGTTACGTCTGGTGTGCCTCAGGGCTCCCATCTCGGACCAACTTTATTTTTAATCTTTATTAATGATTTATCAGTTATACTGTCATGTGGTCATTTGTTCTTTGCAGATGATCTTAAAATATATCAAGCCATAAAAAACCAAAACGACACAAATAAATTACAAGTAGATCTTGACACGTTGTCGACTTGGAGTCTTCTTAATTGCTTGCCACTGAATACAAATAAATGCTGTTACATTAGATTTACAAGAAATTTAAATTGTTTAAAATATGACTACACGATCGCACAAGAAAGTATCCATGAAGTAAATTTTATGAAAGATCTTGGTGTTACTTTTGATTCTAAATTAACTTTTATCAAGCATATTGAAAACATTACAAATAAAGCAAATTCTATGCTAGGATTTATTTTAAGAATTACAAATTCTTTTAAAAATATTAATACATATAAACTGTTGTATTCTGCTTACGTTAGATCAAATCTTGAATACGCAAGCGTAATCTGGAACCCTTGTTATGCAATTCATTGTAATAGAATCGAAAAAATCCAACGAAAATTTGTAAGAATTACTTGTAAGCGACTGAATATTGACTTACCTAGCTATGGCTGTAGATTGGCGACTGTCGGCTTAATGACTTTGGAAAATCGTAGGAAGTGTAATGATGTTACTGTTCTTTATAAGATTGTAAATAATATGTTCAACTGTCCGGATTTAATTTCATGTATTACTTTTAATGTGCCTCAGTTCAATACCAGACATTTTCAACTGTTCAAATCGGAATTTGCTAGTACCAATGTTATTTTAAACTCACCGTTTTGGAGAATTATGCGATCTTATAATCAGTATGCTAGGTGTATCGATATTTTCTGCATGTCTTTTCCAAAATTCAAAAATATGCTTATGAAAAATCTTTAAATTTGCTTTGTTTTTTGTTTTCATTACTTATAGTTTTTTATTTTCATTTTATTGTACTACTAGTACCACAATGCTGCCGTGCTTGGCTGGAGAGTAGTGTTTCCATTGGTGAACATTGGAGATGCTGCTGTTTGGCTAAGTGCGGCAGAATAATAATATCTTGTAATTCGTGTCAACCTGTAATTGGGTTCTTACCTGTTGGTTGACCATGTGATATTCTCTTAAATAAATAAATAAATAAATAAATGTAGGAAAGAATGGGAACGAAGAAGGAAAAGGCCTGAAAATAAATTCGACTAAGCGTTAGACCATGTGAAAGTAGAGATGGCAATTTCATACCTGAGATTTCGGGCGACCATCAGGTGTTTTCCTTCCAAATACTGTCAAATCCTGAATTCATGATACGGGTGCAACAATTCGCCAAGCCGCTAAAAACAAAGCTGGAGGAGCCCGAACAAGCACGTCTTATAACTTCAGGCTCCAAAAAAGTTGCAAAACTCATAATGAAACATGAAAGTAAGCTCCCTTCTGAAGTTGTATATAGAGCTGAACTCCGAAATAATATTTTCGGACGGTAACAATGCAGTTGTTTTGCTGTTTCTATTGATCCTTGCAATATCTTGGAATATTCAAGAACCCTGCGAGAAGAGTTAAAGCAGCTATGATTTACTTATGTGAGTTGTTGAGTGAATTTTTTCACGGTTTCACTCCATCCATCGTTTTTCGGTTATAAAACGAGCTTCTTTATTGATACTATACAGCAATAAATGTCTACTTTTTTTAAAACATAACATTTTTCAACTGTCATAAAGAAGATTTATTAATACGAAAATTACTGAGCATTTGCAGGAGAAAATAATTGCATAGAGAAAGTTTCTAAATGATAATAAAAAATTACTTGGCTATGTATCTTTTGTATGGAAGCTAACCACTCTCTCAGCTGAAGTCCTAAAATTTCCCAAACGTGAACATCCAGGCACACAGGTACTTCAGCACAAACTCGCCCTAATTAACGTCTTGTTCTCAACCGACATAAATTTTCCAGCACGTGCTGTAGGAAATAGGTCGCTTATATAAGTTAACTGTGTACATCGCAAACGGACCCATAAATAACCGGACACGAAGCGCTTGTTACGACTTCCAACGCAAACGTGGGCGAAAGAGACGTCTCCCTATCGCGGATTACAGGATTAGGGATGTTTTTGATCAGGCCGCCTTGTTCTTCTGCCATCGATTGGGACCTCCTCCCCTGATTAACTTAAGAATGGACGCTGCGCTTAACGTAGCGAATCCCGGGATGGTTTGCTAACGGGGCGAAGGGCGTGCGTGGGACTTTCGCGTAATTAAGGGCGTAAATCAGGGAAAGTTTCGCGAAATCACTGTTTTAATTTAATTTCGCGCCGGTCATACATGTTGCCCCACTTTGTTTGCTTTCTGTTTAATTAATTCACTGGAATTACTTTCCCTTTATTAGCTCTTGGTGGGCGCTTTTAGCGTTCTGCCAACTTTGCAAAAATTCAATTTATATCATAAGCCAAGGAGTCCTATCCTGAAATTTAAGTTTTGTATTATTTTGCCAGCGCATAAAGCACCAGCCTCTACACCGCAAGGTAAATGAGGTTACAGATTATACATACATACATACATTATTTTGAAATGAGTCGAATGTGAACATTCGCGTTCTAATTGAATTTCCTGCGCATTTTAAAGAAATCGTCACCTTAAGCCGTAAGCGTTGCTGTGTTGTAATTCCTACTTTCGTCTACAGATGGCCTGTTATTTTGTTTATATGGTCTACGATTTCTCGGAGCTGTGAGAATATACTTGCGCACTGATGATATAATTTGAAATTATTGTCAGGTGTGACAGGTGTAACCTAAATGTTAGTAGTAAACAACTCAGAATGCCGATTAAAATGTATTAAATGATTCTGGAAATGTGGCACTTTAAAGACATCTTGAGGCAGATCTGAACATTCCCACTGTAATTGTACAAGTTATTGTATGGTGAGCTTTTTAATCTCTGACGTAAACTTGATTAACTTATTTTTATAAGCCGATCCAAAGAGCGGTCGAGCCGTATAACATTTGCAGCTCTTTGTTCTTTTAACTAAATTCGCTGCGGATGCACCCAACAGGGAACGTGACAAAATCTTTTTGGTAACATTTGGTTGACGCAAACAGTCGCGTTTCGGTCCAGTGTGGCTTAATTGCGATTATAGCGCTCACAATGCAAATTAAATACGCATTTGCTGCAAGCTCATTAATTGTGAAACATGCGGAAATGGTGCAAAAGATGGAGAGGGTTCCGCTTTTTATATAAACTATTGACCTGGGAGCTAACGGTGATAGTAATTGATATGATTTTGTTAGGATCTGAATTCCCGATTTTTATTCATTCAAGGTTTCGATTCAATGTTCCTAAAATTCCAATTTAATTTTAATTGCAAAACTAAAATGCTGCAATGCACATTATGTAAATTAAGATCCACTCGTACTATGAAATTCTTAAAAACACATTTAAGGATCTAAGCATCTCACTCAGTGTTGGCCTCCAACAATGCGCATTTAATCGCTTTAATGATATTTATGGGTGGCTATTGTTTTCCAACTAATTGTATTATTGTTGTAATCAAAACGACAGACATATCGGCACACTCGAAAGGTAGATAAGAGTGGCAAATGAGAATTTGGAATAAACATTGTTATACCAAATTTAAAGCTAAAATCAAATCATCGTGACTACGTGAGCACATTGAGGGGCCGGCTAGCTAAACATGTAAACGGCAAAAGATTCAATCCATTAATACAAAAGGAGCGGCAATGAGTCTTTATACAACAAATATGCAGATAGAAACGAGAACTCAAACTCAAAGCTTAACTAAAATCATCATAATCTGCAATGCAATAAATATCTTAACCAGGCCATAACTCAGTTTGCAGTAATGAAAATACACATAATCATAGGTACATGCATACAAACGTTTGTAAAAATATAACAGGCAAATGTGTAAATAAGGCCTTAACGGAAACTCATCGGAGAATCAAATCAAAGATGGTCCCACAAAAACAAAGCGAAATCCGAGGAATGCTATCGAAACCGCTGAAAAATTAATCGGCACAGCAAGTAATGTCAATGTAATGACTCAATTTAAACTGCACGGGGAATCTGAAGGATTCAGCCCAAGCTGTGGTAGCACCTCTCCCCACAATTTTTAAGTTAACAGGTACTAAACTGCAACAATTAAACTTTTACTCCCTGAATATAATCTTAGCTCTCGGCGATAGTAAATAGTCCAACGCCAGGGTCTGGGTCAAGAACGCCTCATCAGCTGGAATTCTGGGAATGAAGACCGAAAAAACTCGGAAGTCATCACACCGGGAAAACTGAACAGCACGTGTACAATACGGAACGAGAACATCTCGCTACAGGAACATGGCTGGTAGAAACAGAATCGAGAACAGCTAGAAAAGCCCGAAACGTTAAAACCATTCGACAATATATGAAAGCAGGCTCAAATGACCACGTGCGACTTACGCCTAACGGTCTAAAGCGGGATAAACTGAAGGCATCTAAGCGGCGAGACTAAAATGCACAGGAATTCGCATGCGAGTTTCGAAGACCGAGAAAGCGCACTCACCGCGACAAAGCAGACGACAAAATTAGAATGACTGCGCGAACCATTAAAAAATATGTTAATTAACTTTAGCTCGAAATGCGACGCTTTTCCCCCGTAACAGCATATGATGGCCCTTAAAGTAAATGAGAGAATCGTGTATCTTCTAGACTTCAATAAGACTCGCAGACAAATAAAGTTGGAAAAATTTGTTTGCTAAGACAAGAAGCCATATAATTTCATTAATTATTATTTAACAATAGGTGCCTCATCACATCAGTTACGTAGAATATGTAGACGACATACTGATCTTCTTTATAGGTGAAAATGGATTAGAAATAATTATAAAAATAATTTGAAAACCCCATATTCGATAACAACTAGAGAGAGTTGCATACATATAGCCAGCCATGCAGATATCATGGAAGAAGATGTGGTCAAAAGGGAAATAAATTGAAAAAGTTTAAGAAGAAAATTGCTACAGACTGCGAAGCAATTCGTAGTACGCAAGACAGAGAATTGCGGCGCACAGTTACACTATACCAGACAGAGTGAAGAACTGCGTAGGAAAATATACAGTGAATTTACTACAGATTGCTGCATTGCTTATTTTTCTTTTGGTAGCTAATATTTTGTTTTTGAAACTCTTTCTTGAAGTACAACCATCTTATGTGTGTCATCATAGTGCTACCATGTCATATATGATAAAGAACCGAGGAAATTATATATAAATACAACAAATCTACTACGGAAAACGTCATCTCTCGTTTTTATTCTTTTATAGACTTACAGCTCACTTTTGAAATCTTCGTTTTACGTCTTCTCCGATTGTTGGTAATACTCAGATCCTAATTCAACGTTCTCTAATCTCCCTCTGTCTTGCTTTCTTTCTATAGGTTAATCTTCCATCACTCCTGCTACTAATATGTGTATTTCTATTCACATTTTTATGCCAAAACGTTTTCTGTCGTGCGTCGATCTTGTTATATCCTCTCTCCTAGTCCTGAATCCTTAAATTTTGTCTTTTACTAGCCAATCTTTAACGTCATGTAATTGCTGCACCATTTTTGAATATTCGATTGCCCATGTGCTTTATTTGAATTGTCTAGATGCTGTGTAACATGGAAGGCATTATTTAAATTTAGAGAGGACTATGTATGACACATTTCACTTGCGCTTGCTGAATGAAATCATAAGCTAATTACCTTCATTCCCGGACCCTCTTAGCGCGTCCTAATTTAAGTAACTTTGAGGCACCGGCGTAAGCACCAAACTTTCAAAGTGGAGGCGCCAATTAGTTCACCTAAAGCTCCATAACCATAAACGCAGGTCCACCGTAGTCTTCATCATCATCATCGCGCCACCATCCATCACCCCTGTAAAATTGAATACCAGTCCATCAATCAAATGAATGTCCCTTCGATAGGCCCGATCGAGTCCCGAAATCGCGGCATTGTGTGGGACGCCTCTTTCCATCGCAATCTCGCAGCACGCCTAAAAACCTAGGTGTTTTTAGGGGAAAATCCGGGAAACCACCCTGTCCCGGCTGCGTGCTCTGAGCTTGAGTGCGGTAATCTCAGGCTGGAGAAGTGCTCTCGACTTGACAGGAGAAAGGGATAGCTTTGCGGAGCAAACGCGCGTATTTAAAGTCGTTATGACGGATGAGGATTTCGTATTGTCTGAGTATCAGATTAATGCGGGAAGTTGGGGCTGGTAATCGCGCTGTTGGAAAAGTTGGGAGTACAAATTGCGGAGGTGGATCCTATGTTTTAATTAAGGAGTGGAACGGCTTTATGTTATGTATGTTCCTGTTATACAAACGATGGCACTTAGATAATTACTACACCAAATTCAATACTGCAATTATTTCAGAGAAGATCCGTTTTGTATACACAAACTTAGTTTTTAAATTTTATTAAAACGACCACTTTATTTTTCACACTTCGTCCCAAGCGACTATACACATATTTATAAACGTTTGAACCTGAGAAAAATGTTTTGTTCTAGTTTACGTTGCTGTCATAATGTAATCACAATATTTACAGTATGCTAGAAGCTACATTTGGATTACTTGTGATCTTTCATTTAATATTTAGATTATATATTATACATAAAACAAACGTCAGATCTAAGACCCGAGCTGTTTCTCAGTTAACATACCATGATTGAGAAAACGACTAGCGTGCGACAGGTAAGGGTTGATGCTGGATATATTCAGAATATCAGCATAACACGCTAGACGGACGAAAGCTATCGTAAAGAATGGATAGAGCTAATAAAGTAAAGGGGTGACTGTTCTGGCCGTATATGTTGGTCTTTTTTTACTATGGATTGTGTTTTATTTTTTATTTTTATTTAATTTTTGTACTCAGCCAACAGCCGTTAGGCCAATTATAGGCGTCGCTGTACATTTATGGGGACTTTCAACCCCACTAACGACTGGCATGATGTTATTATGACACCCGGGACCAACCGTGAAACTCCCATCCAAGTTCTGACCAGAAAAAGCGTTGCTTAACTATACTGATCGTACGTGGACGCTTGTTCAAGCTACACCACCCGGGACTCCGTTTTTTTAACGACGCCGCCACTGATTTTTAACCCAATGGATAAGCTACGATGATAAACATTTTTTCTTCGTCTACCAATTTGACTTTCGCAAGCAAACACCCGTCTAATCAGTTTAAAACCACACCTATCCCACTACCTAGCCGCGCACCGACCTGGTAAGTCTGTTGCAAGCAGTCAACTGGTTTTAATCAATTTTTATTACATTATTACAATTATTTTCATCAGTAGTTTTTGTAGTAAATCTTCGTTACCCATACTATTTGTATTCAGTTAGTCTCACAATTCTTCGTCTTTACTAACAAAAACCTTCTCGCCCCTTATCTAATCCACTCCGAATGCCATTATTTTTGTAAAGGGGAACTGTAAACTCTATAGCATTCGAACCAATAACCATATTGTTGTCGAGATCAAAGTTATCACCTCCTTTTTTAGCCCGTTGTTACTGGCAAAAAACGACGTATCTTGAGCTAGAGTCGTGTGGCGTATTATTTGAATTGTCCGTGTCGCGTCGTCATTCTGATTTTGTCCGCCTTGTTGCGGTGGGGATTTCATATTTTCCTTGCTGGTCACTGGCGAATTTCCTAATCCTGTCAGCGCTAAAATGGCTATCCTTATCAGCCCGTTTTCGATATCTGGTGTAAGCTACGTGGTCATTTTAGCTTGCTTTCTGGTTCGTGCCGAATTAGTTTAACTTGCGGGGCATTTCTAGCTGTTCCAATCCCGCAACAACTGTTTTGATCCTTTATCGAGTTGCGGTGATCCCGTATCCAGGTATTGTCGTTCCATATCGTGCACGTGCTGCTCTGATCCAGTTAGTTGCATTCGTAAGCTGCCGTTCGACCGGGTTTGCTGTCTGATTTATTTGGTGTTGGGAATTGTGGCGTTAGGCCCCGGCGAGCCTCATTTGTGATGCAGCCATAACCTACTGCGACATATGCTTTTGCTAAGTGTTAAGGAGCCGGTAATCAATGACAAGGGAACGACTGCTTGGTTGTGCCCGTAGCTATTTTATTGCTTTATAAATTTTCTGTTGTGCTTCCACGTCTCGGGCAGAATTCTTCAAATACCCCGTGAAGTTTAACTTGTAACGTATCTATTTTGTTACGAACCCACGCCATCTTCACTGTTAGCTGATTGGCCTTCAAATGTACCCATGTGGTTACGACTGTTTGTTTTTGGCATAAAATTGGTATCACCATTCCTGTCTATAAATGGGCAAAGGCCTCCTCCAGCGACTTTCAATTTTGGGCTAACTAACCATTGGACTCTTTTTGATCTATTCGTTTTCGCGTGTTTGACTTAGAAGTTTTAATGTTTTTGCAATATATTTTACTTTGGTATTCTTCCGTACGTTGGTTGTTGTATGGTGAGATTCTGAGCATTTTGTTATCTTGCTCTATCTCTTCGTGATTAGCAATTTCTCGATGATATTTTCCGTAAAGATTAAAAGGATGCAAGGAATAATTGTGTACACACGTTACCATGGAGAGAGAGGCATAGTGAAGGACAACTAATTTGAAGATATAATTACGTTGCCGCGATGCCTCAATTGGGCGAACGAACATGCACGATGTCATCAGATGGTACAAATATGCTGAGAGAATGAAAGCACCATCTTACAAGGATATCAAATCGAAGATTAAGTAGAGTAATTAGTAATTCAAAATTGCAAAAAGTGCCAAACATCACTTGCTGTCGATGGAGTTGGAGAAGAAATTGGAATAAACGGACTTATAATATCAAAACAAAGAAGAAGAACTTTCCATAATTGCAAGACATAATAAACACGAAATATCACGGTTTTCAGTAAAACCTTCAAACAGATCACGAGACTATTGAATATGAATTTTATACGGCGTCAGAGGAGTAGAAAGTGGAATAAACAATCACAGACGTATGTCAAAACCAAGAAGTTCTAAGAACAGAAGAGGAGTGTTTTGTGTTATTTAGTACTTCGGTTTGGTTTAGAAGACCTCTTCTGTTCCAATGTTACATTTATTAGAATCCAAGGAAACGCTTTTGTTAGTTGTTAATTACCGGGCCAACAATGAACCGTTAATTTTAACCGAATAAGCGAAAATCCCTCAATCAGCAAATCCCCGCTCGGTGGAAAACACGCGAACAGTGAACAAAGCGTAGGGGACAAAGACACAGACGCGACGCCCGCGTCCCAGGCCAAAACGCCAAATTACATTAGCGTTATCCGCAATTTTAATTAAGGCGGTCCGCTAATTAAATACCCATAAGAGATACCGAAGAACGTCTGCGACTTCCTGCGGGCTGTCTAGTGGCTGTTCCCTCTCGAAACACCGCCGATGGCGCTTGTGGATATGGAATACGATAACTCCATTTCCTCCATTAGGAGGCTTTTAGCGATTAGACTCGTGTTTCCTCGCGATAATTTATGTGCACAGCCGAAATTAAACATGCTCTGCGGTTCAAATGGATCAACTAAATTTATTATCTGACTCGTTGTGGTCCCGTCGGATGGAACGCGTTTGGGTTTAAATTAAACACCTGATTGTAAACACCAAAGTTCCCTAATCGGCTACACAGCAGGCTCACACTCGAAACTATTATTAGAGGCACTCTGCGCCGAACGCGAACTTGAAGTGGTGCTTGCCGAAGCTGCATAAAGCGATGTCTCCGTGGTGGACTTTCTCATACTTCCTTCTAAGTTTATTAGAAAAGGAGAAGATTGATTATCTGTTTATAGTAAGATAATAAAAAAATATTCTTCAGAAATAACCCGGTAGTTTAACAACTTGTTCGTTTTATCTATAGCTTTTTTCTATTTGTAAACCATTATCAACCGCCCTCAGTCATAGCAATTTTTTGCTGGCGCTTGCGTTAATTCAAGATGGGGCACAGGATTACATTATTTATTCGATATTCCAGCCGCACGGTTTTTAGTGTTGCCGCAGCAGTTTTCAGAGGCAGCTTAACGACATCACTTCCATTTCGACAAATTGATCAGCATGGTTAACGACTGATTAATCAGCCGAATGTGGCGGTCCTCTCACGTGCACGCGTTTCGGCCACTTTTATCTCGTTTTTATGGTGGCGGCGTAACCGAATTCTCCGCTTTATAGCCTGTAAATGTGTTTATGCCGCGCTGTTATGGCGCCCCATTTCCATCAAACTTTCCAACAAAGTAAAAGAAGGCTCTTACAGTACGCTCGGTGCGCGAAATTTTTACCGATGCTTTCTTGAGAGCTTTCCCGCAAATTTCCCTAGTTCTTAAAAGTTCTGGGGCATAAACCAAAAATGTGTTCCGTTGAAAGAGTTCGGCAGCTGTAAGTCTCATACATAACGCAAATTCCAATCTGTGAACCTTTTCATATGCCATGATAAGAGAGCATTGAGCTTTTATGGGATTTCGTTGAGTATAACTTGAGTATAACGATCCTCAAATACTTCGATATGCATCCTCTATGCAAAGGTCGAAGACAAGTATTGACCGCATCTCGTTATTGCTTGCTATCTATAGCTAATCTAGTAGTAGTAGTTAAATACTGCCAGTTAAACGCTTTAATTTGGTCTGATTAGCGAATGTGTTCTCTATGTCGATTACCTTTAAATAACCCGAATACTGTCTCTTCTTCTTTTCTTGTTCTTAGTCTTCTTCCTTTTTCGTCTTCGTCTTCTTCTTTTGTTTCTATACCATTTTATTTTTTTCTACTTTTCCTTGCATTTTCTGTGCACCCAGTTAGTGCAAGTATCAACAAGAGAAGCAGGAAGATGTATCCAGACGATCACAAACGTTACATCTGAAGAAATTACCGAGGTAGACGTAAACGTACTGAAAATTGCACGAAGACAACTGAAGATGACTAAACCTTCGGAGGAAGACAGAATCACGAGGGAAGACACACTTAAAAACCTGTCGTGTCAATACAAAGACATAAGGATCGATGGAAAATACCTGAACCGCTTGAGAATTGCAGACGATGCTGAACTGATTAGCAGTGGTACCGAAGAGCTTGTAAGGAAAACTGCTGTAAGCATCAAAGTCCGTGGGGCTGAAAATGAACATTCGGAAAACTAAAATAATGAGCACATAAAAGATTGACTTGGAGCCCTGTGAGCTAGAAGTAGACAGCGACATTCGTGGGAAGCAGTTGGAGCCCTAGGTGTGCGACAGCGTCTGAATTGGTGGTGTTTTCAGAGTTGTCGAGCAAAAGGAGTCGTTCTGCAAGGCATCAGCGACTTGTATCTGCAGGCCAACGGCAACGTAGAAAAAGGGGTCCAGGCATCGTGGGACTTGCTGGGGGCTCGAGTTAAGCTGTAGTTTCCATAACAAAAGCAACAGAGCGATTTCTAAGTGGCGTCGGTTTTTGAGCATTTCTGGCAGATAAGTCATCTGAGTGTTTTTTAAAACGTGTAATTACTTAGTACTATTTTTATCAACTAGGCAACGCTTTAATTACGTAATCACAGATAATAGCGAATTTGTTTTGCAAAATTTTGAGTTTGGATTGCCAAATTTGAATTTGGTTCCCATTAGTTAAAATATCCAGTATTGTAGCGATTCCATTGGTTAAATGAACATTGTTCAAAGCGTTTATAATTACTTTATTAAAAAGAGACCACGATATTTAAGTTGATAGCAAATATATTTCAGTAATTGATACTAAATGAAGATAATACTTGCTAGGATGTAGAAACCCGCTTCATATGAGATAGTCATTTATTTTACACAAAGTTAATAGTATTACAATAGATAGGGCATAAACCACAATAATATATGTTGTTAATTCAAGGAACTTTGGCTTTGGGTAAGCGATATTTTACGAAAATTCAGATTTGGCAAGATCTCTTCGACTGTCTTCTTGTACTACTGTTTCTCTGTGCAATGAATGGAAGAAGAGAAAAGCGAAAACCTTTTCGTGATTTTCTAGTTAAGATCATGGAAGTTGCCTAATATTCGAGTGGCCTTGTTGATTGTATCTTTGTTATCTTTTGTATGTTGTCCCCATCTTTCCATTGAGGTTTTACGAGTCCCGTTCAGTTGTAGAGAGTACAAGGTTGGATAACCTTCCTTGGGGAGGTACTACTACTACTTGTTTTTAATACTTTCAAAATTCTTTCTTTTCAGGTCTTGGATTTCAGCCTTTCTTTGGGGCATCATTCTCTCTTTGCCTTAAAGGCGTCTCCTTCTTTGTTATCGTTTGTATGTCGTCCCCTCGTTGCCACTGGGATTTTATGAGCCCCGTTTAGCTGTACCTGCGGAGTTGAATAACCTTAGTTGTGGAGATACGTATACCCCGTGTTGTTTTTAATATTTTAAAAATCCTTTCTCCGCGGCTCTTGGACCTATGCTTTCCTCATACACATCCTTCCCTCTTCGGTGTAAAGGTGTCTCCTTCTTCGTTATCTTTTGTATGTCGTTCCCCCGTTCCGATCGGGGTTTTATTAGTTTCGTTTAGTTGTAGAGAGTTGGATATCTTTCGTTGAGAAGATACCCCTGGTTGTTTTTAATATGTTTATGTTTTACTAGTACATTATTGTTTCTTACTAACTGGGATGCAAGGCATATTATGGGGTACATAATACCCTGGCGGGCATTATGAGTTACTATGGAACTTGAATAGTCAGACATGACAAACCTAGAATTTATGATCAATAATGTACCTCAATGTGTCGATGCATTCACAGCAATAGTTGATCATTCAATATAAGCTTTCTAATTCATTATTTAGGTTATAAAGAAACACTAATAAGACATAAAATGTTGTGTTCACAACGGGCATTACTTTATGTTTATACCCTCGGGCGACATTCAAACCCTCGGGCGACTTTCAAACCCTCGGGTCAGAAGCCCTTTAGCGGGCATATACATCTTTATAATACCCTTGGTACATAAATAACTATTAAACTCTTTTCTCTTCAGGTGCCGGGCGTAGGCCGTCCTCATAGACATCCTTCCCTTCGCCATGAAGGTGTTTCCTTATTGATTATCTTTTGCATGTTGTCCCTTTGTTCCCATTGGGGTTTTATGAGTCCCTTTCAGTTGTAGAAAGTGCGAAGTTGGATAACTCTTATTAAGGAGATAGTGTTACCCCTTGTTATTACTAATACCTTAAAAATCCGTTCTCTTCAGGTCTTAGGCGTAAACCTTCCTTATAGGCATTCTTCTCTCTTTGCCGTAAAGGTGTCGTATCTTTTGTATGTTGTCTCCTTGTTCACATTGGGATTTTATAAGTCCTGCGCAGTTGTAGAGAGTATAAGATTGGGTTACCTTCGTTGAGGAGATACTTTTACCCCTTGTTACGCTCATTTTGTCGTTTCACATAATAGTTGAAATAATTAATCAGATTTGGCAATTCACATTTATTTCGTAAAAATACAATAATTTTACCTAACTGGTTAGGCAACCCTACTAGCATCAATCTTAAATTCGAACAAAGTACAGCTCTGTCTTTATCAGCTTAAAGCACTCTCGCATTCCTGAGTTTTTGTACCACTTTCACATTTTTTAACTATTGATAAGCTGAATTAGACTGCTTTTGGGGAATTTTTCGGCCATTTCCTGGCGAGTCTTGCGTGTAAGTTGATCGCTCCTTTTGGGGTCCCAGTCTCACGGCTTTGATAGCCATCTTTATTGTTGGAAGGATATGGGAGGCTTCGTAACTCCTGTTGGAATGTTCGGTGATTTGTGCTTATATCACCGGCATTAGTTTCGTCACTGACGGATTTGATGGGACGTTCCTTCTTCGCACGCCTGACTGAACGATTTGGCTACTTTACACCTTCAGGTTAGTAGTTGGTATTTGCCTACGGTCTCCTCCCTTGCGCGCCGTAATCTATCTGGAAAATTTGTATTTTAGCCATTTTATTGCACCCTGGAAATAAGTTATTACCTGGATTGGTTCTATTTGTATTTGGGCAATTGGTGCCTGCATCGCCTACCTGCGGCCTGTTCGCTTTCCGTTGGCTCGTGGTATTGAAAGCTACGTTTAAATGTACTTACCTTTGGCCTGCAGAGCGTTCCGCTACGCCCACTTCAAACGTGTTGAATGTTGCTTTTGAATTGGGCCCCCTGTAACGTAATATAAAATTCAGATATGCTATTACGCCTTCATAGGACGTTTAATCTTACCTAGGTTACAGCCTAGCTGTATTGAACAACGGGATCTGCCGCTAGATATCTGTTTAGGCCAGTGCCCTCAAAATTCAGCTGCCAAGGTTAGTTTCATAAACGTTAACGCGCAGTGGAAAACGCTAGGTTAAATGCTAGAATTGGGTAATAGGTTGTAACTAGCGAACCGCCCGCGGTAACTGAACGTCCAAACTTTGAATACTCGTAAAATAATTTTGCAATTTTTGTTTTAATTTTGTTAGGAGCATATTCAAGCCGTAGTTTGAACAATCATAACAAGAATAATGAGTTTATCATAGATATCTCTTCGACACTGTATGATCATACAATCGTAAGGGGTTTCGACCCCTTAAAAATTTGAAGTTGTCAAAGTTAAGTTCGAGCTAACATTCGGGGTAGCAGTTCGCTAATCGCTTGCATTGATCCACACTTTGCTTCACAGAGTGCGTGCCTACTGTTGTGCCCATTTTGTACTTTAATTGATGGTATTCGTGCAGCTAGCGAGATTAATTATATTTATGCAGTTCCCATTGTTTTTTTATGTGTTTAGGTTAGGTCGTTTATTGGTTTGTTTGCACATATATATTCGCATATTTATTATCGCATTTGTGTGTCGATGTGAATATCTAGTTATTGTTACCGTTTGCACTGTAGAACCAATTGTTTAAATAAATATTGTTACGAGTTATTGGTTTTGTCGTTATTTGGCTAGCTGGATTTATCTCATACCTTGGGGAGGTCCGACTCAAGGATTTGTCGACGTCGATGACCTGGCGCCCTCTCCCCTACTTTTTTTTCAGCTTAGCTGGAACCCCGACCCTTCCCGACGAGTTAGCCAAATTAGGTCGATATTTACCAGCCGGCAAAATACCAAGTATAACTTTCGCCACCAGGTAAGGCCGACCCTTAATCCTTCGTCACACCCTTGTTTTTCATACTGTCAAATTCTTTTTCTTCAGCTCTTGGACGTAAGCCTTCTTTGTTAAGTTTTGTAAGTCGTCCGTCCCCTTTGCCATTGGAGCCCCATTCAGTTGTACATACAAGGATGGATAACCTTCGTTGAGAGATACTTTTACGCCTTGTTGTTTTAATACTTACAAAATCCTTTCTCTTGGGGTCTTGGACGTAGGCCGTCTTCATAGATATCTTTCTCCCTTTACAGTAAAGGTGTCTTCTTCTTTGTTATTTTTTGGATGTCGTGCCCTCGTCATTCTCGGTCTCCAATGCAAAATTTTATTTGTCCATTTTCATATAGTTCTTCAGTTTTCCGTTTTGTGTGGCGATGTTTTGAGACTTATTGTACATGGCGCTTTTTATTATGGGTATTTGTGTGCTTTTCTGTCCTTGTGCCCCCATCTACTTTCTTTTATTGATTGTTAACTAACCATCTTTAATTCGCTCTGTATTATAGGTATCATTGCTGATTACTAGTGGTTTTGAGTACCCAGTCATTTACCACTAGATTTGTTTAAAAAAGTAAAAAGGCCATTCTTGTGGAAGCGTTGAATATTGGAGATATTATACTGATTTATGGGAAATTTCTTTCTGAAATATGCCCCACTTGAAAAGATACGAACGCTTTCCCGGCTTCCCCAGGCTTCTATGCAAGCTAAGTTAAGTGACACAATTCATCTCGAAAGCAATGACTTCTCCATAAAATCAGCCACGTTGTATTCATAACTGCTCTTTACACCCCCACAAGGCCCATCGGATGTCTGCATTCCAACAAACGATCCCAGCGGCGTGTTTTACTCCACCTGATCGTCGTAAGAAACGGCAGCCAGCGACATCATGGCTCATGAATTCAAATTTTTACGCCCCATTTTAATGCCTACATCGCCGTATTGCACCCCTGAATTATTACATTTGCTTACCCACGCCTCTCCATATAAATCCATCATGCGTCCGAGGAGCCGGGAAACTCGGGCGAAGTTCATGTCAAACTCCAATCTCCCACGAAATAACTCAACGCTCGCGCATAATTTATCGCCGAAATTTGGGCCGACTCGAAAAACGCACAAATATTGCCGAAAATATGGGCGGCCGGGGAAGGGCCGGATAAATCACCCCGAAACGGCGCGGCGTTGGCTTTCTCGGCGTTTTATTTCGAATCTGCGCCATTTGTCGGCCTGGAAGTGCAAAATCCGGTGGTCTTTTTGCGGTCTATTGAATTTTTGAAGCTGGCGAGAAGGATGTAAATGGGAAGTTGGCTGGACAGTTTCTCGGAGCTTGCACGTTTATCAGTTAATACAGTTTCTAGATCTAATAGTTTTGTTAGCTTCGGAAGTGCTTTCGTCCAACCCTTGCAGGTTTTATCTATTTTTTGTGTGTTCTAACAGTTGTAGTTGTTGAATTTTCTGTGACGATGATCATGATGGTATCCGTGGCGATGAAGATGAAGATTATGGCAGTAATGGCTAATGATAAAGATAATGAAGAGAAGAACGATGGCAAAGTTAGTTGCACGAATATAATCCTTTATCTTCTGGATATTCCATGTCGATAGAACGATTGTGTACCACCATCAGGTATATCTTTCTTCATCTCTTTTGTTTTTGCATACTTCTTATTTTTTTTTGTTATTAATTAAACATTAATTTTATGATTTCTTTTCTAGTAATTCAGCGACGTGTTTTGTTACAATGATAAAAGGTTTTAACAAACGCCTTTATTCCCGTACAGGTTCCTCTAGTGCAAAGCTTGGACAATTAATTGCAATTTTGAAGCAAACCTTTATCGGTTCGGCAAAGTCCTGTTCATTCCGCAATTTGATTTAAATTAAACTCGATGGACAGCTCGCTTTTCCAATTAACGAGAGCGGCGGCTGTGAATAAATGCATCCATTAAAAATGCATTAAAGCTTCACGACCTGCTTGTATTCCCTGATTTTTCATTTTTACGAAAATGGAGGAACTGGAAGATGAACTTACTGAAAATCTCGATATAGCTCGCCAAACTTTTATACTTTTACACTTTTACCGATTACCATATGAATCATTTTACTGTCGTTTAAATGAGATTGGCAGTTGTTTTGATAGGAGTAGATTTCATATACATCATAATATGTAAGATCGTTTTGATAAGATAAATGTTAAATAAAATATTTTTACGAGATTAAAAGTTACATACATTAGGAATCATTTTCAAAATGTTAAAAGTCATTTACACGAAGTTTAATTGTATATACTGTATTAAAAGTGTTTTAGTGAGATAAACTGTATGTAAATGTTTTTTTAAAGAGAATCATAAATCGCAAAGGTCAACAAATTTAACGAGAATAATATCTAGTTTAATGAATTTTAAAAACGTCTAAACGATATTTGATGTTACTTAATCACATTTTAGAATCTTTTAAACGAGGTAATGATCATGTAAATGTTATGATTATGAGTCACCCAAATAATATTTAAGGTTTAAAATTTACGATTGATTAAGTAAGAGTGAAAGTCGCTTAAACGAGGTTTAAACTAGATTCACGTAGCGAGATAAAATTTATTTTAATTCTAATTTAATCGTTTAAAATTAATTAATAGTTAATGGAAGAAATGTGCTTAAAAGGGCTTAATGAATTTTCACAATACTAAAGTTACATAAAAAACAAAAGTTGTTTTAACGTTTAACTACATTAAACGTACTTAAATATCTTTGAACGAGTTATGAAGTTGGTTATAGAATGTTAAAGGTGATTTTAATAAAATTGTGCCATTCTAAGTAGATTCATTTTAGTAACCATATCGAAAGCTGTATAAATGCGATTTAATGTTTCCTAAACGAGACATTAAAGTTGTTTAACTGAGATTGAAGGTAATTATAACGCGATCTTAAAAGTCGTATAAATGAGATGCAATATGTTATAAAGCTGTTCCAACGAGATTAACAGCCATTTTAATATCTTAAAAGTACTTTTAACGATTCTAAAAGTAATTTGAACCGGTTTAATAGCTATTTATGCAACAAGTGCTAAAAGTCGACGTTTATGCACGAGACATGAAAATTATGAAACGAAGCCGAAGGCTGAGTTTCATAACATGTCTCGTGTATAAACGACTTTTAGCACGCGTTGCATACAATATTTTATCTACGTCCTTAATTTTACCGTTATTAATCTATAAATATCGATTTAACAAATGTTTGCATCTACGACACTTCTAATTTATGCCATAATAAATAGTAGACCATGCGCGGGCAAATGTTTGCGAAGCCAGTGCTTTTAAGGTCAGTTACGAAATGTAATTATTAATACTCCACATCTGAGTGTATTCATTACATAACGCTTGAATTATTTCAAAAACAATTTACCTGTAACGCAAGAAGCAACTAGAATAACTTTACAACTTCACTTCCAGTTTGAAATTGTAGTTTTATAACCTCACTTCACTTTTAGGACTAGAGCTAAAAGTAAACAGCTGATTTCTTTAACCACGGTAAACTATAAAACGTCACTTTTAGTGAAACAAGCTAGCGCTAAAAGGCCTACTTTTAGTAGTGGTCGTAGATAAAAATAATTGTAACGGAATTAAATGCCTTTAAACGAGTTATAAAGTTGTGTAGAGAAGTTTAAAGGTCATTTTACCGAAATTAGAGCATTCTCAGCAGATTCAATTTTAGCAATGATATCAAAAGCTGTATAAACGAGATTTAATGTTTATTAAACGAGATTTAAAGTTGTTTAAATGAGGTTGAAGGTAATTTTAACGAGATTGAAAATAATACGAATTAGCGATCTTAAGTCGTATAAATGAGATGCAATTTTTGTCGAACGTGTTATAAAGCTGTTCAAACGAGATTAACAGCCATTTTACTTATATTAGACGTCATTTTAACGATCCTAAAAGTAGCTTGAACTAGTTTAAAAAAATCATGGGATTAAATGTCTTTGAACGAGTTATGAAGTGACTTATAGAAGTTTAAAGGTCATTTTAACGAAATTAAGTCATACTAAGCAGATTCACTTTTGCCAATGATGTCCAAAGCTTTATAGATGAAATATAAAGGTGTTTATATGCATGACATTGGCGGCAATTTTAACGATATTGAAAATACTACGTATTAGCGATCTTAAAAGTCCTATAAATGAGATGCAATTTTTTTGGAACGTGTTATAAAGCTGTTCAAACGAGATTAACAGTAATTTTACTTATATTAGACGTCAATTTAACGATTATAAAAGTAGTTTGAACCAGTTATTAAAAAAATCATGGAATAAATGTCTTTGAACGAGTTATAGAAGTGTAAAGGCCATTTTAAAAAAAATAGGGCATTCTAAGCAGATTCACTTTTGCCAATGATATCCAACGGAGTATAGACGAAGTACATATAAAGATGTTTACATGATTTTGAACGTAATTTTAACGAGATTAAAAATAATATTAGCGATCTTAAAAGTCATATAAATGAGATGCCGTGTTTTTTTAACGTGGTATAAAGCTATTCAAATGAGATTAATAGCGATTTTAATTATATTAAGTAATTTTAGCGATTCTAAAGGTAATTTGAACCACTTTAAATATAATTTTAACGGAACTAAACGTTTTTAAACGTGTTATGAAGTTGGTTATAGAAGGCTAAATGCCATTTTAACGAAATTAGATCATTCTAAGCAGATTCAGTTTTGGCAATGATATCGAAAGCTGTAGAGACGAGATTTAATGTTTATTAAACCAGATATCAGGTCATTAAGTGAGTTAGTTTTAGATAATTTTAATGAGATTAGATCATTCTGAGCAGATTCATTTTTTTGCAGTGATATGAAAAACTGTATGGACGAGATTTAATGTTTATTAAACGATATATCAGGTGTTTACGTGAGGTAATTTTAACGAAATTGGAAATAGTATTAGCGATCTTAAAAGTCGTATAAGTGAGATGCAATGTTTGTTGAACGTGCTATAAAGCTATAGTACGAGATTAATTTTAATTATAGTAAATCAGTCTAACGATTCTAAAACTAATTTGAACCAGTTTAAAAATCATTTTAGCGTAATTAAATGTCTTTGAACGAATTATGAAGTTGGTTAGTTTAAATGTGATATCTTAACGAAATTAAGTCATTATAGGCGATTATTTTTTTAATAATTATTTATGGAACCTATAAGGGTATTATATTAGAAAATAATCCACGAGAGAAAATTTGAGCCTTCGTGGTTGCTAGGTCGGGAAGGGTCATTTCTGGAGGGAATTATTTGTAATAACACACCAAAATGTATCCAATAACTCAATAAATATCCAAAAAACATAAATTTTGTAATGACGGCCGTGAAAAGTTATAGTGACAATTGGGAAAGTACTAAGAGATCAAATGAATTTATAGAGTCGCCTGTCATTCATGTTACACGTTTTGCAGTACTGAAGTGTATTGTCAGTCTACGTCAAATTCGAGGTTATTAAGTTAGGTTTTGTTTGTTATTTAACATAGACTCACGCAAAACTTAACATGCAAATCTCGAATTTGACATAATACAACTGATATCAGTGTAATTATGCCCCTATTATATGTGAGTTGTGGATACATGATATAAAAAGTAGAGTCGCTATGATAAAAGTCGTATAAGCGAATTACAATATTTGTTGCACGTGCTATAAAGCTGTTGAAACGAGATTAAAATCCATTTTAAAATATTAAAAGTTATTTTAACGATAAAGTTATCTCAGCGACTTCTTACATTTTTAGCGGAATTAAAATGTCTTTCGATGGGTTATACTGTTGGTTATACAAGATTTAAAGGTCATTTTAACGGGGTTAACTTATTCTAAGAAGATTAATTTTTTATTATAATTATTATTTACTAAGCGAGATATAAAGTTGCTTATCGAATACATCAAATGGTTTTAAAGGGATTAAAAGTAATTTTAGTAAGATTAAAAATAATATTAGCTGCTCTAAAAATCGTATATTGGAAGTAATTTTAACTAAACTAAAACTAATATGAACGATTTTTTAATGGAATTAAAGATTTTTGAACGAGTGATAAAGTGTATTAAACACGACTAAAGGTCATTTTAATGAGAGTAAGTTATACTCAAGACATATTAACCTTTTTTATAGTATTATAGTTTGTGTAAATCTAAGCGAGATATAAGCTAAAGTCGTTTAAACGATATTCCAGCCATTTTAACAATATTAAATTTAATTTGAGGGACTTTAATAGCTATTATGAAACAAGTACATAATGCGTTACTTTATTGGGCGCGTTTATTTATAAAGAGGCAAGCCCACTAAAGAGCATTATGTACGCATACGATATAAAGTTTTATGTTGGACTGCTAAAATAAAAAAAATTAAGTTTATAAATTTGATGTCTGTTCTGTGGCAGAAAAAATGACGTTAAAGTGCCTTGATGGGTATTGACAGATTTTTCTCAATGCACACTTACGATCTGTTACAAATATTCATTACCATCTAATTTATCGCTGATTCTTTATTTACAAACACTGTTTCTTGTTAATCTTCAAGTTTGCTCAAATATGGCATTTTATGTGCACATTCACTGGACAGTGACGGTACAGCACAATTTACTTTAACATTATTTTACTACTACAATAAAGAATTACCTTATGGATTCAAAACTGTTTCATAAACAAGGCAGTCGAACATAAAAATACTATTAACGGAATTAAATGTTGTTAAGCGAGTTATAAAATGGTTTAAACAAGATTAAATTTTAACGAGTTTAAGTTATACTCAGGAGAATAATCTTGTTTAAACAATTAAAGTTGTACAAATGAAATTTAATGTTGATTAACTGACGTAAACAATCGTTTCAACGAGATATAAAGTCGTTGGAAGGAGATAAAGGTACTTTTGACAAAATGGGGGGGGGGGGGGCATTTTTAACTAAATTAAAGGTCGTATAAACGAGATGTATATTCATTAAGACGAGATTTTGCTATGTATCTTTTCGTAACCATCTTTGTAGATGAAAATAAAGCATTGTATAGATAATGTTATAGAAGTTCATAGAATTCAGCGAAGACATTCAATAACATCAGTTTAAAGTGTTTGCAATGTTATGGTTTGTAAAGAAAGGCTGATTTTCTTTAATATTTAATTAGAATTATAATATTCTGGAAGTACAAAAGAATTTATCTACGACCACTACTAAAAGTAGGCCTTTTAGCGCTAGCTTGTTTCACTAAAAGTGACGTTTTATAGCTTAGCGTGGTTAAATAAATCAGCTGTTTACTTTTAGCCCATGTGCTCACTTTACTTTTAGCACATGGGCTAAAAGTAAAGTGAGGTCATAAAACAACAATTTCGAACTGGAAGTGAAGTTGTCAAGTTATTCTAGTTGCTTCTTGCGTTACGAGTAAAGTGTTTTGAAATAATTAAAGCGTTATGTAATGAATACAGTCAGATGTGGAGTATTAATAATTACATTTCGTACCTGACCTTGACAGTACTGGCTTCGCAAACATTTGCCCGCGCGTCATGGTCTACTGTTTATTATGACATAAATTAGAAGTGTCGTAGAAGATGCAAACCTTTGTTAAATCGATATTTATGGATTAATAATGGTAGAATTAAGGTCGTAGATAAAATATTGTATGCAACGCTTGCTAAAAGTCGTTTATGCACGAGACATGTTATGAAACTCAGTCTTTGGCTTCGTTTCATAATTTTCATGTTTCGTGCATAAACGTGGATTTTTAGAACTTGTTGCATAAATAGTTATTTCCGGTCAGTACTTCTCTTATTTAATTTTAGGGATGAATTCTGGTCTAGAAACGGCTACCGCTAGCATAATTTTAGTAAAACACCTAACCAGTTGGAGAGTACGACTTTGACCATAACCATATCAGGGCCATTTGAGTCTACAGCCGCCGGGGCCGTAAATTTTTACGGTATTACAATGTCTGCGGCGCGATTCCCCGGGGAAGGCGCGATCGCCGGCCGGGAAACTTGCGCTGCCGTAAACCATTTTATATGTCGATGCCTGATGCGGCCTAAACGGAATTGGGTTAAAAGCCACGTTGAAGAAGGACCGGGAGCACTGCCCGCGCCCGGCCATGCGGAACCGCCTTTGTTGCGATGCCGGTTGCATTGCAGATGTAATATTTTGATTAGCAAACGCCATTAAGCGCAGCGCCTCCGTAGGCTATTTTCGCAGCAAATGTCATGAAAAATCAGAATTATGAAAACGGCGAGCGTACTGATGGCGTGCCAAGACTCGGCTTCAAACTCCTTCATAAAAGCGCCGGTCGCTTTTTAAAGCAGGTCGTAGTTGGCTTTGATATATTATCTAAATACTTTGAGCTTCTGCATAAATATTTTTTTAATTCCCTAGAAACCTTCCTAATGCATGCACATTGATTTTGGGTTTGGGACTAATTAATTTTTTCCTGGGCATAAATCAGTCGTCATGCATCAGTTTTCCAGGCTGGTGACTTGTCAAAAATTCCGTAACGCCTACCCGATCCAAGGGCTGTGGATCAGAAACACACCACCGGGGAGGCGAGACGATTAGCGGCTCGTTTCCTGTGTCATGCGGTCATACACACTTGCTCAAACAGCCAAATTCCATAATCAGGCTTGCAAACAAGAGTAAACGAACATTGCGACATTTAGCAGTACGTGTTCGGGATTATAGTACTTACAGGAGTTTTGCGGCCCCCCAGGCGTCCGCGTAGCATCTAGTAGAATATCATGACTGTTAAATATTAAGTCGCAAATGGAATACCTGACCACAATGTGTTTTTAATTCCACACTCTTTTGCGATCTTTATTTGTTTTTTCGTTGGCAGCAACCATATACAGTGTGTCCGCGGATTGAGTTCACATAAGGTGTAAATGACAAAAAAATGTCGAGTTAGATGTTAATATTCTAGAAATCGCTCCTGCTTGTTCTCAAACCAAGATTTTATGAAGGTCAATTAAATGAATTAACATACAAGGTGTTTTAAAATCGATTTTTAAAAAATGGCTAAGAGTAAACTACCTTTATTAGAAGAGATAACAAAGAATTAAGAAAAGTTGTTTAGAATTGTGAGTAATGGCAGACTTTCAATTTTTAGACATATCGGCCTAATTTGATTTTTTTAAATAATTTTTGATTTTTTATACCAACATACTTTTTATCGTGGCTGTAGGAGGCACTAAGGGCTCTAGCTACTGCTATATCGACCGTATCAACGATACAGGGCCCACGAGCCAGGGGGGCCCACCAACAATCAATCTCAAAAAAAAAAATTAAGGAAATTTAATTTGGAAACCTTACGAACCAATAAAAATTGTTCAATTTGTCAGCTACGGCCAATCAAAATCGACTGTCATTGAAAACACCTAATGTCGCAGATTTAATTTTAGTGAGTAGCCCTTGACTGTTACTTCACCAAAACGTCAAAGTGAAGTTTGCACATCAGCGCCGTTTTAAAAACGTTGAAATCTCCAGTATTGAATTAATAGTGGAAAACATTAAAAATGTGTGCTGTCGAACACGGTATAAATTTCGCTATACATACTCTTCAATAAAAAATAAAAAAAGTATAGTTAGGTCCATCCGGGGACACACTGTATATATATATAGATACAGGGTGAGGCACATAAAGTGTTACAGAGCAATAGCACTCAAACTATTGATCATATCCAAAAATGTTTCAGACAAAAGTTTCAGTGTTCCAGAAGACCCTCATACTGGACCACCCTATTTTTTTATCGGTGGAGGCGCTGAAGCTACATCAAGGTCAACTCCAGATTTTTAAATGGAACTATGTTTTTTTTTCGATGACATTATTACCGATTTTAAGACAAATTCAGCTACCTGCAACACAAGGTCATTCTAGTTAGCAAAGTATGAAGATAGTCAAAAAATCGAAAAATATCGGAATAATCACTTTCAAAGGATCCACTAACCTTGGTTTGGTTCTACCTACAGAAGATGCTCGAAGTGATGACCCTCGACTTGTAAGCACTTGTTAACTCGCTGATGAAAAGACCGTCTAACTTCAGCTAACATTTGTTGTGTAATTTCGGTACATGCTCGTCGTATTCTGTCTTTCATGTCGTCAGGCGTGGTAGGTGCTACCGCCATTACGCGATCTTTGACAAAACCCCATAAAAAGTAATCTGCTGATGTTAGATCTGGCGATCGAGGTGGCCAAGCTACAGGACCGCCTCGTCCTATCCATTTTTCGCCAAAAATCTCATTCATCACTTGTCTTAAACACAGAGCATAATGGGGTGGTGCACCGTCGTGTTGACTCGTGTTTGTTGCACTGTTGCATTTTTCGATTTTTCGACTATTTTCATACTTTGCGTGACTAGAATGACCTTGTGTTTCAGGTCGCTGAATTTGTCTTCAAATCGGTAATAATGTCATCGAAAAAAATACATGGTTCCATTTAAAAAAGTGGAGTTGACCTTGACGTAGTTTCAGCGCCTCCACCGATAAAAAAATAGGGTGGTCCAGTATGACGGCCTTCTCGAACACTGAAACTTTTGTCTGAAACATTTTTGGATGTGATCAATAGTTTGAGTGATATTGCTCTGTAACACTTTATGTGCCTCACCCTGTATATATAGGTATATAAATATAGTCCCTCTCACAGCTTGTGTGGTTGTATACACAGTAAATTTTTTTTCTTTGACTGGGATAGGGGTTGGAATAACTCCAATCTCAGTACTACGCACAGGTACCAAGCTTTAATGGTTAGATTGAAATAAAACCACTTGTATGTAATCGCCGACGTTTCGTATTTATTTTAATACTTTTTCAAAGGCTAAGGACAAAAATTTACAAATAAGCAACGTTGTTATAAAAGTTATTTTGAGTGAAGATCTTACCTAACAACTTGTGGAACCAAACACATGTTTTTTAAGGACATGTGACGATATTCAAATTTGAACAAAATCATTGGAAAAGGCAGTAGGCCACCAAAGTTACAGAGCTAGGCTGCACATAACATAACTACACTTTATCCCGTATCTAACAGGTTACAAATTAAAAGTTCACTAACACATTTAAAATTGATTTACAATAATTTTATTAGCTTTTTGGCCAAAATGGCCGTCAATTAGATAAAAATCGTGGTATTGAAAATTATTTCTAAGCAGGCAGCGACAGGTGTCTGAAAGTTGTTAGAGACGCGCATGCGCGGAGCTCAAGGCGTCCAAATATTACGAGGGACGTTCAAAATGGAAATTACCAATTAGCTTGTGCAATGCAATCTAATAAGAGACTATTCAAAAATCGACGACAAGGGTTATGTCTAAGGGTTCTAAAAGGTGGGAGCTACAAAAAGAGTTCTAATTAAGCCCCTAACTTGTAAGTTTACCAGAAAAAAAGAGACACACATGAGAAAATATGGAGGAGAAGAGACCCTAAATAGATCTAAATATAACTAAATTTATTGTGGAACCGTATTGAGTTTATTAAAAAAATGATTATTAAAGAAGTAGTAATAGAATTGAGGGAGTAAAAAGAAATTATGATAAGATAAAAGTATCTACCCATTGGGCTGCCTCGGTTGGAGAAATTCTAAGGAGAAATCATTGTTGGACATGGCTAACAAAAGGTGGTAGGAGACGCTCAGATGGTCAATGTCAGTATTTGAATTTAAGGTATTATTGGTACCAAAAATGTGGCACATTTCGATGAAAGTGCGGTGACTAGAATTTGGTTCAGTGGTAATGATTTTTGTATTTTCAAAATCCATACAATGACCAGTGCTGCTGACATGTCCAGCAAGGGCGCTGGCTTTGGGTTTAAGACGAGAGTCGCTTTTATGCTGAGTAATTCTTGATTTCAACCTCTGAGAAGTTTGACCAGTATACGTAGAAGGACAACCACTACAGTTTATCTGATAGACGACATTAGGGGTTAGGAGAGCTGGAGTTTTATCCTTTAATTTGGAGAAACAATCTTTTATGATATGATGGTGCTTATCCGCAATGATAATATGATCGAACTTACGAAAAACCTGTTTAATTATATGAGAAAGTCCTTGGACGTAGATGAGACTTTTGTAAAGTGGAGGTTTATTATTTATATTATTATCAGAATTTTCTGGTGGACTGATCCTGCCCTTGGGGGTGGAGTATAAGATAGAATTTAATAAAGAAATAGGATAATTATTTAATTTAAGAGTATTAATTAATTTATTGAGGTTAATTGCGTGAAAATGCGGATGCGAGATCGTTAAGATTCTGTGTATATATATAATCACTTTATATGGGTATCGTTTCGTTTGAATAACAAGCCTAAAGTGAAGTCCATAAAGAGAGAAGGGTATATTATTTCGCGTTATAGCAACTCATAAATCTATCCTTCCTGGCCAGCTCGTCTTCTGGCCGGCCCAGTTACAACGATGCTCATGGTTACCTTATACCACTGGGCTGATATTTTCAGATGACAAATGTCAACAGACGAGGCAGACCAATAGAAAATTAGAATGCTGACCAAGCGCAATGATAGCGTTGGCCATGAAGGATATACTTATGCGAAAAATACACAGTAGTAAGTAGTTATAGCTTCTGTCTCTCAATGCTGGCTTCACAGTTTGATCATTGCTTCCTATATGGTATTACCTAATGTTGAAGCATCGAGAATGTTCTAGAATATTAATTTTTGACATTAGTGGCTCCATCTTGGACGCTAAGCGAATGCAGTGTCATGCCACTAATAAAAGGGTTCGCGTCCAACATCTCGAACATTTCAGACGTGTGCTTTGAGGTGTTGCCTTCCAGACACCAAAACTCCTTACAGTGTCGCTAATTTGCCATTAAGTTTGTCGAGAACGTTACCGATTACCGATTGCCGTACTGTGCAATTAAGTTTTCGGCTACGGGCTGGGTTTGGAAAGTTCTGAATTAAACCGTGCTTATGGTAGATGCACTTGTTGCGTTTTTCGTTTCATGTTTTCTTTTGGTGTGCTGATAGTGTAGTTCCTTGGGCTGAAAATAACGTAAATTAAAATCGCCCTTCGTCGATCCCTACGTATTCGCATTTTCTCTGGCCTCAAAGTTTACAATCTGAAGATTTATGCCAATTTTTTCTCGAATTGCGTAATTAATTGAATTGTCGCATTCAGAGTAACGTCACCTCCTTTGGGTCATGAACATTGCAGAAAACCCAAGCTGGTCTTCATTAAATTGGCCTCGAAATATAACTTCAAGGCAGCGGTAGATCAGGTGAACCCGACTTTAACGCTGAGCTAGTGGTGAGCCGAGTGGAGGTTTATTGTCGCAGACCTCCCAACGCCCGAATTATGTTCGAATAACACAGTTCGGGCACTTAACACACTGTTTGGAGCGCTAACGTGTCGCTTGTGTTCGTTTTAAGTGCCACAAGCGCCAATTTATCGCTCGTATGTTTTAAGTATCGTAAACGTCGTTATATACAAACATGTCAGTGTAAAGTTGATCAACGAATTTCAAAAATAGTTTCTCAACTTTTCAGTTCACGTAAAACCGTGTAGGTCTCATCTTTTCAAGAAAATAGAAGAACACGCTTGTTTTTTCATAATTTTAAAGAAATGAAAATTATGTCTCCGCGCGCCAGGGCCAATGGCAGTAAAAAAATAAACTAAATGTCGAGATAAATGCGTTTTTACTTAATGTGTAGATTTATATAGTAAAATTCATCTACAGTTAATTCTATCTGTAATCATCAAAAATCTAAAATTTGGAACGAATGTTATTCTTGAGCCACAAGAGAGATTCTGTATCAATTAGAAATCAGTTTAAAATAATATTCAATTGTGTTTAATATTGTAATGACGAATGCCACATAAAATTGTACAACTGGTAGAAATTTTCTAATCAATTAGTTTTAGTTGCTTGTCGAATAGAAAGACTGTCAGTTTTAATCGTTTAAAGAAGTATATATAATTTTTCTGTTATTTTTAACCACACGAAGTGCAAATTGTTGAACATATTTACGACGGCCAGTTGTTTGAAAGTAAAATTTGCAATTTTACATTGTCATGGACGGATATTTATACTAGTTAATACGATAATTTTCTAAATTATGTTGACTCTATTTAAATTTTTGCTTGTGATTCAACATTTAATGATATGTAAAAATGCTGAGAGCAATTGCAAAGTAGTCAAATAAACGCGACAGCAAGAGGAATAATATGCCCTAAAGCAACGCCATATTTTTTCCTGTTAAAACACAAGTACCTGTTAGCCAACGATGCTTGAAAAAGATATCCAGCGAAGGGAAATTGAAGTGGAGAAGCTTCATTTCCCTAGCCTGCTAAGGAGCTAAATAAACAAAATCGAGAACCTATCAGAGCGCTGTAAGGAGCAGCCTTTTCAGCAATTGTCGAAGTTTCCTGTTTTTACCTTCGATTTGCTCTATTCCAGCTATTTTTACCAAATAAAAATTGTCAATCGTAGCAGATGTCGCTTTCGCTGCGCAGTGGCCTTCTAGTGCCGAGTTAATTATTAACGAAATTGAAATTTAAAACACTTATTGCTGTTACTCCACAAGACTAAATCGATGGAAACGTCGCTTAGACGTGGGCGGCTGCGAGAATTATAATTCAGGCCCTACCTAACTAGTAGTGTCTAATTTTAATGCGTTGCCATCAGTAGTAATTTCCATACTCTTGTGAAACCTCCAGAAACAGGGTCAAGGATAATAATAAAGTTAAGTTAGGCGCTGATTATTTTCAAATCGCCACTTTTTCAGTAATGGCATTTGTATGCACTCTTTTAATTTGAAAATTTCCTTTATTTGCTATTTACTTGGTTGGTTAGCTTGAATTTGTTGTAAATATAACATTCATTCAACGTAAAATATAAAATATATGAAAATTGATTAATTTTCCACGTATACAGTTACACAGTGATATTACTTCTTGCTCGTGGCACTTTTAGTAGACCAATAGGCATAATTAATTGAATAAAACCTACACTCACTTTTAAATTCCCACTAATCACTTTAATTAATGGTGCTGTTATCACGCATGCAATAAAATGGCAGCAATTTGAGCGCGATATAGACTCGCATAAATTAAGAAAGGACTAGCATGAGTTTGACAAAAAGGGTTCTTAACTTTTATTTTCCTTTGAATTAAATTGTTTACTTTCACATTACATATTGAACTCCATATTCCCTTCAATTCAATTTTATTTAAAACTAGTGGTTTAATCTGAGATCAAAAACAAATCTTCTTTATAAGTTACTAAATATTTTTTCGAAGATTTCTAAAATTTCTACAAAAAATTGTTGATCTTGCATTGAGCTTCTCCGAAACAATGTGGAAATTCGAAATTCCAGTTATTAGTTGTGGTCTTTTTAAGCAATCAATTGCTGTTCGCAGGAATTAATTAATTGTGTTCACTTTCTCTTCTTTCGAATAGTCGTAATGAGAGTAGGTTTTTATGCAAGTCCACAGGCATCTACTACTCTGCATTTTTTTAAAGATAGGCACGCGGCTTCGGCTTGCTTGCCATTGAGTTGAAAAGCCTCTTTTACCATGCTAATCTTAAAACGTAAGAAGATGTCGACGGCTCGATTAAAAGAATAAACCACATGTAAGTTCCAAGTACCAACGGTTGAATAAATTTAATGCCAGTAAAAGTAAAAATATGTTCAAAATTACGGGTAACATACGTGCATAAGTGATACCAACTTACCAAATTTAAATTATGGTATAAGTTATTTCATAAGATTAATTAAAAAGAGTATACGGGATTCATGCAAACTAGAAAAATAAGGCGCTAGGAATCGATTTCAGCGAATTTATACATTAGTTGAAATTAACTTAAAATGTCCAGGTAGGCAATAAAATAGTTTTGTAGATTCGTAGTTTGTTGTCCGTTGCTATTCAGATTTTCTCCCGACAGTTCGGTACGTTTGCGTAGATTTTGCTCCTAGCTGTTTTTTAACAAACATTTGGGTATGCCGTGATAATCTTCTGTTCACATGCAGACCTAGGTATTTGGCATGGGCTGCTTGCAGTATTTGATTTTCATTCAGCGGACCAGCAGGACAATTTCCTTTCTGCTTTTATTTACTACCTTTTGGAAGAGTTTATGGGGTTTAACCTTCACGCGATACTTTAAATTTGAACAATACGTCCCGTACACCTTAATACTTATTTGCCCTTTTATCCGGTTAGCTGCTCAATGGATATATGAAACCATGCAATAACTCAGTTCGCGGCTTATGAAACATCACTATTTGCCAAAACAAAAATCTGGTCCCTTTGTAGTGTTGTCGGCTGAAACTGACTTCAAAACATATAAGAAATACAAATAAAATAAAATAAACACAGGATTCAATCCTAATAAAAACTACGTGCGAGAGAGCTAGATGTACTCGCGTGTACGTTTAAACTTTGCAAACGCAGAAAACATAAACGAAAACGTATTAAAATAACCTGAAGAACTGCCTTTTAAAATGTGACCAAGGATGGCGAAGGGCGGCCCTTACCTGTTGGCGAAAGTTGTATTAGGAATTTTGCCAGCTGGTAAATATCGGTCTAGGTTGGGTAACTCGTCGAGAGAAAAGAAACTAAAAATCCTTGGGTCGGACCTCCCCAAGGTAGAGATATACCAAGCCAATCAAAATAATACCATAACCAATAACTAGCAACGAGATTTATTTGTGGTTCTGTAGTGCTAACCCAAATCACAACATAAAATCATATGAATACACGCCGACAATACACATAAACAATTCAACCAATATCACAAATATATACCTATATAGAGTGTGTTTCACTTTTCATGGGGACGGTCATGTATCACAGAAAGTACCCAACCAATTTTGTTCAAATTTGCAGGGAATGTATATACCCTTAGTTCCACCCAGGACACAAGGACACATAAGAATGGGTCCATAGGCAAAAAGGGGCTACTTTTTCACAAAGTAATATTAGCGATTTTTTTCGGCCAAATTTTTTAACATAATCTTAATCCACGCCTTTGAAACCTTCGTGGCCAAATTTTCATGCAAAAATTCCTATGCGTTAGAAAGATATTAAAACGCACACTTGAAAAATACTGTTCATTTATTTCGTCATTTTTCGAATAATAGCTGAGTTTTAAACATTACTCGTTTTTCTAAAGTGTGATTATCGCTAAACTATAGTTTTATCGCTTTTGTTAAATAATTTGCTTGGAATTACAATAAGAAATGTTTAAAACTCAGCTATTCGAAAAATTACGAAATAAATTTTTGCATGGTCCCCATGAAAAGTGAAACACTGTATATATATGTCACAGGTTCGACAAATATCCAATAAATATCACAGCAAGTTTCACCTATAAAAGTGAGTAGTACTGCATAAACTAAAATCAGTCAAAGGGGCGTTAGATGCTTAGTAACCACCTAGTTGTACTTACTATTCATATATCAAATCAAGAAACTCAAAACTATAACTATCTTCCAATACAGACGCAATCTCCGTGATGCGGAGATCCACACCTCGCGTGGCATGACTAGATAAAACTGAAACCCAATATATAAAGTCCAAAATGATTACGTAGGCTCTGTGAAGCAGAGGGCGGCCCAAGACGGGACTTGGGGTACGAACAGCGCAAGTGTAAAGAGATGCCAACGATCAACCCCGAGAGTTAGCGTACTAAGTCGAATTTTACAGCAATTAAAATTTAGACGGGGCGGTACATGCAGTTTATGAGATCTCACAAGGGGTGCTATGACCCATAAGAAATTCATATTATGTTCTGTGATATATCAAGCAATTCATTTGCGTTCAGTCCTAACCCGAATAAAAAAGTTAATACTCCCGCGGGCGGTAGCGTAGCCACAACACAGAAGTGACACAAATCGTATTGCAAAACAATATTGTAGGTTAAAATACTACTACGATGTTATGTACAGTTAAAGTGATTACTTAGGCGGCCGAGCAGTAAAGTAATGCAATCTAAAATGGCTGCCGAAACAACCGGTAAGTACTCTTAATCAATTAAAACTATAGTTACGCAGATAAGCACAAATCATAACACAAAAGCTATCATACCAAAGCTATAGGTCACACACATAGATACATTATTATTACACTACCAAGACTTTGCAATAGGTGTCGTGCGGGTGAACGTAGCAACCAGGCAGTTTGCCGAGCAGCAAGGCCAGGTGCGATGCGTGGCGAAGCCTCGCAACGGGCGGCGGAAGATCCTGGTTCCAGAGGCATCGTTAGCCGGGAGAGCAAACATCATAACTGGGTTAACACATATCGCACGTGCACAGCATGGGCCCCAAATGTCAGGAATGGTTCCACGCAGTAAAAGAACTCCAGAAAGTAATGTAAACCCACGTGGTAAAATAAGAAGATCCCAGGTGGTACGTAGAAAAGGATTCCAGGCGTTTACGTAATAAAAGGCTAAAAATACAAATTTCCACGTAGATTACGGAGGTAAAGGGAGGAAACCGTAGACAACAAACCTTGAGTTGAAGAGTAGCCATACGTGCAGTCCAGAACGAAGAGCGAATGCAGGCGGCATCACACACCCAAGCCACCATAACATTCCAGAGGGTTACGATGCCTCACATATCCCCCACAATCGGAGCGAGCTATAATCAAAGCTGACGAAACAAAGTCCCCATGAGGAGCGACTAACTTACACAAAACAGGACTGGCATGGAATGGTCGAACATTTGCCAAAAATAGTCTAATTCAACTTAACAAAATTTCCACAATTTGAAAATGGACCACCAGAAGAACTGAGAAATGCAAAGTGTGGTTTAAATTGATTAGGATAACTGTAGTTTTCTCAAAAATTGTTAAAGTTGATAGGGTTGCGTAACCAGTTAGGTAAAAAAGAACTGGATATTTAGGAATAAATGGGAATAGTGAAATCCAATTATTTGAAATATTGCATGCGAAACTACAATGTGAGCGTAACAAAAAGAATGCAAGTGTCAAAATGTTTTAGGGCCTCACTTAACGTCGACACTGATCGCGCTTCCATATATTAAAATCGGGTGCGAAATGCTTAGCACAATCTTGCATACGCACAAAATCTTCTGGTAGTTGAACGCAATTTGAAGTAGCGTTAACTGCAAACATTGTATCTGGAATGGGTTCTCAGACTTTCTAGGTGCTCTTGAATTGAGCACGTCTTAGACTGCGCAATTGACCCTGGACGGGACAACGTTTCTAAAATACCCGATGGTGGGCAGATACTTGAGAACTGCTGATTTGGCGCTAGCCAAACTGAACGCTTCAAATTCGCCGTTGAATCTAGCACAACTTGGTATGATTTACAAATGCTAGTCTCCGCAGCAAACGATTTACTGCAGGCCTCACATGGCTTTTATTTAATTTGCCGTTGGGCAAATTCGCACAATGTACTTCTGAATTATCACATACGTGCGGCCCCTAACTTGAGCTGGCTGCAACTGTTGGGCACTTAACTGGAACTGGCCGCGATTGTTATCTGCTTTGTGAAATGCTCAAATCTGCATAAGTTGAAACTTCCCGCATCCCGCAGACAGGCTTGGACGTGCATTTCCTGCTGCACTCGCGACTTCCACTTCACAATGCGTTAATTATGCAGGACCGTGCGAACATTTGCTATTTTAAATCCAATATTAAATCTAATAATGGAACATAGGAAATAAAACTTGGCCTCTAACATGAAAATAAACAATACAGGCGAGAGATGCCAGATAGCCCGTTTCACTATTTGCCATTTACCAAACTAGTTTAAATGGTTTTGTAGGTTCCTGGATACGAAGATGGGTTTATGGTGTCAGGCTATGAAAAAATGACTACACAAGACAGTATTCTTTATGGTTTGGTAAAATGTTCCAAAATGTATGGTTTAAAAATATATTTAAAAGTTACACGTAATACCACTGGTGTCGGTGGTGACCTCTAGTACTAAACATGGTGCTTTGATTGCCCGTGTCGTGTTTTGCTGAATTTTGGCCCTTAGAATGATTTTTTCAGTTACATATGAAGATGAATCCTAATTGCCTACTCACCTCGTTCGTGTACGCCCGCGGGGATTCCGCTAGTTCCCTTATTTTTGATCATTCGGTAATTATGGCTTGAATAAGTTCAGTTCGTATAGGTGACAAGGGTGCGGAAGATACCCTGCTAAACTGGTTTGAAGAATTTGAAAGTGAAGGTGAAGATGACGAATATGCTAATGACAATTTACATGATGATTACGAAGAGGTTATCGTTGAGTTTCTATCAGAGTCTCATTCAAATGAGAATACCAGCCAGCAGCATAATTTGGAGGAGGAATTTTATGTTCCTGTAATAAAAATTTACAAATGGAAATATTCGGTACTCTGTGCTAGGTTCAAACTATGCGTTTGTGAGTTTTCTTTATGATTCTGCACTTGAGGATCATAATTTACGTGGAAACGAAACTAAAAATAATACCGTAATTAATAAATCTCTTATGAAACAGTAACTGTTTTTGCTTTTTTGTCAGTAATATTGCAATAGTTTACTCTTTTGAAAGTGTAGCGTAGCGTGATAATTGGCCTGAAACGCCTGTCGTGAAAGAGACGGCCATAAACTGAAACTCGACACTAAGTGCAGTTCTAAATCAGAAAGTGAAATTCGCGTTGTGACAGGTCTGGTGAAAGAGTAATAGATCTGTAATGTCAAATATGAGTTGTGTCGTCAAGTTGAACAATCAAACCTAACAGGTCTTAACGCTCACGATGCAATTTCCAACACAGTTGGGGTTATGTTGTAAACCAGGAATATCGGCCAACAAACTCTTTTCGGGAAAGTCAGCCCGGTCAACAATACAGTTGTAAACATTCGAAAAGGGAAAGTTCTTTTCGACCGACGATTTCAACCGCTCGTGTTACAATACAGCTGGACTTCTATTGTACTAAATATAATAGGGAATGTCCCTTCCATTCAGGAGCAGATATATAAAGGTGGTAGCTTAGTTTTCGAGATCACTTAAGATTCACCTATCACTTGCACTTTTACTGTGACTTAATATCAAATTTTCTGCATATACCCATTTACGTACGCATTTTGCTGGGTCGAGGGCCAAGATCAGTTTCCAAGGTCTTTAGTTTATAATTAATTCGGTATTGAAAACCAGGCTACTCAAATTCGTACTTGTATTTTAAATTAATATTATCGAATTTGTATATGTTGAATTTTGTTCGTGTGGTCTATAAAAATAAAAGGAATGATATTGTGTTCCACAAACAGTTGTATTTTACTGAACTTAATTCCGCAATTAAACAACGTAATGGTTCCAGTGGCGCAAACCACAAAAATGGTAACCCGCGCCTAAGCAACCAAAAAAGGATAAATGTGATCAATGTCCAACCATTTTTAGAGATGAACAGGCTAAATACATCTTTGCTTTGTAGTACTAGGCATATATTTTGCTACTTTTTGGTCTTTTATCAATTCATGCAGAGCGTTACGTTGTTGTGAAATTAATTGCAATTTCGTAGCAAGCCACAGTATTCAAGAGGCTGTTTCAGGGGAATCCCCAACTACGATAGGTAACAAGCTTAAAGTGGGTCCAGTAGCTAAGCGTCAGGGGGGACTCGCTCGCGATAGCCAAATCAGTTGTACCTGGAAAGCTACAGGGGCCGATTCGTGTTATTTTAGGGCGCCACGTAATTTCGGGCGTTTTTACAGTTTTTATTAATTTATTGCTGAACGGAAAGGCATATTGATGTGCGGATTAAACTGACAAATAATTCAAGCTGGTACTAAACACAATTAGCGTGGTCGTGGTCCAGGACAGACGAAACATGGGATTAAAATTTTCATCTGGGAGCGCTTATTACGATTACTTGGGACACTTAATTTCATTGTGTTTGTTCATCTTTATATATATAATTCTTCTGTCCGTCTGTATGTGACTGAACTCCTCCTAAACGGCTGGACCGATTTTGATGAAATGTTTTGTGTGTGTTTGAGTGGGTCCCTGGATGGTTTAGATTTAGATTCACAATTGGATCCGGTAGGTGGCGCTGCAACCGGGTTCTAGGATTAAAAAAAAACAATTTTATGATTTTTATTTTGTTTTTTAAGATTTCCCGGATATCTGAACATATAACCCAAACATTTCGCCTCCCCACCACCTCCCAATATTTATTAAAATGAAAAAAAATCGAAAATTCGAGGAAAAATTAATCAAGCGGTCAAGCCCTTTTGGACACGTAGATACATTTTCTGCAATGTTTTCGAAATCCCCAAGACTCATGTTTCTACAGGAATATCAATTTTCAACGTATGCACATTTCTAGTGCGTCCCCATACTGATAGTATGGGCAAGTAAAATTTGTAGTAAATAGTGGAATTGGATTTCAATCAAAATTAATGAATTAATCTTATTTAAAATATGTCTTTCTATAGTTTTTGTAGTATAAGCACTCAACATATATGTAACTGAAGCAATAAAGTAAGTATTGGAACCATAGACTGGAACGGGCGATGGCCTTTCCAGCTAGAAATATTAAATTTCCGAGATGGAAAACAGGGAAGTAACCCGATTCCCACTTACTCTGCGAACTCGGGCCAAAACGGAGCTTCGGTTTCCAAACCCAGCGTGGGCGCATCTTGTGTACAGTTCTGTGATTGCAAGCCGAAGGACAGCCAGAAGCCTACACTAACGGGAAGAGCTGCGAGTGACAGCGCCGCGAAGGTATTCGCCTTCTGATTCATCAGTTGCAAGCAGAACTGCCTGCAGTCGCGAGCGGCGAAATCATCAGTGAAATCAGAAATATTTCAGGCGGGCAACAATGAGCGCGGCCGCCTGGGATCAGCATGTGCACGGCGAAGAGCTCTCCGCCGACTGCGACGCGTGAAGTGCCAGTTGATTAGATTACCATGTGGACTCTGACGGTGTAATAATCTCGTAATTGGGTTACAAGTGCTGTGTTGTGATCCCGACGATGATAAGTGACGCGATGCAAAGGGCGCCCACGCACTTGCTCTACAGCGGCATGTAAGCACCCTTAAAGGACTGCAGGCCTGCACACGCACCGTCACAAATCAAAATCAGAACCTGTCACGCCTAAACGGGACGTTTGGTGCCTTCGTGTGGGCTATCGGCCCGGATCGTTGCACTTTTGAGTGGCTCGGGGGCGGGCTGCTTTTTGGATTTTTTGGGGTGGACAGTGGACAGGATTATTATAACAGTTGGAATTTGAAGTTTTGCTTGAAGTGAAAGGTTTTGCATATATTAGAAATTGACTTTTGAGTATGTGGTATTGTAATAACACTGACATTTCAAATAATAAAAAATCAGGAATGCATTGATGTAAATAACAGTGATATTCAAAATTAAAATTCTCACCTAAAATTTAATATGGGCTCATATGTAAGCTTTTGTTTGTTTTTCACCTGTAATACAAAATGTTTGTCAACTTTGAACCTTGACTTTTTTCTCCAATAATGATTCAATATAAAGCCGCCTGCCCCGCAAACCACAATATTTACACCTGATGTCATCGGTGACGTCACAAATTGAATTTCAGAAATTAGCATAGTAGGCGGAAGAACAAATGAAAAAATTATTGCTGCGTGTTACCTTTTGTGATTTTTGTAGCGCGAGTGGGCTTTGCGTTTCATATGCATACTAAATTAATTTTTCATTGAGTTTCTTTTTCAAAAAAGTGACTTCTAAATTAGTTTTATTGAACGTATCCAGACTCGTTTGTTAATAGAAATCATTTAAAAAATTGAATAAATTCATAAACTTGTGATACTAGGTGGCGTGTTAACATTTAATCAATTTACTGAGTGCGTTGAAGATAAAACAATTTATTAAACGTATCGGTTTGGTCTTAATTTCCTGCATTCCACGAATTAAGCGCTGATTACAGTGTTATCAAGTTAGAACTGAAGAGGAACTTCAGTTCACATTGGTAGCACACGGAGCGTCAGTATACAGGATGTCCGGTATAGCTCGTTCGGTATTGATATTAGAACTTCTATTTTATATCCCAAACTTTACCGCATGCGCATTTTCTTCTATAAACAAGTTTCTTGAACGAATTTTTTGCCTAACTTTAGTAGAACTCCCGTAAAGTATATGTATATTACACTATAGCAATACATGAAATTCACTTTCTGCCGTAATATTGTAAAATCCAGTGTTATGTATCGAAACCATTAATCATTGTCAAAGGGTTTTGACTGTCATATCGAAAGCGCTATCTCGCAGGGAACAAAACAAGAGATAATTTATTACATCGTTTGATTTTTTTATCCCGCCCTCATATTAATTTAAATTTACAGTTTTATCAGAACATTAGGTACGCAGACGTGAAAACTCTTTCATAGGTCAAAACAGGCCAAACAAACTAAAATTTGGTTTGGCAAACTTCGCTGGCTTCACTGCTAAAAGTTTTTTATTTTAGTGCATTTGTTTCTATTTTACCTAGACAATCCGGTTTTAAGGTGAACTTTCCAATTTTAAAGCTTACATTTTTAGCTGTAGCGATTTTCCATATGTGATTTACTTTGCTAATATGCATGTAGTATGTATAATCGATAACCTCGTTTTACCTCGCGGTGTCGAGGCTGGTGCTTTATGTGCTTGCATCTGGCGGTACAATGCTTAACTTGTCCCGGATTCGGGATACAAAGTTGGAGCACGCTTTTTGTGTTTGCACAGCAACCATTGTGTGCGCTGTGTGTGTGTGTGCGCGTGTGTGTGCGTGTGATGGTGTGTGTGCGTGTGATGGTGTGTGTGTGTGTGTGTGTGTGTGTGTGTGTGTGTGTGTGTGTGTGTGTGTGTGTGTGTGTGTGTGTGTGTGTGTCATGTTGACCTTGTTACTCTATCTCTTAGGTCTGTGGTTCTGAGTAGAGCACAGTTAATTTGGTGCCCAACTGTGAATGGTCTCACCGAGCCCGGTACAAATAGCAAGGCTGCGGAAAATTCCGGCCCTTGCGGGATTCGAACCGAAGACTTGCTTAAGGCAAGGCAAGCGCCTACCCATCTGCGCTACTCGGCTTCTTCTACTTTGCTAGTACAAGTGTTATTTTCACTTGCGTCTGTTTAACGTAGCGATTTATTTAGCAAAACCAATGTGGTTTTTCTAGTACGAGTTATATTTTTTACTGGAGTTCGTTTCTAGATTTTTTGTGTAGGCCACCTACATTGTGGATGAAATTTGCCAATAGAAACGTTTTGGTTGTAGCAACTAGATATAGCGAAACCTCTTTGCTTTTGTTATTACAAGTTAATTTTTTGATGGCGTTTGTTTATAGCTATCTTGTATAAGCAACCTGATTTTATTTGTGGGTGAAATTTTCTATTTTAAACTGAAATTTTTGGTTGTAGCGACTAGATATAGCAAAACCTCGTTGCTTTTGCTATTGCTAGAGTACGTCTGGCGAATATACAACTTTAGCGCTTAAAATTCCATTGCCATGGAAATAGTTTCCAAGTGACTCAGTTATTAGGCTAAATTATGCACTGCGCTGCTTTCGTTTCCACCGCTGCATTCACCACCTTATTGCAATCTTTCTTTGGTTAAAATTATACTTAGTCGATTAATGACTGGTAATTACTGCAAATTTTGAATATTGCAAATAATTAGTTTCGCCAAACATTCGGTGTCAAGCGCATCGAGTGGTAACAAAAATGCCTCGCCGTAGTTTACATTTTGACGAAAGAAAGAACCGCGGTGGATTAAATATGAACTGGTAAAACAAGTTTCAAGTACTACTGTGACGTTAGCGCCGGCCGAAATCGTATTTTTACGTATTGGAATACGTTCGAATTTGACCGCCGCCTAAACTTCGTCACAAATTGTCCGAAAACATCGCCGAGGCACGAAGAAACAATCGAGGTGCGCAGAAATTACGAGCCGCCGGCGCCGTCGTCTTCCAGCGCATCCCTGCCTAAAATCCTGCACAAATCACGGCGTATGGTAATGTATAAATAAGAGGTATCGTACGTTATGAGGAGGACTTGACTTGCATCCAGCGAGCCGAACCAGCTTCCTGCCTGGGGCCCCCTCAGGGCCCAAATCCTAGTCCCGTCCGAAGAACATTTTTGACTTTTAGTCCTAGAACCAATCTTTCCCAGAAATCCCCGAAAGATCAAAGTGGCCCATTGATTTTCAGTGCCTATTGATCTCCGTCGAGCCTATTCAGGAGTTATCTTATCTAAAATTCAGACGTGGATCATTGTTTATATATGCCTGTCTGGAATTTATATACGTTTACTCCTCGAAACCGGTGTGGTCTAAAACTCGTACGTGGTTCGTTGTACATATACGCCTGATAAGAGTCTTAGACCTCCTCGAAACCGCTTCCCGACAACGTTCACGTAATCCAGTTAGAAAGCATTTTAAAAGCGAGGTCCTCCAGGTCTCTGCATAAATTTGAACAAGAAATTTTAGCCGAGTAGAGGACGCTCTCCTAACTACGAACTGCTTTCGTCCGGCAGCCGAGAAGATACGACCGGAGAAAACATCGTGGTTTGCCTAACCCAGTAGGCGTCAGCCTGCCCGTGATACATTGAAATTCAAATCGTTTATTCGAAAATACATAGAATATTTTAGTTATGGTTTTAAAATGTAAATAGGTATACAAAATAAATCGCTTTGTTTGATGTGTACTTGATTGTATATTTGAGTTAACCAGACTGAACCCTGGCATCTGTGGCTATCCGAGAGTAAAAAGTTTAATAACATTGGTAATCAATCATAGTTCAAAATTAAATAATTAATTAAGAAAGCCAGGTTATTACATGGCCAGCCCGAGCAGAGACATAGACTCAAGTATATAGTCAAGTAATTCATCGGCTTCACCAACACGCGATCCAAGTGGCGCTCGAGCAGTTTTACCTGAAAAATAATTGGTTATCAGTTAAAGTATAATTAATTATTTTAAATGTTGTACAAACCGCGTCCACAGACATGTACCAGAACCAGATGTTACCGCCGCCAGAACCGCCTGTAACTACCTGCAGAAATGTTGGAAAACGGCCCCATAGAGGCCACCAGCTTGTCCAACACCAGAAAATTAGAAACCTCCAGAGGAATGTTGATTCCAAGTGCGGAAAAGAGGAAATCCAGTCCATAGAGAGCTCCTGTTTGAAACCCAGGCCGTTGGAAGAGTCCGACCAGCGAAAGCCAGAGCATCTACGCAACTAGGTCACCTCCAAGTGGCGCCAGATATTCCAGAAAGTACTAAAGAACCAGCTGAAGTCCAGAAATCAGCTTTGAGCACAGTACTAAGTTTTGGAGTCCAGATCATCCCCGAGTTCGTAAGTTCCCTCCATAAAAACTTCCTCCCGAGACGTCTCCTGGTATACAGCTTCACCCTGAGAAGTACAGCCAGCTACAAGAGACGTGGAGCATCGTGCTATCCTGCAGCACAACCTCCCTCGCGAGAAGTTTTTGGAACGCGAACCCTTCAGGGAAATCACATCCAGTGCAAGATCTTCAAAGTTGAAGCCATCTTCGCAGAACCGAGGTAACCTGCAAACATACAAAATGTCCATGAAATTGTAAGTTGGTCTCCGCAACCTCTACTAATTTCTTCCAGTTAAAGTTCAAATATTGTGAGAAAGTCGGTTAATCCCGTAACCTAAATACTTTCCCGCGATTGAACAAAACCTGAATGAATGCGAGTCGATACCGCGAGCTCAGCATCAGTAAGTAGCATTTCTTCTAGAATGCACCCCGTAGAATTTTATGAGCCCGGAGAATGAATGTACGAAAAGACAAATGATTCGATACCGCGAATATTTAGTCTCATCTAGCCTGAAACTGCTTTCACGTGGTTGATTGCAGTACATGAAATTTCATTCCGCTTATCCAGAAAATTCAAAAAAATTACCAGTCCTGTCCATGCCCGTTGTACCCGCCAGTATTATTAATTGCATGCATGTTGTTGAATGTCTCCTGAGAATGATCACGCTTTCGCCTTGGTGCCTATAAGAAAACGTGCATTTGTAGAGCATGAACCTATGGAATTGTATGCAACCCGTACCGGAGTACAACTAAAATTTTTCCTGAATGTTCCCCGTGAAATTGAACCCAGTGAAGATCCAGGTGGAAATTAATGCCACAACAACCGCCTGTTGACCAGAAACTGCAAGCAAGTTTCCCTTGCATATCAGCAGTTGCCTGTCCTAGTTTTTCGAGAAGTCCTGAAAGGAGTATAGGTCGAAACCGCGATTTTTATATCTCCCCCAGTTGAAAGTATTACAAAAGTATACTCACCTAGTAGACACTGCCAGAAGAAACGCCGGTTACTTCCATAACTTCCGCGTTCCCTAGAATGTATGTTGTCCGAGTTGTGTGCCGAGAATTCCAGGATCCCCAGGTGTTTTCCAAGCCGAAAAGGGTACTTCCATGAAGAGGGCGTCCACCCACCGGCTGTTTCCTCCATAGGAAGGGGCTTGTGTGACGTTAGCGCCGGCCGAAATCGTATTTTTACGTATTGGAATACGTTCGAATTTGACCGCCGCCTAAACTTCGTCACAAATTGTCCGAAAACATCGCCGAGGCACGAAGAAACAATCGAGGTGCGCAGAAATTACGAGCCGCCGGCGCCGTCGTCTTCCAGCGCATCCCTGCCTAAAATCCTGCACAAATCACGGCGTATGGTAATGTATAAATAAGAGGTATCGTACGTTATGAGGAGGACTTGACTTGCATCCAGCGAGCCGAACCAGCTTCCTGCCTGGGGCCCCCTCAGGGCCCAAATCCTAGTCCCGTCCGAAGAACATTTTTGACTTTTAGTCCTAGAACCAATCTTTCCCAGAAATCCCCGAAAGATCAAAGTGGCCCATTGATTTTCAGTGCCTATTGATCTCCGTCGAGCCTATTCAGGAGTTATCTTATCTAAAATTCAGACGTGGATCATTGTTTATATATGCCTGTCTGGAATTTATATACGTTTACTCCTCGAAACCGGTGTGGTCTAAAACTCGTACGTGGTTCGTTGTACATATACGCCTGATAAGAGTCTTAGACCTCCTCGAAACCGCTTCCCGACAACGTTCACGTAATCCAGTTAGAAAGCATTTTAAAAGCGAGGTCCTCCAGGTCTCTGCATAAATTTGAACAAGAAATTTTAGCCGAGTAGAGGACGCTCTCCTAACTACGAACTGCTTTCGTCCGGCAGCCGAGAAGATACGACCGGAGAAAACATCGTGGTTTGCCTAACCCAGTAGGCGTCAGCCTGCCCGTGATACATTGAAATTCAAATCGTTTATTCGAAAATACATAGAATATTTTAGTTATGGTTTTAAAATGTAAATAGGTATACAAAATAAATCGCTTTGTTTGATGTGTACTTGATTGTATATTTGAGTTAACCAGACTGAACCCTGGCATCTGTGGCTATCCGAGAGTAAAAAGTTTAATAACATTGGTAATCAATCATAGTTCAAAATTAAATAATTAATTAAGAAAGCCAGGTTATTACACTACAATTCGGTAATTCTCTATCTGCATCGAAGAAATCAGTCAAACACGCGAACAAGAATAGTCTTAAATATATACGTGTCCATTTTACTGCGAGCAAACCAGTAATGCAGAATGCGCTTCGCTTAACTAGCAGCGCTAACAACCTGAAGTTGTATATGTATATTCGCTAGATGTGCGTACTCTAGTTTATTTTTTGCTTGCGTGTGTTTCTAACTATTATGTATAGACAAACTACATTACGTTTTAAATGAAATTTACTATTATAAAGTGAAATTTTAGGTTGTAGTGACCAGATAGAGCAAAATCTCATTGATTTTGCTTTTGCAATAATTTTTTGCTTGCGTTTATTTTTTTAAGCATCCTACATTATGTTTTAGATAAACTTTGCTACTAGATACTTAAATACTAAATTGTATCGACCAGATAGAGCAAAAATCCATTGTCTATGCTATTATAAGTTTTTTATTTGCGTTTCTTTCTGCTTGCTTTGTATAGGCAACCTATATTGAGTTTTAGGTAGACTTTGATATTAGAAATTTAAATTTTTGGTTGGCTACTACAAGTTTGTTTTTTATTGCGTTTATTTGTAGCTATTTTATAAGCAATTTACATTGCTATTATAGACTTAAATTTTAGATTGTAGCAGATGGCACAAAACCGCATTGACTTTGCTATTACAAGTTGATTTTTTACTTACGTTTCATTCTAACTATTTTTATAAGCCACCTACACGCGTGTTAGGTGTACTTTGCTAATAGAAACTTAAATGTTTGTTTGAAGTGACTAGATAGAACTAAACCGCTTTGATTTTGCCATTACGAGTTCATTTTCTACTTGCGTTTGTTTCTAGATTTTTTTTAAACAAGCTACATTGAGTTTTAGGTGAAGTTTGGTACTCGAAACTTAAATATTAGGTTGTAGCGACCAGATAGAGCAAAATCACATTGGCTGCTATTATAAGTAAATTTTTGAACTTGTGTTTGCATCTAGCTAGTTTTTATAAGTAACCTACATGGCGTTTTTGGCGAAGTTTGCTGTTACTAGCTTAAATTTGAGGTTATAGTGACCAGATAGAGCAAAACCTCATTGGCTTTGCTATTGCAGTTTTATTGTTTACTTGCATTTGCTTCTAGATGTTTTATATAGACAACCTGCATTGTGTTTTAGGTGATCTTCGCTATTAGAAACTGAACTTTTTCGTTGTAACGAGTAGATATAGCAAAACTTCATTGGCTTTGTTATTACAAGTTTATTTTTTAATTGCTACTTTATAAAAGCAACCCGCATTGTTTTTTAGGTGAAGTTTGCTATTAGAAACTTAAATTTTAGGTTGTAGCGACCAAATACAACAAAACGTCATTGTCGTTGCTAATTTTTCTACTTGCGTTCGTTTCTAGTTATTAGTAGCTTCAGCGTACTTATGCGAACGTTTTGTCCGTCCGTCCGTCCGTCCGTCTGTCTGGATCGCCTGTAACTTTCGAACGGCTACAGATATCGAAATTTTGAAAGGGGGCAAAGTTGTTGCTAAGGTCCCGAGCACCTTCATGCGCTATTTGGTTTTGGCGAAAGGTGGCGATTTTCCACTTTGCAAAATTTCCAAGCATTGTAGCACAGCGGCGGCTTGTCCACTTGGCGCCATCTACAGAACTTCGGTGGTCACGTTTTGAACTACACATTCTGAAGCTACTCTTGAGACCTGTAGTTGAGCAGTTTATTAGTAGCTTCAGCGTACTTATGCGAACGCTTTGTCCGTCCGTCCGTCCGTCCGTCCGTCCGTCTGTCTGGATCGCCTGTAACTTTCGAACGGCTACAGATATCGAAATTGTGAAAGGGGGCAAAGTTGTTGCTAAAGTCCCGAGCACCTTCATGCGCTATTTGGTTTTGGCGAAAGGTGGCGATTTTCCACTTTGCAAACAAAATTTCCAAGCATTTTAGCACGGTGGCGGCTCATTCACTTGGCGCCATCTACAGAACTTCGGTGGTCACGTTTTGAACTACACATTCTGGGTGCGCTATAATTCCACTTGGCGCCATCTACAGAACTTCGGTGGTCACGTTCTGAAGCTACTCCTTAGATCTGTAATTGAGCAGTTTATTTTTATAAGCAACCTGCATGCTTTAGGTGTACTTTGCAATTATAAACTTAAAAATTAAGTTGTAGCGATTAGATAGAGTTAAACCTCTTTGCTTTTTCTATTACGAGTCAAATTTTTACTTGTGTTTGTTTCTTGCTATTTTTATAAACAACCTACACGGGTTTTAGATGTACTTTATTACAAACTTACATTTGTTGTAGCGACTAGAAAAAAAGTTAAACGGTTTTGTTTGTTATTATATGTTCACTTTTAACATATTATAAACTTAAATTTAATATTATAGTAACCAACTCGAGCAAAACATAATTGACTTTGTTATTACAAGCTGATTTTTTACTTGCGTTTGTTGCCAGATAATTTTTATATGCAACCTATACGCGTTTTAGGTGTACTTTGCTATTAGAAATCTAAATTTAATGCTGTAGCGACCAGCTCGAGCAAAGCCTCATTGACTTTGATATTACAAATTGATTTTATACTTGCGTTTGTTTCTAGCGATTTTTTTAGAAATAACCTATACGCGTTTTCAGGATAGATTACTATTAGAAACTTAAATTTTGGGTTGTAGCGACCAGATAGAGCAAAACTTCATTTGTTTTGCTATTACAAGGCAATTTTTTTACTTGCTTTTTTTCTAGCTATTCTGTATAGGCAACCACGTTTTGTGTGAACTTTGGTACTAGAAACTTGCATTTGTTGTATTGACTAGGTATTGTAAAACCTCTTGGGTTTTGCTATTGCTGGTTTAATTTAAAAATGGTTCGATTTTAAATAAAATTGAACTTACCAATAGCAATATTCTATTCCAATTTAGTGGTTAGTTGTGAGAGGGGCTCTTTCAAAATCTGTTCGTTAAAAATAGTATAGTAGTTACATTGCCTTTTAGGTGGAACGTTTTGTTGTGTATTTAAATTGTTGGGGCTTTATATAACTATGGTGGACGTTTGCTGCATTTTCTAAAAACATTTGCGCTTACAGGGAGAGGGTGCTATAAAAATATGGGAATTCATCAATCCTAAGTTTTTATACTTAAAACTCCATAAGTAGAGCTTTGCTGCATTCTCGACAAATGTCGATTTATTTATATTTTCATCGATAAATTTGCTGTGGAAGAATTGCTTAATTAACCAAAAAGGCAAGTTTCGCAAGTAGCATTAAAAACACATTCTCGCCATTTGCACGGCGATGTTCCCAAAGACCTAATAATGGCTTTTCTGGCTTTCTAACAACAAGGAGCGTCGCGGTCTACGACTTAGAAAGTGCAAGTGCTGATTTGAGCGATCTGAATTAGCCGCGTTTTACTTAGCAATAAAATGCTGACCTTTAGTGACTAATTGGTCGTTTCCGTTCCCAGCCCACCTGCTTCCGAGTGATTAACTCTTTACGGAATTATTGGGTCTTGCGTTAATAACGCTAATTATATTGATTGCTATTGTTGTATCTAGTTTGTCCGATTCTCTTGGAGTTACGCTAACCGTTGTTCTTATGGGCTTTACGAAAGTTGTAAGATATTTCAAGGCTTCCACTTAAATGAGGTTTAAGTATGTAAATAGTAATGTCTAATTGAATTAAAATTGGTGCTCGAACGGGTTTGCAATTAATCGTAATTTAAAAACAGGTTTATGGATTGTTGAAATGAGAAGATTAATTTCAAAAGTTGGGAATTAGGTGCAACATATCGCTCATAAGTGAATGGCTTTAATTTGAAAAAGTCGTCCAGTTAGATAAATAAAACAAGTGATCATAAATGACCACAATGTGCAGTTTCCTTCGAATTTGATTGTGTCCAATTGCTTTTTATAACGATTTCTACGCAGTGCAGGGGCGTCGCATAAAAGAATGCGGTAAAACCATTTAGATTTACATTTACATTAAAATGCCACAGAATACAACGGTTCAATCTTGAAAAAGCCTCAATTACGTTGAATTTGGAAAGAAAACTCAAAACATGAAGATATGATGAACAAAACAATTGGGCACGCAACGCTGTCTGGGTTTATGAAAATTTTCACTAAATGAAAAATATTTTTGATAAGAAAGCGACCTACAACTATGATGTACACTTCAGTCTGTGTCAACGTGTTTTCATTCGTGTTTAGTATTTCAATTTAAATTTGGAATAAAATATATTAGCTCTTGTTAGACTGATAGGTTACTATGTATGTATTAGTAAATCAGAATTTATTGCAAAGGTTATTTGTCAGCGGCAATGAACATTGGTGAAAAACTATTTAAATGTTACATTTTTTCAGTTATCTTGAAATGTGCTCGGCTTTTGTATAAAACGTCACGGAAATAATTGTATAAACATCACTGTATAATAATCAAATTGGAAATTCTTTTATTTATAAACGAATTCTGCAGAAGATTAGTGTTTATATATATATTTTTACTTCCTTTTACAATAAAGTAAGTATTGGATTCAACCCACAAATTCGAAATTGAGTTTTCACCAGATCTTCACGTTTTAGAGTCCCCTGAACCCAAAAAACATATTTTTGTTCATTGGTCTGTCTTTGTGTCTGTGTGTGTCTGTCTGTGAACAGAATATCTCTAAAACGAAAAGAGGTATGGTGTTGAAACTTCATATATAAGTTTTGTGTACTATGTAGATGCAGCAACAAGCAACTATTTTTTTCAAACTTACATTTTTAATGTGTATTGATGTGAGATAGGTGATTTTCCAGTTGAATGAATACCCCTAAAATAGGTTCCTTTTGTTTTTTTAATTATTTTTTTCGGCATATTATTACATTTTTAAATTCAGCTTAAAATTTTAGAGAAAATTTGTCTCTTGATCTAATGCTATATTTTGTACCGTTTTTGTAGAATTTTCAAGTTTTGCAAATTTTTGACAAATGCGGAAAAATTTAAAATAAAATTTTTGCGTAATTATAAGATCACTGTAAAAGGAAGTTGTGTGAGTGTATCATACCAGATTTTTTTTTGAGTTGACCAGTGGCGCAATATTTCTATTCATGTAACTATGCAATGGTAAACAGCAAGACCAGTTAAAGCTGAACCGTGAAGTGTAAGCTACCTACTAACATTTCGAAGTACTATTACTTAAGCAGACTTACAAAATATTGGATTAAATGTTGTATCCAGTAATGCAATCGTAATTGCAAGTTTACTTTCTTTTTGTAAACATGCAGTAAATTGTATTAGGTACCTACTCCATTCAAATCTAAACCTGCAGTGGGAGCATCGTGGTTTCCTATAGTGTTTCTTATATCGACCTCATGAAACCTTGTAGTAATCTAAACGATTTTTCGGTTTATTGTTTTGTTTCTACTATTATTAATGTGTTAGTTAGGCGACAAATAAATGTAAAATAAACAATTATGTGGACTGTATGTAAAGACGAAGATTTCGAAATTGCAAAACTAAAAAATCGACTGCACTTGCACTAAAATAATACATGTTGTGTACTATTCCAAACCATAACTAAAAGGTCGAGACCCGTAAAACGGTCAATTTAACGGAAGTAGGCGGGGAAGATTTATCGGGGAGGTTTTTTTATTAAAATTATTATTAAATAAATTTATAAATCTAACATAATGTTGAACATTTCATTGCTTAATAGTATTACGGTAAATAAAAAAAGTTTCTGAAGTTTTATAGTGACGTATTATACTTTCATTGCTAAATATTAAAATAAAAGACTAATTCACTACTATCGTTAAGTGAAAACAGAATTTCATGCAACTAAATCCATTTTCTCTTGCAGTAACAGCCCATCATTGAGTTGCCTGGTGGTAGAGTCCGATGGGGGCTGTTATTCAGCGATGCCCCCAACGGCCATGAGGCTGGAGAGCCCCACTTGCAACAACAACAACAACAATCACGCTTCTGGAGCCGAGCTGGAGCTGCTCGCCAAGCTGGAGGAGGCCAACCGTCTGTACGAGTCCGATGCCAAGTCGCTCAACTCTCTGAGCGGAGCGTCGGCCTCGGGCCACTCTCGGAAAAGTTCAGACACTTCCCAAATATCCCTCACCTCAGGTAAGGCTATAAATTCCCAGTTGGGAGCGATCATTCCTATAGTTCGTCTTCAGGAACAAGTTCGACCCAAGACAAGACGGAAGATGGAGGTGAGGAAGACCTATGGACCGTCTGGGGTGGTATCGTCAACAACTGGGAGGTCAGTTGGAAGAAGTACAACCAACAGGTGCGGGAGCTGGTGCAGAAAGGCATCCCCCTGCACTTTAGGGCAATCGTCTGGCAGCTACTCTGCTCTGCCGCCGATGCGCCCGAAAAGAAGCTTTACGCCGAATATATTAAGGTATGACAACATTCAATGCGAGTTGTCTCTTGGTAACAATAATTTTTCCTAGACCAAATCGCCATGCGAGAAAGTCATAAGGAGAGACATCGCCCGCACTTACCCGGAGCACGACTTCTTCAAGGAAAAGGACGGTTTGGGCCAGGAAGCCCTATTTAATGTAATGAAGGCGTACTCGCTCCATGACCGAGAAGTCGGCTATTGCCAGGGGTCGGGCTTCATTGTGGGTCTCCTCTTAATGCAGGTGCGTTTATTGGCAATATTTAGTGGGCATCACTAATCACCTCACTGTAACTAGATGCCCGAAGAAGAAGCCTTTGCGGTGTTAGCCAAGATCATGCAAGACTACCGCATGCGCGACATGTTCAAGCCCACTATGGCGGAACTCGGCGTCTGCATGTATCAGCTGGAAAATCTAGTCTCCGAGCACCTTCCCGACCTCAACCAGCACTTCCAGTCTCAAAATTTTCACACGTCTATGTACGCGTCGAGCTGGTTCTTGACGCTCTTCACCACGGCGCTCTCTCTGCCCTTCGCCTGTCGAATTATGGACGTGTTCCTTCTAGAGGGCATGGAGATCATATTCAAGGTCGCCCTCGCCATGCTGGTGCTGGGGAAGGAGGACCTTATGTCCCTCGACATGGAAGGAATGTTGAAGGTAGGTGGGATTGTATATAGAGTTGAATGGAGTTTTGAGTCGTGCAGAAATTGAGTGCTACGGTATAAAACGACGTTTATATGACACTTGTAATATATATGCCATAAATTGGCGCTTGTGGCACTTAAAACGAACAGTTTTTTACGTGCCAAAATTGTTATTACAACAAGCTTAGGGCGATGATAAGCTTCCGGTCGACTTACGACTAGCTCAGTGTTAGGGTCGGGGTCACCTGATCTCGACAGTACGGCTTTGCCGAGAGCCTGCCTAAATTTGTTGTTTTGCCTTTAATCTGAGCGCCGCTACAGACAAACAAGCGAGATGTATGAGATTCACAGCATCTATAGTTACTGACGGAAGGCTTTCGGTGAAAGAATACTTAACTTGAGCTACTCAACATAAACTAGCCAAAACAAAACTGCTTGAAGAGCACTCGGTCTATCATTGTCCACTGCCTTCAAGTTATATTTCGGGATATTTAATGATTGCCAGGTTGAGTTGTCTCCAATGTGCTGATCAGTTCTTCAAATCTTCAAATTCAAAACTTTGAGGCCAGATTTTCCTTCCGGTTTTGCAAACAATGACTATCTAAGGACACAACAAAACACATACGAAACTGTTACAATAATTTTGAGTTACAATGAATCAAATATGCCCAGTATCCGCGTCGTAATCTAGTAATGAAATGGCCAGCCCACTAGCCGGAGTCGGGGAGGGGTCGTGAGTAATGTAATTCAGTAAATTCAATTGCTACAAGTAAATGCAAGGTTAGGGTATCAGGTTCTAGATTTACCGTGGCACACCCTGCAGAAAAATCTAGGGTAGAGTCTCCACTACGAAAGATGGAATGAAAGGGAATAGACGGCGAAATGAACACTCAAGAAATAACAAGAGCTAGCACCACGTCTTTATTTCGATCTGCGGTCTCCAAGGTTCAAGTAGCCCGTATGATAGTCAACCTCCGCTAGGAGAGGCATCGAAAGAAGAAGTGCCGAATATAAACTATGCATTTATTTACCGACTTTAATGTACGAAAATATATTGAACGGTTCCCTCCTCGTATGAGGTTTCAATTAAGCACCAAACCGGGAACATGTGGATTAATACCCCAATTTGATTATATCGAAAATTAAAATTAAATGAATATATCAATTTGTAATAAAACAACCAAATGTAACGCTGCCCCGCGATAACTACCGACGTAATCGGTACTCCAACTGGCCGCTTTGTTAGCGCGAAATGGTTCTCTGTACAAGTAGTTGATACGAATATTACAGACAGATTACATGAGTAACCATAATGGAAATAATCAATTATATTGTGAAGAACCGTGGAAGTGGTAATCGGATTCTTACTCTTACCCTGCATCCCAGGAGATTGGTCCAAGATGACTGCAATGAGTAATTTTCCGAAATGTGACTTCACGGCAATACACTCGAAAGGAAATAAATTTAATTGGCTGGCCACAAACCAGTCAACATGCAGATAACGTTTAGTGCTCCCAAACGGGGATGGACTCTAAATTTGAATCCGTTATGCGGATGATGCGCAGTATCTTACAAAAGATACAGAATAAATGCATACTTTTTGCACTCGAAATGAATGATGACAGCTATAATTTAGTAAGTAACGATACCCAAATTGAAGGCAAGCCCGATTTTTTAGGCAAAGGAATGGGTCTACAACCGCAGGGAAGTCCAAGACATTAGCAGGCGGCAACCCAGTATCATCGGCAGAAAGTTTGCTCTAATATTCGGTATGATGGACAGACTGTTGACGCTGGGCAAGCAGGAACGACTCGCTGGGGTGAGAAAGATGGGTAAATAGCAATTGGGCTACAATAAAGCGTTTCAGGATCCAGGGTAATCCGACATTGAAATTCATCGATACTTCAAACGGCTGATTAGAACTTCACAAATAACTTGCTGCCAATGAAGTGGATGATCCGGCAATGCCCGTAGGATTGCCACAAGGGCCGTTAAAACTACTTCCAAAAGGCAGTTTTACATCGCGCGCTGGTCCCACTGTCAATCTTACTGATCGCTTGTTCGTTTGACTCCTCCTTTCGTCGCTCATGTCTAAAATCAGCGGCGTGCGCCCGAAAGTTACAAGCGGTATAAAAAAAACCCAACAAAAGATGCAGCACTTATATTCCCGCCTAACAAACTTCTTTTAATTTGTTGTTGTAATTTTCAATTTGTGTTACTATTATCTTTCTATTGTCTACCCTTTCTACGTTCTATGCAGTTATTAGATTGGTCTGCACTTCTATTTCTTTTATTAAAAAATCTAACTGATTACTTGAGTATCTAGACCTTTAATTATTATGTTCTTTTCTCTTCTCTCTTGATCTTCAATCTTATTTTCTGGTTTTTGGATTTTCTCATGTAGTTGGATATTTTCTTCTTCATATTTTGTTTCTCTTCTTATTATGTCCTTTTTGGTTTTGTAATCTCACTTTTCTCACTTCATATTATTCATTGCTCTTTGAAAAAAAGCCATGTGTTTTATTTTTTTATTGTTTACTCCAATGCTTGCCTTCTTTCTTCTTCCTTGTTATAAATTGGAGGTGTATTTAGCATGTTTCTGCTTCATTTGAAACTTTCTTTTTCTTTTTTTTTTTCTTCAAACGCACTTTCTTGTCTTTTCTATTCTATAAATTTTTCGAAACTGTTAACAGTCACTGCTTGTTTCCTTGGTGTCTGATTTTTCCTTATAAATAAACGCGTGTTGTGCCTGCCTGTCTGATGCGGCTTTCACGTTTTTATCGTCACCGACGTAATGCAGAAAATACGTAGGATATCCTGCTTAGGTGAACAGGTAAAGCATCTGACTAGCAATCGGATTTCCCCTGAGTGTAATTCGCATTACTAAGTGTTTCTTTTTACTGTTTCAGTATTATTAGAAACATTTGTACCTACTTTGTACATAACTTTAAATACCTTTGAGCAGTTATTCGATTTGGAAAAGTTATTTTTCTTGCAGTGCGCTGTTTTTATTAAGGACTTGAAACATTTTCTTTAACTTTTTTATTTACAATTCAATAAATTGCAAAAATGCATTAATAATTTTATTTAGACGTAAGTGGTTGGCTCAAAAGCTAGTTAGTAGATTGAAAATGAACTTTGATTGGTTTTTTGCAACTTTATGTATTGTAATTCAATTTGGCAACCTTGCACTTGACGTGTTTTTTTCTTTTATAATTCCTTAGCTCCTTATTGTTATTTTTAAAATTATTTTCAACTTTGCAGCTTTCTGTCTGACTATTTTTGATCTATCAAAAACACTTTACACCTCAATTAAACACCTGCTATATGTATATGCACATGAATAAATAATAAAGATATTGTCAATTAAAACTTGAGTATTGCACTAGCTTTATTAAAGTGATTTACACCGTATTAGAATAATGCAATGCTAGGCACTAACACCTTCTGGCTAACTTCGCTGACAAATGCCTAGCCCACACTCCCGCAGTTGGTATTTTAACCCAATATGTTTCCATATTTTGGGCAGCTTGTCTTGCAGACCGCGTGATTAATAGCGCCGGTGACCCCATTGACCCCCATTGTAGAGTCCCTTCGTTTCTTCAGCATAAATTTTGTTCGTGTAAAAAAAAATATATATATATATAGCACTACAGGCCCGTCTGGCCTATGGCTTGAATTTTCATTGTCCATTTCTTCCTGTCCCATATTTCGTCTTCCCATTCGCTAATACCGGCTTCATGTAGGTCTTCTTTTATTTGCTGCCACCATGTTTTCCTGGGTCTTCCAATTTTCCTTCTTCCCTCCGGTTCTTGTTTGGTTATTTTTTTTATTGGGTCGTTGTCTTCTCTTCGCATTGTGTGCCCGAACCACCTCAGTCTGTTCTGTCTCAGCACTGTACTTATGTTGGCTTCTTTGTATAGGTCTTGTAGTTCCCTATTTGTTCGTCTTCTCCACTCTTGACCTTCCTTGACTCCACCATATATTCTTCTTAGGATTTTACGTTCCCATGTTGCCAGCTTGTTTTCTTCTGTTGTTGTTAGCACCCACGTCTCACTCGCGTATGTTAAAATAGGTCTTATTATAGTCTTATATAGTCGCACTTTTACGTCTCTTGTTACACTTTTATTCGACATATAGCGATTAAGGGCACCCGCGCACTTTGAGGCACTTATCATTCTGCTTTTTATTTCTTCTTCTTGCTTTCCTTCTGTATTTATTTCTACTCCCAAGTATGATGCACTATTTACCCTCTTGAAGATTAGCTTTTCTTTTGTTAACTCAGCTTCTATCTCTAGCTCTTGCTCTTCTTCTCTGTTTATGTTTCCTAATACCATATAATGTGTTTTCTTTACATTGATTTTCATTCCTACGTTTTGTGCTTCTTTCTCCAATCCTTTTAATAGTTCTTTTAGCTGTTCCTTCGTTCTTGCCATCATTGTCAGATCATCCGCGTATGCTAGTACTTGATATGGGCCATTAACTACAGTACTATTCGTGTTTATTTTTGCTTTCCTCATGAGGTGTTCTAAAACTATGTTAAATAAGTGTGGTGAGATAGGGTCCCCTTGTTTTAGGCCTGTGTTGCTTTCAAATTCTGTGGATTTACGGCCTTTAAATGTCACTCTGTTGCTTGTTGTCTTTAGTGTCATCGCTACCAGTGAAATTATTTCTTTGCTGTATTTTAGTTCTTCCATTGCATTTAGTATCTCCACTCTTTTTATCTTGTCGAAGGCTTGTTGGAAGTCAATAAGAATCATATAAATTCTTATATTTTTCCCTCTACATTTCTCGTGTGTTTGTCTTATAATGTGAATCTGGTCCACTGTCGATTTACCAGCTCTAAATCCTGCCTGGTAGTTTCCTATCTTATCTTGGGACTCTATTTTTACTCTTTCAGTGATAAGCATTGCTAGAATCTTGTACGACGAATTTAAGAGGGAGATTGGCCTGTAATTTTCTGGTAGTTGTTTATCACCTTTTTTGAATATCGGGCATATCACTGCTTTCTCCCAGTCTTTCGGCATTTCCTTTCTTGACCATATTAGTTGTATCAGTTCAAAAATTCTTCTTTGAATTTGCTCACTCCCGTATTTTAATAGTTCCATTTGTATATTGTCCTCTCCTGGGCTTTTGTTATTTTTTGCTCTTCTTACTATTCTTTGAAAGCTTTCCCAAGTTGGTGGATTTGCTTCTGTTTCAGTCTCCCATTTTGTTTCTATTTTTTGTTCTCCTTCACCTCTAAATATTCCTTCCATATACTGTTTGTGTAGTTCTGCTATTTCTCTTTCTTCCATGTGAAGCTCACCGTCCTTATCTCTCAACCCTATGGTTTGTTGTTGATATCCCTGCTTCTCTTCTTTGACCGACTTGTAGAACCTTCTTGCATCTTGTGCACTGTAATATTCTTGCAGTTTATCAATTACCAGCTTAATACTTTCCCTTTTCTTTCTTCTACATACTGTTTTTACTTTGTTTTTAGTCTGCTTGTATTTTTGTTCTGTTTCCGATGTCTGTTGTTGTAACCATCTCTGCTTTGCCATTCTGCTATTTTCGATAGCCTCCCTACATTCTTGATCAAACCAGCTTTTGTTTCCTTCTTCTTTATTCACTTCAATTACTTTTGCACTTTCTTTTAATGTCATTTGTATACAGTTCCATTCTTTCTCTATTTCTGGTTCAGTGGGCCTTCCTTGTAGTTTACGTTCGAGCTCTTTGTGGTACCTGTTTTGTACCTCTTCCATTTTCATGTTTTCCACTCTCCCTCTCCTTGAATAGATCTGTGTTTTTCTGGATGATGGTTTGAGCTGGTTTATTTTAATCTTGATCATAAAGTGATCGGAACCAATCTCTGCCCCTCTGCATGACCTTATTTTTTGGACTGTGTTTTGCTGCTTCTTTGATACCAGCACATGATCTATCTGGTTTTTTGTTCTTCCATCAGGACTTTTCCAGGTTTCTTTATGTATGTTCTTCCTTTGTTGCATGGTACTTTTGATTAGCAGATTATTTCTCGCCGCGAAATTTATTAGTCGCTCCCCATTGTTGTTTGTCGTTTCATGTAAGCTTTCTTTGCCTATTATTGCTTCATATTTTTTTTCTTTGCCTATTTTAGCGTTTTGGTCTCCAATTATCAATTTTATATCGCTTTTTGGCAAGTTACTAATTGTGTTCTCCAATTCATCGTAGAATTTCTCTTTCTGTTCATCTTCTGCTGTTTCTGTTGGGGCATAGGTGTTGATGATACTCATTTTTCTATATTGGCCTTTTAATCTTAGTACACTTATTCTTCCGTTTATCTTTTTCCAGTCTATTACTTTTTCTTTTATTCTTCCATTTATTAGAAAGCCCGTTCCATACCTACTTTCGGCTGCACCGCCGTTGATCCATATATATTCTTTTATTGTTGTTTTTGTCTCACCCTTGATATTTGTTTCTTGTACTGCGAGTATATCTATGTTGTATCTTGCTGCTTCTTCTATTAGTTGCTTTATTTTTTCCTCCCTGTTTAGACCTTGTGTGTTCCATGACGCTATTACCACTCCTGTGTTTTTTTGATTTCTTATTTGCTTTGTTTTGCTTCGCTCTTGTTTTTCTATTACCATTTTTGTTGCCAATTTCGTCTTCGTTATTCCATCTGAATTTTGTATTGTTAGTTTTTTGCTTGATTTTCTACTACTCCTTGCTTCGTGTTGTCCCAATCATATCTTTTACCCTCTATTATAAGTTTCTGGTATCCCAACTTTACTTTTTTTCCCTTTTCTTTTTCTTCTCTCATTATTTTCCGTAGCTCAGCTTGTATTTTCATTTCTTCTTTGGTTAGATCATGCTCGATGTATATATTTGTGTCTTTCAATAGGCTTTTCCTTTTCATAATTTCCTGTTTCTCCTCCCACGTGTTCAGTTCTGCTATTATTATCTGCTTGTCTTCTCTTCCTTTTATGCTGGTTGCCTTCTTGATTTTTATTGACATTTTGAGTTTTTCATCTAATACCTGTTGTTCTACTTTTTGTTCTAACTGACCTTTCCCAACTGATAATCCTTTTATTACTATGTTATTCTTTCGTTTTTCCTTTTCCTGCTTCTCAATTTTTGTTTCGAGCCTGATAATTCTGGCTTCTAGTTCCTCTTTTTCCTGCTTCCATTCTTCTGCTCTCTTTTTCCATTCTTCCTTTGCTGCCTGAAATTCCTGCTGTACTTTTCTTATTTCTGCCATTAGGTCATTATGTTTTTTATTTGCTTCCTCCTTTAATTCTCCTTTAAGCTCTTCCAGTTTTTTCAGCACTGCTTCCATTTCTTTGTCTTCTTTCCCTTTGTTTAGATTAGCTTTTATTTCCACAGTTTCTTGCTCTTTTTCTTGGCTCCTTTGTATCTTTGCACTTTTATAGAGGGCTCTTTGCTCTTCCTCCCACTTTTGGAATTCTTCCGGTGTTTCTCTCCTTTTCCTTTTGATGTAGTCTTTAATGCTTCCTGTGCTATGTGTTCTCGATTTTCTTGATATTGGTTCTTTTTGGTCCATGTAACTAGTCCTCTATTTATTAACCGCCCTTACGGCCGGGTTAAACCCTGTCAGCTGGGCCCTCCTTAATACTTGTTGTACGGCAGCTTTATTTTAATAATGTGATTTCCGGTATTTATGCAACCTTTAACTCTCGTGCTTGTATGATGTGTTGCCTATTCTGAATTTTTTGAAATGGCTTGACCGTTAGTGGATTTGTTTATCTCTCCTTATCTTATTCATGCAATTTTCCTTTTAACCTCTAAATTCTGTATTATATTTTGATTTACTCACTTTAAAATATACCTAATAATAACTTGATCTCCGAAGTGAGAAAATAACTTTCTTTATTGTGTATAGGCCTTCTATCTGGAGCAAGTTGCGGGTATGTGCTAGTCTAATATTCGAATTTGGGTTCAAATGCAGCTTTAAAGCGCAAAAATTGCGGGGTTGCGAGTCGGGTGACCACCTCTAAGGGTTTCACCCGGAGTCTCAGGGTTTCTACACTGTATCCTCGGGCTCCGGTTTTGTAACAATTTCTCCGGGTTGCACTAATTTTGTAATAATGTCTAAAACTAACTGAACAGTCAGTAACATCAATGAAAATAAAATACGTTTCATATAATAGCCGTAAACTTGTCTCTTGCTATTTGCATTTTCTTAAGTAATAGGATTTTATTTCGAATGCAACCCTTTAATAGTTAAAAAGCAAACTGCTAATTTAGATTCTTTCTAGGTTCAATCGGATTCAGCAACAAGGGTAAATATTTGAAAATATATAGTAATTAGGATCAGAATTTTTGACAATTTGTTTTGTTTTTAATCTAATTTCATTTGATGCTCGAGGTAATCTACTTTTGTATTTCTCGTTATTTCATGGATAATATTTCTTTCAATGGTTAAAATTTTCTTTTCAAACCTCGTTTGTTATATTTGTAGTATTCAAGCGTTTAAATTACCATTTTAAATGTGCTTATTATCCTTTTAAAAACAAGAGACTATATTAACTCGCATATAATAGACTAAACCGTAGAATTTAGCAATATGATTTAAGATATTCGAAGGAAACTCATTAGAAGGGGTTTTAAAAAATATAAAGGTAAAAATCCGAAATTATTAAATTTGAAAACTTTGAGCACAATTTCTCACTTGCAATTGCAAAGTAATTCACAAAAAACATAATTTTAGATATCGTTGAGTCTTTTTTGAATAAAATCGTTACTATTTCCAAAACCGTTAACTTTAGAACAGCGGTTCTCAACCCTTTTTCATGATGTATCCCTTAGCATGTTAGCTGTTTTCAAGTATCCTGAAGGCTATTGCAAAATAAAAAATCTATTGATTTTACAAAAATTACAACAAAATACAAAGAATGCCTATACTATTTAAATTTTTAGTCATTTAAATCACAAAATACTAACAATACTCGTATTTAAACAAAAAAAAAAAACACAATAGAAAAATATTCACAAAATAGATAAATATACATATACCTCAAACTAACAATTTAGGAAATTAATAGTATGTATATATTTTTTGGTAAGTCAAATTAGAAAATATATGTATTATAGCACTAAATTTAATGAGATTTATCAAGTTATCAGCGATTTTTTCAAAATTTGGTTGTCACGAAGTAAATTGGACTGAATGCCCACTGCAGCTTCGAGGATTACGGTTTATGGATAGCATTATATTTGGAAAAGCCAAAATAATGCTGGAGACACAGAAGAAAATGTTTTCATTGTAGGTCATATCACAAGAAATACCGATCAGTTCTTTTTCTTTTTTTGTGGATAAACCACAACCAGGCGTACCCCCTTGGAACCACACTCGATTTACCCCTTGACGTACGCATGCCCCTGGTTGAGAATCCCCATACAACTTTATATTATACCTAACTATAGGGCATTCTATTTAAAAAAAAAGAGTAGGTTTTGTTCGCAACACTTTTGTGACCAACCCTGTACAATAAAGATATTTCATTAATGTGTGTTAGTACCTACAACTTGTATCCAAACAAATGATAATTATGTAACTCTCGTACTTTTCGAAATCTCTTCCACCCCCGCATCATTTAGGGATCGTGTATGTATATGGTGTAACTGAAATGCTTGGCATTATTGTAAGCGCGAATTTTACGTCACAAATTGACAAAGAAGTTCATTTAAACGTAGATTCAATTTTCAACCTTATGTAATATGTAATTAGTCATAATATATGTGATGTGGAATTTAAATACTTAGTTAATTAGAAAACTGACATTTAACACGTATTGTTTAATATTATAAACAATTTGTTGTATATATTGTTAGGTTGGGTTTAAAAATATTAAATTTCATTTTATTACTAAGGGCCTAGGCCTCGGTACCAGTTACTTTCTTGTAATTGTTTTGAGGTCAGAAATAAAGATTTATTTATTTATTATTATTATTAAAGCTGTACGTAAAGATTCAAAACCATTTCATAAATAAGCCTTCTCCTGGTAGAAAAAGCCAATTTGTGACGTACGATATGGGCAAGTATTTGAGTTACACCCTGTATTATATTTGCTAACCATTAACAGTAAGGAACAAAAACATTGTGTTTATTTGCTTGCTTTTTGTTTTCTATGAACATTCTGTATCTCTCATTAAAGAAAAACCTTTTTTTTTACTCGCGATCTCAGGGTTTGTATAAATTGAAAGGTGGTCACCCTAGTCGCGAGTCGAGTGTGGGTTTGAAACGGACGATAGTGGGTTCAGTGCAGGTTTAAAATGTCAGAAATTGCAGTTTGACCCCGCTAAAGGGCTGAATTCGGATGGAGGCTAACATACATAATTCACTCAAAGATTTTGTTGGAGTGTTATTCTCTTTGTAATTGTACCAAGCTGTAGTCTCTGTGAAGTTTAATCATTCGGTTAGGAAATTACTCTCTGGAATTAATTGTTTTTATGTTTTTAATTACCGTGGGAAAGTTCAAGCATTTTATGTCATCAATTTTTGCTTTTACAACTTTTCAGTGAGAAATTTATTCCTAAATGGATTTGCAAAATTTACTTTTAAATTACAATATTGTAAAAAATTCCAAAATGAAACTTTTAATTACAAAATAAGATGTAAAGTAATTGTTCTTCTTTGTAATGTAAAATAGAATTTTATTTGTTCATCTTAAAAATTTTTAGCTTTCAACACCTCTATTTCAGGAAATAGACCTCGAAGGTATTTGTTAGGTCTGCTAAGCTTCACTGGCTATCAACAGATTTTATTGTGCAGGCTTGCTACTTTATTTTGGTCCACCATATGGCTTCTGCTGTATAAATATCACGGATTATTCTATTAAGGAGGCTCAGAATGTAATAAGAATTGCCAGTCGGTGCCTCTCATGCACCACCACAACTGTTTACTTTGTACTAGCTGTATTTGCTAATAACTTTATCACAATAATTACGTCACTGCCTTATCTTGGCTTGAAACAGGTTCTACAATGAACACAGACGCCCACCTGTTATCATTTGAAGATGTAACGTGAAGTGTCTATGTATTAATTTAAGTTCTTGATCGATTAGTCCAAAGAAATGAATATTATTAATTATGTGAAGAACATAGTACGTACAATATTATTGCACTCGTATTAATAATAATCGTTTTGTTCATTTCAGTACTTCCAAAAGGAACTACCGGCACGGGCCGAAGCTGACCCAGAAGGACTGCTACAATCAGCTTATGGAATGAAGTATAACGCTAAGAAAATGAAAAAATTAGAGAAGGAATACAACGCTATTAAAACTAAAGAGCAGGAAGAAATGTCTGAGTTGAAGGTACGTTTGATTCCTTATTAAACTATCACTTATCCATCTCCCACCAACAGAGGTTGCGAACTGAAAACAAACAACTGCGACACCGCTGCGAAATGCTGGAGGAGGAAAGCAAGGCCCTGGCTGACCGCTTAGTGCGTGGGCAGGTGAGCCGTGCCGAGGAAGAGGAAACCACCTTCGTGGTCCAAAGAGAACTCGACGCTCTGCGCCACACACACCTAGAGACTACCCACCACCTAGCGCTTGCGAACGAGAAGATCCGCTCGCTCTCGCTCATGATGGAAGAAAGTGTAAGTCGCATGCCATACCAACAGTAAGCGTACTTACAAAGCCTTTCAACAGCATACATCCAGGCAATCCTCCATAGAGGAAATCTCAATCAAGCAGGAACAGCTGCAGCAAAGAGAAGAAATGATCGAATGCTTGCAAGAGGAGCTCGTCAAGGTAAGGCTGCGAGAGGCCGAAAACGACGCGCTCGTCCGGGAGCTGAGGACTCGCATTCACGAACTCGAAGAGGACAAGAAGACTCTGCGGGAAATCACCCCCGACAACAGCGTCGCCCATCTCCAAGAGGAGCTCATCGCCGTCAAGCTCCGGGAGGCCGAGGCGAATCTGTCGCTTAAGGACTTGAGGCAGCGGGTCCAAGAGCTCAGCAACCAGTGGCAGCGCCATCTGCAGGTATGTCAAAGTGCATCTTATTTAATTTCATCGTATTAAAAACAAAAAAATTCTAATAAAGCAGATGTTTCAAAAAAATAATACATTTATGCACAGGCCACGGTCAAATTCTGAGAAAAATTGTAATTTTAAGTTGTGCTGGTCTGGAAGTGTTTTAAGCCATATTATATAGCTTTTATCGAAAAGTCTACACCATATAGACTTTTAAAATTAATTTATCCAGAAGGAGTCTAATTAGGGCGATCTTAAGTGCTTTTATCAAGACCAGAAACGAGGCAAACAAGATTACCGAAGTGTTCTTGGATATGTCTAAATATGCAATTTTTAACAACAACATAGCCAAACATACAATTTAGCTCGTAAAAAAAATATATTACAATTGTAATGTAATGGAAATTCAAACTTACATACTTCTGGGGCCAGATATCTTATCGTTTTCTTTCCACAGCTATTTGTATCACCCCTTCCATTCATTCGTCCTTTTTCTAAAGTTTCTTACTACTTCTTTGTTCCATGATTACTTTGCTCTACTTCTATCCTGTTTGTTCAATTCCATTTTTTATATCTTTCTTCCGGCATTCTTATTAGGTGTGCAAATCAACTAAGTTACTTTTTTTCTATGATTGACTCTAGTTCTTTCACATTTAATATTCTTATTTTTGCATTCCTCGTCTTATCTCTTTTTGAGACTGTAACAAATCAATACAGAGCTAAAGAAATAAAATTTCAACACCCTGTACCTCAGTAACAGTTTAGTTATGGACATATGTTCATATAGACTCGTTGTTTTTTTTTACATGTGCTGTACGCACATAAAGCCGTGACCTACGTTTCGGATACACCCTGTATATCTTTATTTTTGTCGTTCTTGCCACTTCTCTCTTGTTAATAAATGTCTTGTTAAGTGACGTACTTAAAACTTCTCATGTAACTTAATCCATTAATACAAGTTATAATATAGTATGATCAAAAATTATTTTGATCTAGTATGGCTATGGAATAGTTTTCTAATTTATGAATGCAACTAAAAGGGTGTTTCAAAATGAGCGCAAGATTTAATTTTTCAATAAAACATCATTTACTCGATAATTGCAAATATTTTTATTTTCATATGAAGTATACATAGGGCGATTATGTGTGAAATAGAACATCCAAGAAATGACCGCCAGGACTCTTTTTGCATTTTTGCATAGTTGCCCTTCAATTTCGACAATGTATTTCTTCCTTCAGCTCATGAATTCTGGTGGGTTGGTTGGCATAGACAGAAGACTCCACAAAACCCCACAGGAAGAAGTCGCATGGCGTTAGATCGCACGATCTCGGTGGCCAATTCTGATCGCCAGGGGGTTAGATTACACGGCCAGGAAATCTATCATGCAACAACTTCTCAGGCGGAGCTAGTCATGGGTTAAACAAATTACTCTAATCTTAAGCTGTAAAAAAATATGGGCGCCAAATAGCAAGTAACCCAAGCACTTTGCTAATCAAATAAAAGGTACAAGTCGAAAGGCGCTACTAACCGATCCCTGAAAAAAGAGAATGGTAAGGGCACAAATAAAATTTGCAGGAATAAAAATCAGAGCAGTATAATATCAGTCAAAAGTATTTGCCAGTTTATACACAATGCAAAATAATAAAACACGACAATTAAGATCAAATATCACAGTAAAAGTCACATAAAAGTCAATAATCAAATTGTGAAAGTTTAATATAAATAAATAAAGTGAAAAGAACTACAATTTGACTGTTAAATTGGCAATTTGCATTACCGGTAGGCTACTCGGTAAAAGTGCATGACTGCGATAACGTTATTAGTTACATTGAATTTGATCTTAAATCCACATACGCAAGAATATTCAGATGTTTATAATAATTAACACAATGGTCCTGCAGTCCCCAAGATCTTGGTTCAGGGTAGGGCATTATATAATCCGTAATAGGCGTAGTAATTAGTCAATAATTATTATCAGTTTTACTTTTTTGGGTAAAAAGAATTATTAACGGAATAACTTGCAATAGAGGGATAATTAAGTTTTAATTCAACTGAGTGATCAGTTACTAACATAAAGTGAATGTCCAAACCTTATATTTCAAATACCACATGCAAAATTGCTTCACCAAAAGCCAAAATTAAAAACAATAACTTGGATGGTATGTGAGACACATCTTAAAATTTTAACAACTAATCTTTGACAGATTGAAAGCAAACAGTGACTCGAGTGCTTCAAAATAATTTATAATAACTGCAAACTGAATTGCCCTACGCAGGTAAGTTCTGTATTATACTACATTAGGTAATCATGGAGCCAGTCTGGTATTTGACATATACAATAAAACTGCAGATTGAGATCTTTCTTTAAAATTCCCTGCAAACTGCTTGTCGAAATGGTCAGTTGCTGCGAACGGTGGCGCATCGATGTGCCTGAATTCTTGCCACTACTTGCAGTCGCTAAAGCAATATTTTCATTGGACCGGCCTGATCGAGGACGATCTGATGATTTCGCGTTCACAACTGAACCAGTTTGATCAAATTTCTTGATCGGTCTCTTAACTGTCGAACAGTTTGGTGCATTTTTTTGACCAAAAATTGCACACACTCTGCGAACTGTTTCCGCTAAACTTTCACCATATTTGAGTAAGTTTTCAATATTAAAATCCGCTGGTGATTCGTGTAGCGTTCCATGACTGATAATCGCGATGCGTCTATTTGACAGTTGTCACATTTTTAGTCCAGCATTCTTGATTAAAAGAAAATGCCATGCAATTCACATCTTGCGTTCATTTTCAAACACCTTTTATAAATCGCTTAAAAATGTAATGTTTGTGTCAAACCTGCTAACCTCAAATTTGACATTGACTTACAGTCTTGCCAATTTCAAGTAAAATTTTAGATTGCATTATGGGAAATTCAAAGCATACTAGATGTAATTCATTTTAAGACACCCGGTAGTTACATGGTTACCATGAGATTGAGGGAGAAATAATTTGACAAATCGCTTGGGAGTTACAAGTAGCTTTTCACATTTTGTATCTATTACAAAAATAAACCATATTATATTGCTCGTAAATAAAAAAAATATTTGAGCCTTCCATATAAACAACTACGTATAGGGTTCGCTAAGGGATTGATAAAGGTACGTCAAAATTTGATAAAAATATTAAAACTGCAGCTGCAAAAGATCTTGTATTGCATATGCTAATCTCTATTCGTCCACGTAGCTATTATTTTAATCAGGTAGAAATAACACGTGTTAAATGTTCCACATAATAAATCAACAAATGTATCTTATCACACCCGCGCCGATCGCTTGTTCAAACAGGCGGCTAAACTTTTAATAGTATCCTATGGATCCACACCAATTATTTTCTGGAATAGTAATATTTAATATCACTCATTCAGCACCGATAAAGTAATAAGGCGATTTACAATTCAAGTTTATATATGTTCATGTTAGTGATTATAAGAAATTGGTAAAATTATAAATTCTGATAAAACTAGAAAAATATATTTTTGAGGGAACCACTGCCCCTCCCCTCACCCCACTCCTACACACCTGAATAGTATGATCTGTGACTTATGTTATTCTATTATTGACTTCTGTCGTCATACTGCAATCACTTTTAGTCATTATGGATAGTAAATATTTAATTCTACTGAGTTGTAACGGATTTGCTTCTGTAGTTAATTTCATTTCTACTGTGCCCTTGGATATAGTTATTATTTCATCATATTAAATTGTCCGCATACAACTCTGACGATAACTGGTTGCGTTATTCTATATTCAATAACTTTTGTCACCTTATTGTTACTGCCTAAAATGCTAAAAATACATCCTTCTCTTATTGTGTATCTTTTATTCTAACCATATTTCGTGTTCATGTGTATAAACTTCCTACCACCTGCATTAGTGTTTTTCTTTAAAATTAGCAAAATTCTATTTCTCACAGCATTATCAAAAGCCTTTTGTGTATGCTGCACTGTTTTTTCACACATTTGTTTTGACATAAAGAAGCGTTTTTGCACTGTTTTGAGTTGCTCGAAAACATGCTTGTATTATTTAATGTTGGTTATATTATTACCCTTAATTGTATTCTAAAATCTTCCCATATTACTACACTAGTAATAAAATTCATTTATAGTTCATGTATCTCTTTTTTGAATAACGGAATAATTATTGCCGTTTGCCACGCATCTGGAATTTTATTTTTCTTTCATACTAAGTTTGTTTAATTTATGTAATGATATCTCTCTTTCCTCACACATCTTTTTTAACATTTATGATTTAATACCATATGCACCTGCTGCTTTCTCATTTTTTAAGGTGTTTAAACTGTTATTTCTTTCACTGTGATCTAATCTTTATTAATTTAGGCTGTTTTGGCCCTTTTGTACGTTACCAAAGTTTATTTATACTGTTTTCATCCATTCGTAATCTTCCCTCTTTACTATTAATCTAAGGTAGCTCTTATTGTTTTTTCTGTCTTTAATTTTTTAATATTCTGTAAAGCACTTTTGTATTTCCATTTTCTGTTTGGCTTTGTTGCTTATATTCTTTATTTTTTTTTATTTTTAAATTTTTTTCCATACTTTCTTCTTCAGTTTAACCTGTTGTTTAATATTATAATTTGTATACTATATTTGTTTCCTTTTTTGTATTTTTATATGCTTTACATGCATTTTCTGCATTACAATAAAAAAGTAATAATAATGGGCAAAGACTGCAATTTATCGACAAGGACAAACATGATTATAAGCAGTAGTAAATACATAAAATAACATGAAAATCACCGAATCAGAAAACGTACACGCAAATAAATCACACACTAGTTAACAAGAGAAAGCAATAAACAGTAACAGATGTACGTACTTACAGGAGCATGTGTTGACACTGATCATTTCATGGTTACAGCAACATTAAAGCAAAAAGTGAAAAAACAAAACAAGAACAAAAATGTAATATGTAAATGGGATGTAGAAAAACTAAATAATGAAAGTAATAAAAAGAAAAATGGGGGAACAACTAAAAGGGAATAATATAAACGAAGAAGAAATAGAAGTGCAATGGACGAGAATAAAGGAATGTATAAATGATGTAACGGAAGCTCAAATGGGAAGGGCAATGAACAGAAATAACCCAGGATGGTATGATGACAAATGTAAAGAAATAACCAAAATAAAAATAGAGGCAAGATTAAGATGAATCAGGAAAAGAAGAGAAGCTGAATTTATTAACGTAAGTTAAAGCACATTGAAGATGATGGTAGAAATAGAAATGCAAAGCATATTATAAGAGAATAAATGAACAAAACAAGATGTACAAAGGAAAGACCACTGGTATCAAGGACGAAAATGGAAAAAAGACGTCTATGAAATACTTTAAGAGATTATTGATACAAACAGAAACGATCGAGACAGAAGATGAAGAGATGGAAACACCAGAACAAGACATGATAAGAGTAATACCGTCGAAAGAAGAAATAAAAGAAATCATTAAGAAAAGTCACAATGGTAAAACTCCAGGGAAAGATTGGATAAATGCGGAACTTATAAAATATGGTGGAGAAGAATTACATGAAAAAATATACATAATGATAAAAAGAATACGGGAAGAAGAATGAATGCTGGTAGAAGGGGAATCTGAACAAATGATTACAAACACAAGAAGTGAGATCAAGAAATGTGTAAAAACTATAGAGGACTTACATTTTGTGTACCACATACAAAATTATGTCGACACTAATACAAAGAAGATTAATGGACACTGCAGGAAACTTAATAGGGCAATATCAATGTCGATTTATTAGAGTAAGATCAACAACAGACGAAATACACATAATAAGACAGATAACAGAAAAAGCACGTGAGTATGAAATGGTAATGGAACTTCTATTCATAGACTTCAAGCAAGCCTTTGACCTCATCCATAGAAAGAAGTTGATGAACGCATTAAAAGAAATGGGAACAAGTGCTAAACTGAGAAGGTTAATAAAGATGACAATGAGAAGAACAGCAATAAGTGTGAAAATGCAAAAAGGCAACTATCCGTAGTGCTATTTAACTTTGCATTGGAATACGTACTTAGAAGAATTTACAAGGGTACATTAAGAACATCTGGTAAGCAAATTATAGCTTATGCGGATGATGTAGTATTGGTGGCAACAAACCATACAGTGATGAAAGAGATGTTAAAAGCAGTAATACAGGAAGGAGGAAAAATGGGGTTGAGAATCAATGTTTAAAAGACAAAAATAATGAGAATAGGCAGTCAATTACAAAGGAAAAACCAAAATATCAGGATGGAGGAACTTGAATTTGAAGTTGTAAGAACTAAATTTAAATACCTACGGGTTATGATATCAAGTGATGGAAATAAAGATATAGAAATTAAAGAAAGAATAATGACAGGAAAGAGAGCATTTCAAGTGAACAAAAAATGCCAAGTAATAAAGTACTTGGAAAAAAAAAACATATAAAGCAATAATAAAGTCAACAATATTGTATGGGACGGAAACAATTACAGTGACAAAGAAACAGGAAGAAGATTTTAGAATATTGGAGAGGAAAATTTGGAGAACGATGCTAGGACCTGTAAGGGTAGCAGAAAACAAATACAGAAGTAGAAATTAAAACAAGAAATGGAAGAAGATATAGTAACGACAATAAAAAAACAAAGGGTGCGATGGTTGGGTCACGTATGGAGGGCCGGCACAGACAAAACAATTTTCTGGAAATGTAATCCGGGTAGTAAGCGAGGAAAGGGGAGATCAAGATCGACATGGTTAAAAGAAGTAACAGAAGACCTTGGAAGGGCTGGGATTAAAGATTGGAAGAATAAAGTGATGGATAGAAAAAAATGGAAAGAAATTTGCCAGAGGATAGAGTAGTAGATGGGTACTGATGACACCCGTATAAACGATCTAGAAAGCTCAGTTTCGAGCGACATTACTCCTTTGAGGGTGTATAGCCACCAAATATATATATATGCATTTTTTGTTGATTTAAGTAATGTATTTAAAACTTCCAAGTTCGCTCTACATCATCGCTTAATATTTTACTCTTTCGTTGCATGTATCCCCCATGTTTTTGAAATTCTTTCTCTATTTTAACATGTTGTTGTCTGTGACTTGTAATGATTAAAGATTCTGATTTTTTGCTGGTCTTTGGATGCATTTTCTTTATTGGTAATTTTTAGCCAGCAGAGATTAGGTTATTATCAAAGAAAACTTACTCATCCTTCATCTGCTGTAGTTTAAACTTAACACAACTCGGTCCCGCGGCCTTGTTGGAGGGCGGGCGAGGGCTAACTCCTACTAATGGCGACTCTTGTAGATTTGGCCCTGGCAACTCAGTCGGCCAATGGTGTTCTCCCCGGTAGGCGGGGCAGACCTAAGTGCAAGAGCACGAGAGAAAGAGAGAGAAAACAAAAAAATGATATTTACACAGGTTTTTTATTTTTCGAACATATATACAAAAATCTGGTGTGATACACTCACACAACTTCCTTTTACAATGATCTTATAATTAGACAAAAATTTAATTTTTAATTTTTAAGCATTGTCAAAAATTTTCAAAAATTACAAATTCTACAAAAACGGTACAAAATAGAGCGTTATTGAAACGACAAATTTTTTCTAGAATTTCAAGCTGAATTCAAAAATGTAATAATATACCAGGTGTTCTATTTAAAATAGGAGTTAATAAAAAAAATAGAAAAAAAACAAAAGAAACCCATTTTAGAAGTATTCAACTGGAAAATCGCATCAATACACATTAAAAATGTAATAGAAATGAGAAGTTTGAAAAAAATCGTTAGAGCCGTTTTTGAAAAAATTGAAAAAAACTGAAAAATCACCTACTTCCGGTTATGCGATTTTCTTAAAAAGCTTGCTGTCGCATCTACATAGTACACAAAACTTATATATGAAGTTTCAACGCCATACTTCTTTCCGTTGTTGAGATATCCTGTTCACAGACACACAGACAGACAGACAGACAGACCAATGAAAAAAATTATGTTTTTTGGGATCAGGGGACTCTAAAACGTGAAGATCTGTTGAAAACTCAATTTCGAATTTTTGGGGTGAATCCAATACTTCCTTTATTGTAAAAGGAAGTAAAAATGGGCTATTTAGTTGATGACGCCTCGAAGGCTCTGGTGGCGTGGGGTCGTCGTGTTTTGTCCCGGGGCTCTTCCTTTCGTGGGGAGGGGCGTGCGTGCCGGGGCGGCGGAGGTTCTGGCGCTGGAGGCGGCGCTGGGGGCTCGGTGTGCGGCCTCGCTTGCTTGTCGGGCCGGCTGGCTGCGGGTTGGGGCGCCTGGGCGATGGCGGCGGCGGTGCGGGCGCTGGAGGCGGCGCTGGAGGCGGCGCTGGAGGCGGCGCTGGGGGCTCGGTGCGCGGCATTGCTGGCTCGTCAGGCCAGATGGCTGCTGATTGGGGCGCCTGGGCGATGGCGACGGGCGGCGGCGGTGTCGCCGGTGGCTGGACGGTATGCGCGCCGGAGAGGAGCGGAGAGGCGGCCGGGGGCGGTCGCGGAGCTCCTTGGTCTGCCGCGGGTCTCTCCTGCGGTAGTGGGGTGTACCCTGGACCTCGCTTCGGGCCGGCAGGGCTACGGTGGGGAGCTGAGGGCGGCGACTCGGCTCGGCGGTGGCGCAGTATGCGTCCCACAAGGACTGCAGTTCCCGTGTTTCCTCGGCGCTTAGGTACAGCTCCAACTCCACATCCCACTTCCCGGGGCGGTGGAGGACCTGGCGTTGGCGGCGGTGCGGGCGGCGGTGTCCGGGCGGGGTCTGGGCGTACAGGGCTTCCCGTCTCGTGGGCGTGTTTCAGAGCTCCGGGGTCCGTGGGCAATGCTGCGGGGATGCGATGTCCGCGCGGTTGGCGGCGGCGGTGGGCGATCCCGAGGGCGGCAGCACCTGTAGACACCGGCGTGCCTTGATGGTCAAGGGCGATTCGGGGTCGGGGGTAGGTGGGGGGCCGAACAGGCGCTGGAAGGTCTCCTGAAGTCTGTAAAAAATATGAGACTGATTAGTGCGTGGGGGGGGCGTCCTCGTAGAGGCCGGCTGGAGGCGGCGTCTTGTGGAACGGGGAGAAAGGAATGTCCTTACTCCATGGAGGCGGTGACAGCTCTCGAGGGGGGCTCCGCGGTTCTCCGAGCTGTGGGTCGGGGTCCGGGACGTTGCTAGGAGGCGGTGACTCGGCAGGCGATGACGGCAGAGGTTGAGGGCGGCCGGCGCGTCGGGCGGCTGGATCCGGCTTCGCTTGGGCAATTCGGCAAAGTCCCAGGAGGTCGGCGAGCACCGCTGGAGACTAAGTTTGGTTGGAGCTGGAGCACTCAGGCTGGCTGAACCTATGGCGGTAGCTGCTGGATACTGGATGCTGCTGTCTGAACTGCTGGTTGGAACTCCGTGCTTTTTTCAAGAAGCCCGGGGTTTATAAAGGTCTTGCCGGCTTTGTTTACCGATTCTTCGCTCACGATTGGCTGAACGGCGCGAAGCGCTATCTTGTCGCCGACATGGGCATTGCTTTTGTCTTCTAAAAACTTGAATTTTGAGTCTTTACTTGCCATGTTTCGCCCGCATATTAACAAAGTTAGGATTAATTAAATTATTTCTACAATAGAAGCCGCGCGGTTGTGACGCTGATCTTTTAGATGCCGCGGCGTTTGCGGGCTTATCAATCTCGTAGCGAGAGGAAAAAAAACCTCTAGATTGGTTGCGCTTTCTAAAGACTTGAATTTTGAGCCTTTATTGGATAGGTCTTGCTCTTCTATTAATAAAGTTGCGAGTTGTAATTTCCTTTCTTGAATGCAAGCCGCTTGGCCGCGGTGCGGATTTTCGTTACGCCGCGGCGCGAACTGCTATCTTGTCGAACGCTTGTGCACTGTTTTCGTCTCCTAAAGACTCGAATTTTGAGCCCTTAGTCGACATGTTTCGCCCGCATATTAACAAAGTTAGGATTAATTAAATTATTTCTACAATAGAAGCTGCGCGGTTGTGATTCGCGGACTTCTTAGCACGCGGAATTGCTGCCCCGTGCTCCCACTGGTTAGGCGATTTTTCGCATCCGGTGGCCGGTGTTTTTAATTTAATTAGCCCTCGCGGTGTGGACTTCCATTGTTCCTTGATTTGAACGCGAGTTTAAGACCCGGATTTATTCCAGACTATCTGGTGCCGGCGTTTATTGGTGCCCTTTGGGTTTTATTTTCCAAAACTGCTTATTCCTAAAACTGTATGTTCCTCTGGTCGCTGCAACCTTCGTAAACTTTATAGTTTTATGGTGCTGTTATTTCGCCTATTTGCGTACTTGGAGAAGTGCTTTCTACCGCAGGCGGCGGCAGATTGACAATATTTCATACGTGCGTCGCTTATGTTCACCCTGACCTTATAACAAGAGTAAAAAGGAAAAAACCAACACCTCAATTCATGTAATGTTGGCCCTTTTTAATTAATGCGCCAGCTTCCCTGTGTTTCTGAGCGGGTTACTGCCCGGAACACTTCCTTTGTCGCGCTGTCATCTTTGTTTTGATGGGTTTATGACGGTTATGCTCTGGGCAGTAGTGCGGTAGCTCCTTGCAAATTTTGGGATGGCTGTTGTTATGCAGATGTTAAAACTGCGTCTTTGGGTTTTTGCGATCTGGTAATTAATGCCGCGTCCTGATACTTGTTGTGTGGCGAGGGCGTGATCGAATTAATATTGATAATGGAGGCCCTCGCGTGCCTCCTGAATCATATCAAACTTTCAGGTGAAAAATGTATTTTCCATTGGTTTCCCAAATCTTTTGTCCGAATTTTAACTCGGTTGAAGCAAAGCATATTAAAATACAAAATTTACTACTTGGACACAGTAACTAACTTTCGTTTTTGCAGCTCGTATTTTTAATCACCGAAAGGGTGAAGAGCTCACGTTGATGCGAAGTTTGTTTTAATTTCTTCAGTGTTAAATCTTGTCGCATTTGCTTCCAATTAAGTGTGTGTTTACCAAGTTTACCAAATAAAACGTTAAAAGCCCTTAGAGAGGTTTTTTTTATTTTGTTTGCTCAACAAGGTTTACAACCAACAACTATTTATATTCAAAGTATTCCCGTTCAGTGTCAATCTCTTTTTCTAATTTGATCAAAAGCCAAATGGCATTCGTTTTTTATATTATTAAAAAAACAATTGTGACTTTTCCTTCAAATAGTTTGTTATCGTAGCTGAATAGGAATATACGTAGTCATGATGCAGTATTAAACCCTTAACCTGCATCTCAATCAGTACTTGAGCAAGAAAAAGTGTGATATACCAGTTTGCTATAACTATCTTTTGATCTAGCCTAACTGCTTTTACTAATCCTGTGCTACAGAGAATTACTGCAAACATAACTTTCTTCATTGCTCAGTACCATTTTGGGATAGTTTGATTTGGGTAATCTTTATGGTTCTACACGTAAGATTCTTGACGGGTTGGAGTGTCATAAAATGGTACAGTGGGTGGCCAAATTATTAGAAACAGTTTGATAGAATTTTGAACTGATGATGGCTTGAAACGTTAGTATATGCAACTGCCTATACAATTTACTGCATTCTCGTTCGCATATTTATAATTTGCGACACTTGGGTGATTTTAGGTAGGAAGAACCAGTTTGTTATCAGTTTTAACATTTCAATACAAATAATACACTTTGTGAGTTTCATAGAGAACTGCAACAGTGATGCTTTAAAGGTGTTTATGTACCTGTTCTTGTTAGTTTCTGGTTGTGAACTTTTAACTACATTTCCCTTTTCTTTAATATTTATTGATTTGTGTGTTATTTTAATTTGTATTTATTATTCCATTCTAGTTAATTCACTTTCTGTGTAAATCTTCTTGATTTCTAGCTTATACTTTAGTATTTCATCAAAGATGTCTACTTCTGCTATTAACGTTTTTTCTCTTTTCTGTCTTATGAAAAACTTGGGACTTCTTTCTGTTGTTTGCTTTCCTTGTTAATTGTTATGTCTTTTATTCTTTTTCTTTCTTGCTTTTGCATTTCTATTTTTCTTTCAGTTTCTCAAACTTTTTGCCTAGGTGCTTCAATTCGACCTCTTCATTTTCATTTCTTCCTTCAGTGTTCTTATTTTTCTCCATTCTTAGTTAATTCCATCTTAACTGTTCTTTGCATGAATTCGTTGTTTGTTTATAACTTATTTCTAATGTTTTGCAACATTTTCTTTGTCATTTGCTAAATTATTTTTTCCATGAGATTTTTATCTCTTTTATTCATTATCAGGTTATTATATCAGTATCCTGCTTATTTCTTGGATTTTTTTTGTTAGCATGCTTTGTGTTTTATTACTTTTTTTTAAATGGTAGCTCCACTTGATTATTTCTTTTACTTGATTCTTGTTTTTTACGTTTTAAGTATTATTCAATATTTATCATACTTTTCGCTTTCTTTATTTTTTTCTAATAATGTACATTTTAGCAAAGATTAGGTTGAAGTGTGTTAAAAGTGAAGAAAATAAGAGATTAAAAAATGTCAGTGATAATAAATAAACAGTAATTTATGAACATAGTTAACAGTAGCAAGTTGACTTACATTTTCATTGATAACTATTCTTCAAAAAACAATGGGTGCTGACAGTTAAAACATCATTCTGTAAGTTTTATTCAAATTTTTTATTGTCCTGTTTAGTGATTTCCCGAGTGTTACAAAAGATAAAACTTACCGTTTTTTGTATTAAGCTTAAATTATAACCGACCAAACATCAACTCAAGTGTCACAAATTACGTTAGAACACCACGAAAGTGTCGTAGATTATCCATTTTGTTAGAATAAATTCACATATCTCTATTGCAGGAACACAAGCAAGAGTCGGCGCCGTCGGGCGAAGCCCACAGCACCCCCAAAAAGCTGCTCTTCTGGGAGAACCGAAACAACGAGACCCAGCGGGTGGAGGAAGAGCTGATGACCACTCGTTTGCGCGAAATGGAGACCCTCACTGAAGTCAAGGAGCTGCGGCTAAAAGTGATGGAGCTCGAAACGCAGGTTCAAGTCGGCACAAACCAGCTGCGTCGCCAGGATGAAGAAATCAAAAAGCAGAAGGAGCTGCTGGAGAAGGCGGAGCTGAGGGATCGCGAGGCGGCCGCCCGCATGCTAGAGGAGCACCGCCGGTACGCCGACCTCGACAGCAAGATGCAGGACGAGCTGATGTGCGCCCGAATTCGCGACGCCGAGAAGACCCAGGCTGTCGTGGAGTTGACCCAGAAGATCAGCCAGCTGGAACTGAAGGTAGGCTATAAGTGGGAATCCCTGTTGTGGCTGTGTGCTGATTGTTGGTTGCAGAATGAAGAAATTGCGACGGAGGGAGAACTTCGTAGCCATTCAGTCGACGATAGCGACCGAGTCCGAGAGCTTCAAGATAAGGTCGCCGACCTCCAGGCTGAGGTGAGTTCGACCAGTTTTAGTCTGTAAACAAACTGCTGTTGCTAGATTAACACCCGAATCGAACATGTTTGCACCTGCTTAGCTTTAACTTGTATATTTACTCATGAGCAACTCTTGTACATACTCTGCATATTTTGGCTATAAACGTCACAGTTTGTTGCAAACATTTTATTTTATGAGTGGCAAAGTCTGGAATTTTTTAAATAACATTTTTAGCATTTTTGTGCAGTTTCACATTATCATGAGTTGTTGCTTTACGCAATTGATCATTACAAAAAAACTTCATTATGCTTCATAGAAAATGGAGGATTTTTTTAAAGCCAAAAGCGGTATTAGTTGTGGTACTTGTAAGCAAAAAATAGCAAAAGACTTCTTAATGTCTATTCAGTGTGAAAAATTAAAAATGGGCATAATTGTGTGTCGTGAAGTCAACCTTAAAGACCTTTATTTACATGTCTTACGTCCAATAAACGAAAATGGTTTGTTAAAAATTGAAACAAGCCTTCTAAAAAGACTAGTTGATGAAACAAATGATAAATATTTGTCCCTGCAAGATAAAATTGGAGATATGCTAGCAAAACAATGAACCTATTCGAACATTTGCATGACGAATACCAGGGAGTGTTTACCCAACCAAGCAGCCAGAATGACTAATATACCAAAAGCGATTATTAAAGCGAAGTAAAGATGAAATCAAAACAGATCTTGCCAAACTAAAAATTGGGATTGACAACTGTATGAGATAGAATGACAGATATTGAGTGCGCAAAATCAAATGACGCTCAAAAACTAATAACAGAAGTATCAGATAAGCTGAACGAGGATTATATAATTTCCATGACCACTTTACAAAAACCTAAAATCAAAATTATAGGTTACCCTGCAAATATGGACGAAAAGGAGTTAGAAATTTATATAAAAGAACAAAACGGCTTCATAAATCAAGAAGATGAAGGTGTTTGCGGATTGCTTACTTTAAAACTTTAAAAAAATCATGAACAACAAGAAAATATATATATGTACCATCCTTAAACGAGGGGTAAGAACAGCCCTGACTAGTTCTAACTCTCGGCATAATTATGGTGTGGATAAGGACCAGACTGCAGTTGTTAGGGTTAACTACAAGCTCCTAATCTAACACAAAATGGGCGCCAGTTGTTAAACACAACAAAAAAACCAGTCTAGCTACCGATCAAATCACCACCTACCTTGTAAGTCTCTTACTTCAACCTAAATATAACTATATAAATATAAAGCAGCAATAGTTAATAGAATTTAATATTCATCTACAAAATCCCAATTATCCAGCATGAATAAAGCTGGAGGCTCAAATGGGCCCAGAATAAGCAATTACATAGTTAACAAATAACTCAATTTTTATTCACACAAATCATAACATAAAAGATACGACTCATTGAAATTCAACAGCACACTAAAACATATTAAAACTTCAACACCAGCTCATTGATAGCAATGGTAAAATAGTTCAACTACAATTATAAGGTCAAACCTATTGCATAAAAGCATAAATCAAAACATCAATATTATTGAGTCCAAAATATGAGTATTGTAACCTAATGACATCCGGAGGCAATGCAAACATGCGGCTAGTTTAGACTCGCAGATTCCTTCGATCGCATGTTAAGTAGTTGAACAAATGACATGGCTAGTGCTAGGTGCCTCAAGAATGCTTGTGGAAATAAGTATTAGGCACATACAAAATTTCAGCCACTCTAACTGATTGAATTCTAATGCTTCAAGCGTGAAAAACAAGCTAATATTTATCATGTACAGTTTTATAATTGAAGGCGTTCGCAGAACTGTTTTCTTAGGCAATAGCCCTTTACCAAAAAATAAAACAGGCTGTACTCACGAAACATAGTTGGCAGCACTATTATAGTGATCTTATGGAGGGTGTTGCCAGCCTTTGCATGGAATTGTTAAATAGGGCCCTGAAGCAGGTACAGGCGACTGCTGTAGCCGAAGGAGATTCAAGCCGCCCTTAAAATTGCTCGCGATACGCTGCAAAAGCCGTCTGCCACGATGGAATGAGTAGATCGCAAGCAAACCACAATCTGTATGAGCTGGAGGCTTGGAAGTATTAGGCATGGAAGCAGGCCTAATTACCATTCACTAGAAAAAATAAAAAGGAAAATCTCACTACAGCTGGCTATCGACCTGAACGTGTTTGAAGAGACGCCGCTGTGCATACATCAATTGTTACCGAAACTCGACTTCCATAGCCTGCTAGTTAAAACTACATCGAAGTCCCCAGACGTGGCTTCTAAATAAATTGTTTCGAGTCTAGCGTGCCTTGACCACGGCTCGTTATCGAAGAAGTGCCGCACCGAGACACACTTTTCATGGCTACCAAAGTACCAACATTAGTCCAACTGTGCATTTGTTTTGAAAGAAATAATATGGGGGGTTTTGTCACCCTTAGTGTGGACTTCCCTTCTGCCACCACCATCTTTGACCAATCTCCTGCCATTTTACAATTTCTTTAAATGTGATTGTACTAATTTAAGCTCAACTAATCAGTCAAGTTCCCATCAAGTACAATGGTAATGATCAGTTGCAGAAAGGAAAGCAGCCCATTTTAGAAGAAATTCTCAAACATGGCAATTTCTGCCTTTAAAAATGCACCTTTTGCTGTAGTGTTTTGTTTTCAAGTTACAAAGTTGTAATGAGATTAAGAAAAAACGGTCTAGAAGTAACAGTTACAGAGATGTCTTTTTAAAGGATTTGTATAAATACTTTATTTTAACAATTCCTGACTTCACACTCGCACAGGGTAGTGTGAGAACAAACGAATATTTAAAAAGTGTTAGGATAGTTGCAAAACAAAACACGTTTTGACATAAGGAAGTCGTGAGTATCGATTTTCGTCTTCTTTTGTTTCCAACAAATTGAAATAAATGATATAATTTGTGACTTATACAAAGTCAGGCAGTGTTTATGATATCTTTACTTTGTTTTGAGTATTTATAATTATTTTACAAATATTTGTCAGTACTCGGTCAAGAATTGCAAACACAATTTTTTTATTAGATTTTATGTACGGGATTGCAAATAGTCAAATCTCTGACATATTTTGCCTATTAAAATAGATTGTTGGACAAAATAGTAATTTATTGAGCGTAATATGTTCTAGTTTGTCAATGCGTTGCAATTAGAATAATTATTAATTTAAACAACTATTTGCGTTGGTAAATTGATTGCAATGCAGATCTATAAGCAGTTTTTAATAGTAATTTATGACGATTTAGAGAAGGAGGCAAAAAAATAAGTTTTATTAAAGAGATCTACTTTTTACTCTTTTTTGAGATAGGTGATTTTCCAGTTGAATACTTCTAAAGTGGGTTTCTTTTGTTTTTTTTTTCTATTTTTTTTATTAACTCCTATTTTAAATAAAACACCCGGTATATTATTACATTTTCGAATTCACCTTAAAATTCTAGAGAAAATTTGTCTCTTCGACTAACGCTCTATTTTGTACCGTTTTTGTAGAATTTGTAATTTTTGAAAATTTTTGAAAAATTTTTTAAAATTAAAAATGAAATTTTTGACTAATTATAAGATCACTGTAAAAGGAAGTTGTGTGAGTGTATCACACCAGATTTTATTTGCTATTATTATTGTTTGTTGTTTGGTCTTATATCACATGCTCTGCGACATGGAAGACCTATTGTGGTCCCAAGTGTTGCTGGGCCTCATAGTGTAACCTCCAAATGTTCAAAGATTTAGATTGAAAGAAAGTGTTTCTAGTTCTTCGTATTTGTAGAGGCCGTGCATAAGATATTTGTGCTCGTCTTCAGAAAACCCACACAATGGTCCGTCTTTAGCCCTACATTGAATAGGCATGTGTTCATGCAGCAATGGCTTATGCTTTTTCGTTGCCAACTACTGCTGGGTGTCGTCCTGGTTCCCAAATCAGTTCAAGCCTGTTAGGTTCACAAAGTCGTGCTTCAATTTTGTAAGAACTTTCCAATATAGGCTTTGAACACTACAAGGCCTTTGTTTTTTCAAGGCCACATTGAATGTTTTTGAAATTTCCAATGTCGATTTCAATGCTTCAATATCGTTTTGAACGTTTTAAAGACTTTCTTATTTTCTGAACAGTTTTTGCAGCTTCTTAGGTAGTGTTTGAATTTTTCTAGGTTGTTTCTAATAATTTCTAATTTTTCAAGTTCATTTATGAAATTTTCAACGTCGTGCTTAATATTTGGGGGCTTTTAGAATGTGTTTAATTCAACTTTTTAACACAGCAAAGGCTTTTTGACATTTTCAGTAGTTTTCCAATTTAAAAAAAATTCCAGGTAACTTTCCAAGGTCGAATTGAAATTTTCAGTGTTGTTTAGCAGATTACAATGTCGTTTTCAATTTTTTTAAGACAATTTTTTATGTTTCTAGGCCATATCTGAATTTTCCTAGGTTGTTTCTGAAAGTTTCGGAGGTTTTTCCAAATTTTAAATTTTCTGTCATTTTGCAAGGGCGTCTTGGAGTTTTTCTCAATTCTATTTTAAAATTTACTTTTCAAGGTCGTTTTTGACTTAACAGAGTCGTTTTGAAATTTTCAGACGTTTTCCAAGTTTTCAAGGTTATTTATGTTATTTTCAACGCCGTACTTCAATATTTAAGACTTTTTAGGATTTTTCAATTAATGCTTTAAAGGATGGAAAGGCTTTTAGGCAGCTTTTGACGTTATTCCACATTTTAAGTTTTCTAGTAAATTTTTCAAGGTCGAATTGTAAGTTTCTAATGACATTTTGAAGTTTTCAAGGCCACATTGATACTTGTTTCAAAAATTCTCAAGGCCGTTTTGCAGTTTATCAATCTCATTTCAAACTTTCAGTCATTGAGATCGAAGTCGATTTCAACTTAACTGAGTCGTTTTTTAAGTTTTCAGATGTTTTTCGAATTTTTTAAACACCATACTTCTATATTTAAGACCTTTTAGTATTTTTCAATGAATGCTTTAAAGAATGCAAAGGCTTTTAGGCAGCTTTTGACGTTATTCCAAATTTTAAGTTTTCTAGTAAATTAATCAAGGTCGAATTGTAAGTTTCTGATGACATTTTGAACTTCTCAAGGCCACATCAATACTTGAAATATTATTTAAAAATTCTAAAGGTCGTTTTGGAGCTCATCAACCCCGTTTCAAACTTTCAGTCGTTGAAATCGAAGTCGTTTTCCACTTAACTGAGTTGTTTTTTAAATTTTTAGATGTGTTCCAATTTTTTAAGATCATTTATGGTAGTTTCAACGCCATAGTTCGATATTTAAGGCCTTATAAGATTTTTCAATTACAGCTTTAAAAAATGCAAGGGCTCTTAGGCAGCTTTTGATGTTATTCCAAATTTGAATTTTTCGACATATTTCAAGGTCGAATTATAACTTTCTGATAACATTTTGAACTTCTCAAGGCCACATTGATTCTTTAAATATTGTTAAAAAAAATTCCAAGGTCGTTTTGAAGTTTATCAATCCCATTTAAAACTTTCAGTCATTACATCAAAGTCGTTTTCAACGTAATAGAGCGTTTTTTGAAGTTTCAAGATGTTTTTCAATTTTTCAGGACCACACTTCAATATTTAAGCCCTTTTAGGATTTTTCAATTAATGCTTTAAAGAATGCAAAGGCTTTTAGGCAGCTCTTGACGTTATTCCAAATTTTAAGTTTTCTAGTAAATTTTTCAAGGTCGAATTATAAGTTTCTGATGACATTTTGAACTTCTCAAGGCCACAGTGATACTTTAAATATTGTTTCAAAAATTCTCAAGGTCGGTTTTCAGTTTATCAATCCCATTTCAAACTTTCAGTCATTGAGATTGAAGTCGTTTTCAACTTAAGAAAGTCATTTTAAAATTTTTGGTTTTCCAATTTTTCAAGGTCATTTCTGAAATTTTAAAGGCATAAGCGGTTTTAGGACTTTTCAATTACATCTTTAAAGAATGCAAGGTCTTTTAGGCAGCTTTAGATGTTATTCCAAATTTTTAAGTTTTCTCAAGGTACGTTGATACTTTCAATATCGTTACAAAAATTCTCAAGGTCATATTTGAGTTTATTCCCATTTAACATTTTCAGGAATTGAAATATGGGTTGCTTTTGAAATTTTCGGACATTTTTCATTTTACCAAGGCCATTTATGAAATTGCGACGATGCCGTTCATTATTTAAGGGCTGTTAGAATTTTTCAATATAAAGTTTAAACACTGTGCCAGGCATTATATGCATTTTCAGCCGTTTTTCTAAATTTCAAATTTTCTAGGTAATTTTTTAAGGTCGAATTACAAATTTTTGACGCCCTATTGAATTTCTCAAGGTCATGTTGATACTTTAAATATCGTTTTAAAGATTCTCAATGTCGTTTTGCAATCCCATTTAAAGTTTTCAGGTATTGAGATATGGATCATTTTCAGCTTAACAGAGTCATTTTTGAAATTTTCAGACATTTTCCATTTGTTCAAGGTCATTTATGATATTTTCACCATTTTACTTCAATTTTTAAGCTTTTAAAATTTTTCGATGTAAGCTGTGAACAGTGCAAGGCTTTTTAGGCAGTTTCAGATGCTTTTCCAAATGTTAAGTTTTCCAGGACTTTTTCAAGGTTGAATTTCAAATTACTGATGCCATTTGAACTTCTCGAGGTCACGTTGATACTCTCAGTATCATTGAAAAAATTCGAAAGGTTGTTTTCGAGTCTATCAGTCCCATTTATTAAAACTTTCAGTAATTGAGATAGGGATTGTTTTTAACATTTTCAGATGTTTTCCAATTTTTCAGTAATTTATGGAATTTTCAACACCGTACTTCAAATTTGAGAATTTGAGAGCTTTTTTGACAATTTCAGCAGTTTCCCAAATTCTAAAAAGTTTTAGGTAATTTTTCAGGGTCGAATTGGTAATTTTAGGTAATTTTATTATTTTTAAAGTTGTATTTGAGGTTTACTTGGTCGTGTTTGAATTTTGCTGTCGTTTTAAAATCTCCAATGTTGTTTTTAATTTTTTAAAGAATATAATGTTTTTAAATGAAAACTCTGAATTTCCTACAGTCGTTTCCAAAAATTTGAAGGTTGTTTTCAAATTTTTTACAGTTCTTAAAGCTGGGATGAAGTCGTTTTGGCCTGTTTTAAAGTTTTTAATGATTGAAAATGGGCATTTTTTAATTTTTCAAGGTGTAATTGAAATTATCAACGTCGATTTTGTGCTGTTCAAGATTGTCTCCCAGTTTCTCTTGTGATATTTTCCTGGTAGTTGCTCTCGTGATAAGGGCACAGGAAGACTTGTGAGCCATAGTTTCTAAGTCGGCTAACTCTTGGTAAAAGTCTCATTTGCAGTTTTTAGGATTTCTGTACTCCATATTTCTTACTGCTTTGGTTTTGAGACTAAATCTTATGTATCTCTTGTCCAGTTTTCGACTATATTAGCTACTAATGATGTAGCTATGCTTACATCAATGGCCTCCATTCTAAGTATCATCAAGAAGTGATTCACCTCTTTGGTTGTTATTGCTGCTACCTCATAGCATGTTGGTAAAAATTGTCATTCTTAAAGTTGTTGCAAGTGGTCGCAGTTCTGCTCTAGTTTTGTTTAATTTCTTGCCTTGAACTGTTACTTCCATATCATCCATTGCAACTCTAGCCTTGATATCACTGTGCAAGTATCGATTGAATTTGTAACTGAACCAAGGTATTTGAAGTAGTTGCAAGATTTGACCAACTCTTGTTATCATATATAATCTCATAAAAGCATTAATTCTTTCCGGAATTTTTTTTGAGTGCGTTCGTAATTAATATGCCGGAATGCACGAAAAATAATTTCCGGATATGAATTAATGTTCGAATGCAGATTTGTTAAGAAAATCCTAACGATATAAACCCTAAAAAGAAGTAATCCATACCTAGTTGCAATTTTTCCAAAATTGATACAAATTTGATGCAAATTCAAGATGCAGATTGCCAAACCAACTGCCGTTTGTCTAGTTCCATGTCACTTGACACACTGACTCACAACATATGCTTGTACTACCACCTAGCAGTAAATTATACTACTGCAACCAGTTTTGCCCTTCCTATTTATAAAAACTTTCAATGATACTACAAATAAATACATTAAATAAAAGATATTCGTGATCCAACACACCAAAGTGTCATAAACATTGCCTTACACTACTTTGTATATGGCAATAAAACAAAAGATTGGTGTTTGCCATTTCTCATATGGGGAACATCTGCTCAAGAGGGACACAACAAAACAACAAAAGCTCAGTCAAACATTCAAGCAGCATAGATAAGCTAACAACAACGTAGTATAAGCGTAACTCGGGCAAATCCGTGTGCTAATGATTTACTGTGCAGTTCCCCACGCCTATCACAAGTCCGGACACAGAGCCCTGGAGGTGGCTCGAGTAAGTTACTAACATGCAACTGCTTGGATTGCTAGTGCGTTGGATGTGACCTAACCCTACTTTGACTGGTCTCTGTATTGTTGACATGTTCTTAGAAAGCTTTTTGTTGTGCTTTTTTTTTTTAATTGTCGCTAGCTGAATGAAGCGACTGACAATATTCAGATTTTACAACTCGGAACTGATTTTTATTTTGTGGTGATTGTAGTATTGTTTTTGCACACATGCCCCATTTATCATATTTAATTGTCTATCGTTCAACTTGCCATTTGTGTATTAATGCCATACATTTTAATCATTAATGAGCTAAAGCAATAACCAGAAAGCGCTCATTCGTAGAAGAACTGCTGTGTAGCAGCACATGCTTCCGTGTATCGTAGTTGTTGTAATAGATAATAGTATTGTGATTGTTGTGATACTTGGATGGTCTATGATGTGCATGTTCAGTTGTTTTGAGTTCTGCATGTTGTAGCTACTATATGTGTGATTAAATAAAAATACTCGTCCATTTTTACATTCACCTTTGCGTTTTGGAAGTGGTAAAATACGGAACAGAAGTTAAATTGGATAAAGTTCTAGGACTGATGGATTGATTTTGAACTTAGAATATTCTAGATTAGTTTTTGTCTTGAAACCTGTAGATTAGGAACAAGAATTATATACGTTTTGCTTCTGATTTAATAGATCATTTTGTTGACAAATCTAACTAGAAAAAATACTAGAATTGAAAGGTTGGTAGCTACAGATAAATATATATTTTGTTTTTGTAAACAATTACTTTCGACAGCAATTTATTACCTACTATGAGGGTTTAAAATAAGATGTTCTCTGAATGATGTAATTTTTTGACAGTGGTCTATTATGATATGTTTTATCGGACTTTTTCCACTGTCTCGAGTGTTTATCACACAACATTTTGGGAGTTTCTGAGTTGTCCTCAAGTGAATGAACTCCTGGTTAGTCCTGAGAAGGACTCACTTTGTGTACGTTTTAGCATGTACACTCGCTCCTGCCCCGGGGTTTGAACCCGGGACCACTGATCGCTGTAACATATATATATATATATATATATATAAGTTTATAACTAAAATATATAACCGTGCTGGTGGCCTAGTGGTGAGAGTGACAGACTCGTAATCACAGCGATCAGTGGTCCTGGGTTCAAACCCCAGGGTAGGCACGAGTGTGTGTGACTCGGGACTAAGCTAGGAGTTTATTCACTTGAGGAGTAGATCAGAAACTCCCAAAACGTTGTGTGATAAACACTTGAGACAGTAGAAAAAGTCCGATAGAACATATCGCTTTAAAATAACTTAAAATATTTTACCAATATTTTGATATTGATGTAAGGCGAATAAAGGAAAGTTGTGTTTGCTAAGTATTCATTTGTAAAACTTCCTGCAGATACAGTAAACATCGCTTTAATCAAGAAAATTTGATACAGCCATATTTGAAGATTGTAGGACACCTGATCAGTGTTGAAAGTCTTCGACTTGAATGCAAGATTGGTATCTGGCCGGCAGCTTGTCCTGTTATTTTTTACTGATTTTTAGGATGATATTGAAGAGCTCAAGATCCACATTGATCATTTCAATTCGATCTTGCAAAACGATCTAGAAATTTGGAAAAACATCTCAAAATTTCAAAAAAGCATTGTGAAGTTGAAAGAGACCTTGCAGTGTTTAAAGCAACATTGAAAAATTCTAAAAGCTTTTAAAAAAATTAACGACCTTGAAAAAGTAAAAATGTTGCAAATTGAAGAAATGGCCAACTTCAACGACTGAGTTTCAAATCAGACCAAGTGAACAGAATTGCCTGGAGGCTGAACAGGTTTTCTGTTACTTGCGCTGGTTTCGTCCCTTTAATTCTGAGCATACGGTTGAGACTGCAATCTGTATTTTTTAAGACAAAGTAGGCAGGCCACTCAGAAGGACGTTATAATTTGGTAACTCTCCTGAAGTGCAGGTAGTACCTCGATGTTAATGAATCAAACACTTAATGCTGATTGCTTTTATTGTTAAATCTCAGCCTATATATACATATTTACATATCGCTTACTTCTAAAAATTGCATTAGTTTCAAGTGCAAAAATACTTGTGTTACTTGGTCGCTCTCATATGTCATAACAAACAGTCAGCCTTTATCGGGGCCTCTTCTGCGAAATTCTGCGAGACATGTAGTTGTGACAAATTGAACTTTCACGAACTAATGCATGTGCTGCCAGTTTGCATTTTTAAAATGAAAATTATATCTGTTTAATTTGAGATTAAACACCAAGAAAATGTCATCTCAGTGTTTGAGAGTTGTAGCAGCCATGTCTTAACTGTAAAAGTGATCTCGAAAAATTTGAAAACAACCTTGACATGCTTGGAAATGGCATTGAAAAATTCAAAGCTTTTTTTTATGAAATTATCTCATTTCCAAGATATTAGTAGTTTACGATCTTCGATGAAGTTGACGGAGCCATGGGACTACCTGCCCATCACTTTGACGAAACATAAATTTCAAATTCTGTTTACCTCAATGTCCTAGACTTCTCAAAAATTGCGAAATTCCAAAAGTTTCAACAGCTTTAAAAATGTTTTTGAATTTTGGCAGTGATCTCTTAATCTGAAAAACTGATCTATAAAAATATGAAAACAATGTGAAAGCATCAAAGCGATCATGAAAAGTTCAAAACGTACACTGCATAATGCTGTAAGTCCCTTACAAATGTTAAAAACTTCTTTGAAAGTTTCAAAACTGAGCCTAAAATTACCAAAAAAACATTGAAAATGTCAATTTGGGCTTGAACATTAAAAGAAACGTTTAAAAAAATGAAAAACGACTGTAGTATGTTAAAAAGACCTTGAAAAGTTTTGAGAATTTTGGCAGCAATTTCTCAAACTGTAAAACTGATCTAGAAAAATATGAGAATGACCTGGCTAATCTCTTAAAATCAAAACCTAACGTAGCTACTTGGAAACAATTGCCGGCCGACCAGCTCAGTTACGGAGACGGAGTGTACAGCTCTTTAAAATATGCAAAACGGGCGCCAACGGTATTTTTAACAAATAAGCAATTTTAAGAGAAGCTCAACTCAAGTACGGGTCGCAGTAACAAATAAAGTCATAGTTCAAATATCACAGTATAGTATAAATTCATCATACAACAATTTACTTAGATCACAATAGTTTCAAAAAGTCAGCATCATAAATTATTACCAATAAATACATAATTACACAAACGCATTACAAATAGCAAAATACCCAAACGTAATACTTACAGTTTACATATAATTCCGCAATAATAAGATTGCCCATATCAATCGGCTTAATAAGCAGGCGGCTCTAAGAACATATGCTTAAGCTGGTGGCTCAAGGCGACTTGCATCGCGACGGCAAGGGCAGAAATGTAACCAGGGGAATAGCCTCCGTATCGGATCCTTTCTTCCACTCTAGTTTAACGCCTGCAGCAAGAGGGAAAGGCTCCGAAGGTTCAACAATACTCCGGTCCGCAATTCGCCTGAAGCAGCGGCCATGGAAACGATAAACGACCGTCTGCACCACCTGCCTGAGATCGGCTCTCTAGCGATTGATAACTGCCACTAATTTAATTGTGTGGCACTAATTGCTGTGGAAGGGAAACAAAGATCCAAAGACAACATACAGAACTAAAGGGAATCTAGGGCGCTTAGAATACTCACCCTGGAAAACTCCAGGTCATATGTGACGACACGTGGTCGCATGCCAAATTCGCCAAATGCGAAAGAAAAAATCTTCATAATACGTGAGCTTGGGGCATCAGAACCACAATCGTGAAGGCTTACATTTCACGAACAAACGAAACTAACATTATCCTTAGTAAAACTCCATCAAAGTTCTTTACAATGCTAAACTACCAGGTCGGTTGACAGATGTGAGCGGAAAGAAAGCGCTTGACGACAAAAGCCTGTGCCTAACGCGGTTGTCGCGAAACGGACGTGCCACATTGCGAACTAAATACCATAGAATGCTGAAATGAACGGCGGCGCAAATGAACCGTAACAAAGGACCTTGAGAGGTTTGAAGGGAACACTACCTTGATAGTTCAAAACACAGCTTAATAGTCGGCAATGGCATTTGACATTTTAACGTCAATCCAAAATGCCCCCAAGGAATTGTAAAGCAACCTTATTTATCATTTTGTAAATATTTTAAAATGCTGACAATCAGAGACAGAAGGTTGTTGGACGATGTTATAATTTTTATAAAAATATTTAAAAATCAGTAATAGACTCACCTCCTTTGCTAGCTTTAATTAACCTAAATATACCTACGTACAGCTTACGCAAAAAATTAATTGTTTATAAAGCATTTTCACGAACGAATTATAACTCAAATTCACCTCTCAATAGGATGTCCGATACAGCAAACGAATTAAATAATATTGATGCATTTCCAAATAGCATTGCTTTTGTAAGGAACCATTTCAAGAATTCATGCCTCCAAAATTATTGTTGAACGATTTGGGCTAGTCCCGTTTGCAGCCCCAACACACAATAAATAAATAAATAAACCTTAAGTATTTAAATAAGAGACCTTGCATAATCTTATATGATCTTTATATATTCTTTAAAAATGCAATAATTCTTATCAAATAATAATTTTTCATGAATTACAATTTTATTCAAAACTGTCACAGTTACATAATAATATCAGAACAACTGCTATGTCAAAAGGACCTTGAAATTTTGCCAACCAGTCAATCAAGCCATTGTTTAATCTACTATTTAAAAAGTTGCTGCTCTCTCTATGAATACAATTTTTAAAATTTGCCACGCAACATTGTGCAAAGATATTAAAAGAAAAATATACCATGGCCCGATGGTGAAATGCGGCTTTTTTACTTAGCCTGATGCTCTGCTGTACTATTAATTTATATTGCCCTGGGTTCGATAGTTTAAACAGTCGTAGAAACATAAAACTTGATTTAAATCTTCAGTGCGGCTAGGAAAGTCAATATTGCTCTGGGTTTGCTCGTTGTCACCTAGAATGCTGAAATTATGCGTGCAAACATTGCCAGCAATAAAAACCCAACAGTTTACATTAAAAGATATATAATCTGCAAGAGAAACGCAAATACAGGAAAATACATTTACATAAAACACCAAGAATAAATGGTGCCAAAACGTACAAGTGAAGCTGTCAACAATATGAGCTCCTTACTGTAAATATCTACGGGCACAGCTGTTTCTACTCTCGTTATTATAGCATACATAAAAATACAAAATATTCACATAAAATGGCGGTATGCTACATGCATGAAAGCACCTTAAATAGTGGCGATTCTAAATAGAAACTAACCTTGCATTCGGTTGCTTCCAAGTGTTCTCGTGGTTGGACAAGAACGACACGTTAAAACAACGGTTTCGTGCTAGGAAGAATTAGTGGCAACTCGCTGATGATACCCAGGTAGTTCGATGCTTTCGTGTGCTGTGGTCGCACCCAGGAACCTCTCGGTGTTGGCGGCTATTAATGCGAGCCAACACAACACTGCCCAGTACACTTTGGTGCTTTTATTAGCGCTTGGCGTCACTTAGGTTTTGGGGACGACACACGCCTGTCGCTTACTCAGGGGCGACTGGCTTCATTTCTCCCCGTGCATCACTTGCTTTGTTCTATTTTTAACTACACTGCCCACAATCAGCTGTCTTGAGGCATTCACTCACGTCCGATACACTTATATAATTAACACATAATGAGAAATACGGCTCAATTCTATTACTAGCAGGATATGGTTAAATACCATAGTTATGAAATATATAGGGTGACACAAATTGGCCCATTATAAGGCTGTATCAATGATGAATGCTGGTTTAATGAAAAATTGGTAAAATATGCCGCTAATGACAGTGCATGCATGCTTATTGAGTATAGTAAAATGTAATCTATCAAACGTAACGTTATGTTTGTAACTAGTTCTGTTCTTAACAACAAAAAAACTTTATTAAAAAAAATACATTCTTATTTCCTAATTCAAACTAGGATGCTGTTTTATGACTGAAGTTTTATACCATAAAAAAATGACAACCACACAATTAACCAGACCAAATTTGTAGGTCATGAGACTGGAATCCTTCAAAGCACGATGGATAGGCAGCGGCAACACGTTGCTGCAATCGCAGCGCTCACCTTCCATAGACAGCACGGACGACGATGCTCGAATCCGATTGGACGACCCCTCCCTCCGACTGCACATAGCCGAATCTCCCAGCCCCCAGTCCGACCCCTCCGAGCTGACCTTTGGCGACGCCTGCACCAACCCCAAGGACAAGGCGGACCTCGACCCCAACATGAACAGCACGCACTCCCCCCTCGACGCACACCAGTGTCTGCAGCAAGTCTGACAGCACGAGTGCTGATAGGCAATTGTTAGTGTAGTTTTAGGGTAGGGGAAGGCGTTTCGGCTGCCTGGTCTTATTTTTCCTTTCGAAGTGCATGTGATTTTTTATCAGGGTCATTCCTCCCGAGACTCTGGATTCATCGTGGTCACCACCTATTTTTGTATTATTTTTAATTATTTATTTTTTTATACTATTCGTCTTGGACGAGACGCAAATCTACTTAATTAGGCGTAGCTGATTGCAATATGATTAGAGCAGAGATTTTAATATCAGACTAGGCTAAGTTTACCGGTAAGTAGCGTATCTTTTTTAATGTTCTGTGTTAGACAGTGGAACTGTTAGATAAATATAGGAACAAATAAGCGTTTTTAGAGTATTTATAATGTGAGAGATTGATATTTGTTTTTATAACAGTCATAAGTATATGAAATGTGTAAAAATTGTTACGGAAACTAAAATTTCTGAATTAGCTGTAGTGACACGTTCATGATTATTGTATGAATTAATCGCCCGAGCAATATTGTTTGTAAGATTACACAGCTTTCCATTGGAAGCTTTTATGTAGCTATACAGGGTGGCGCACGTTTAATTCCTCAATGTGGTAAAAGTAGGCTACTGTAACTTAAAAAATTTAAAAATCTCAGTGAAGAGGAGCTAAAAATGGTCCACCCAATTAGGATTTACGTGTGCAATTCCATTGCTTTGTATTTTGTCTTGCATTGGCTATTTTGATTAGTTAACTTCAGTCGTCCGTTTTTAAAACTAACATTCCAACTCGAAACATCGAAAATGCTGTTGCAAACAGCTAGGTTCTAGGAGCCGCTTTTATATCCTCTAATACTCCATGTGAACGTGCTCCTCATAACTATCCGTGTATATTATGGCACTTAGAGTGTTAGAATTGGTGAGATGTTAATATGTGATTATTTGTGCATTAAATCTTATTATTAACAGTATTTTATTGTTCTAATCACTACTATGTTAGGTTTAATTAGCGTACGCTAAATGTAAGTTGCTCGCACACAAAGTTAGTTGCACGAAGCCGTCTCTTGTGCCAACGAAGTCCCAGTCTTATGATCGCAGCTAAGCAGGTTTATTTCCGTTTTACATAATGCAACTAATTTTGTTCAAGTTCGGCAACGCGAGTCCTAGATTACCGACCAATAATGTAATGTGATTTAATGTGCTTAACTTAGTGTAGTTGTGTTGGTTTCTTTCCGTTAAACAACCTTCGCAGTTTAGTTCTTTCCGTCCATTTATTTGCATTACAGTGTGTATTCAATAAAGTAAATTCCAGGAATATCTGAGTTTTAGTGCTTCATATTTTCTAGCTTTTTAATACGTTTGTAGTTCTTCCTGATGTATGACAAATCATGTCTAAACTAATTGTTTAAAAGAAACTACTAAAGGCATAAGATCAGGCAGGCAATTGCATCATAATTACAAAAACATCACCATCATACACTTTTAAAACACACTAGAAGTTAGGGATTGGCATATACTGCAATGGTTTAATATCCACAGCAATTCTAGTTGCCTAACTAACACGAAAAAGAAAGAAAAATTCAAAATACCTATTTTGTTTATTGCAAGATAAAGTTAGTATTTTACACTAATAAATGCACTATAATTTTATTGAGAAAGGTTAGCATTAGATAAGGCAGAATCAAAAGGGTTACATTTAACGTTGTATTCATAATTGATGTTCGAAATGGCAAACGCACCTTAACTTATGTAACTCACTGATTTAATTTTGGTAACGTCAATACAATAATGTGAATTTAACATGATGCAGAGATGTTTTGTGGCGTTACAAAAATTATATGTGCGTTATGAAGCCAGCAATCGGCAAGACAGCTGAAAGGTTAAAAGCGGTGCAAAGTGAAGAATAGATTGCAAAGAGCAATGATAAGGCTACTGAAAGCTTGATAAAAACAATTGTGAAGTGCTAATTAAGTATAAACTTGTGAAAAAGGGCATTTAAAAGCAAGAGTACGGTTATAAAGTGCTACGATCTGACGTTATTCGAAAGGCAGTTTAGTTCCTAAGTAAAAATATTGTATCAAAACAATTGTAAATTTTAGTTGCTACGACTCTTGATCTTCAATTTTTTATAATTGACTTCCCAAGCCATAAAGAAAGTTGGTGGTTGTTAAGCTGGCCACTTGAAAAGTTGTAATTTGTGTATATTAAAGGTGTTTGTGCGAGTCCAAAAAGCTGTTTTTATTGATCACCACTCTGCAGAGCATCTTTGTGTGCAATATTCTTCGTGTTAAAATACCCCAGTGAATAGGGATCGACTCTGCAAAGTTTTAACCAAGTGCGTCTGACATCGAGGACAGTTTACAAATAGTTAGAAGCATCAGCCAGCTAGAATCTTATGTGCATCGTGTAAGGAGGTCCTTTATTGAGCCCTACGTCCAGAGTTTTGGAGCAAAAAGCCATAACAAGGTTTATAATCGCCGTGGCTTTGTTTGATTTTGTGAAACAGCAACGAAGCTCACATTTCGAAGAAGATTTGACCAGCAACGGTAGCTTGAGAGGCCTTGAAACTTGTGCTACACCTGGAGGTGATATTGGACGAGGTATTGAACGTGATCCCAGTTCCCAGCATCGTTCCATAGGGTTTTAATCAAGGTAGTGTCCTTGGATTCTGCGTTTTTGGGGTCGGATTTGGAGCAGATTTGCCAGAAACGAAACAGTTGCAGGATAGAGCGTCCCTACGTCACAGAAACAAGCAGGTTAGCTACTATTATGTCATAATTATTTGCATTACAACTACGTGAGGCTTTTTTCTCAATTGTTGGCGATTTTAATTCAATTACGCAATTTTTTGTGCGAACTACGAACGTACCATCTCGTCAATTCGAGGTTAAACTGTCAGAAGTGTTAGATGCAAGAGCTTAGAGTATAGAGTATTTCAACAAACTAGTTCAGTTTACTGGAGATTAAACTCTTAATTTTTTTCCTTATTTTAGCAAAACTACAGTATATACTAATCTAGAAATCTGTGATTTTAAATACCCCATTTTATTAGTTTGCCTGTTAATAAATATATTGCTGTTCTGTACAAAAATATTGTTTTTCTAATTAATTTTAGAATATTTTATGAATAATTACTATTTTCTAATAGTAATGTGGTTGTTTTGTTAATTAATTGTAGAATATTTTGTGAATATAACAATTTTCTAATAGTAATATGGTAGAGGTATCTATATTAAATAAATGCAAACTTCAAAAAGTGTTCATCTTCTGAGGGTTGCCTTAGGTATGTTCGTTTGACTGCTCTAAACTGTTCTGAACAGTTTAGAGCAGGAAAACGGCGTTCGTTTGAGATCGAGCAGCTGCTCCGAACTACTTGATCTGCGTTCATTTGATAAGGTGCAAGTTGCTCGGAACTGCTTGGAACAGCTTTTCTTACTCCTGGTCTTTAGGAGGGGTAAAAAGTAGCAGACTTGCGCAGTCGTGTAAAACAGGTGAAAGTCAGCTGTTTTGCGCGTCTTCCGTCATGCCATTCCATTTCCTAATTCTAGCGTTCGAATTTGTGTTTGGTTGTGTTTAGCATTGTTTAGAATTGTTTAAAAATACGTCTACGTCATCCTCCACTAGCATCATTTTCACAATTTCATCCATAACTACGCAGAATAATGATAATATAAACCCGTACAAGCGCGCCTCGCCAGAACTTAATTAATTTTTTCGTTGACCGCTTGTTAATTTCAATATTAATGAATTATTTTTCCTAAAAAAGGATGGACTAATAGAAGTCATTAATACACTGTTTTTGATTAATACACTCTTTTTCATTAATTGTTTTTTAAAAAAAGGATGGATTAATAGATTTATTAATACACTGTTTTTGATTAATGCGCTCTTTCATTAATTAACTGTTTTTGTGATTTTGACGTTTTGATGATATTTTGCATGGAGGTTCGTTGTATTAATCAAAATTTTCGCCACAAAAAAAGATTTTGCGGTCAACGAAAAATTTTTTTAATCAACTCGTTTGTTAATGGGCGATTATTAATCGCCTTCATTAACACACTTGCTGGTTAAATAACTAATATTTAAGGTTTTGTTATTTGTTTTGTCAACAAGATTAAACTGCTCCAAACTGCTCTAAAACCGTTCGTTCGTTTCTGCTCGATTCTGCGCAATTAGTTTGCTCGAACCTGCACTAAACTGTTCTGGTGACGTCACGCTAAAGTGTTCAGAGCAGTTTAGAGCAGGACAAACGAACATACCTCTTATTGCCCCGCATGTTTTCCCCTTCCACTTCGTGGTTTCACTCCCCTCGCCGCTGAACAAGGGTTGCCAACTCTTGATTTTTTTCCGTAATAGAAATTTTAAAAAATAGTCATAGATTTGGCAGTTTGGGTAATAGACTAATAATAATTTAAATTCTACTCAAATCCGTCAAAATCATGTTTTTTATGTTAGCGTTAACTTTTGAACTCGGTCTTTAACCTCTGTAGACAAGGACGTAGCCAGGATTTTATTTTGGGGGGTGCCAAACCAGGGGGAAAAATGTATAAGGATGTAACAGATAGTAACTAATTTCAAATTCATTAGGATAAAAAAACGAACAAGAGACAAAATAAAAAAAAAGTGAGTTTTATTATTGCTTGGAACAGAAAACCTCTGTTAGTCATTGTTAAAAACGTAATTTGATGAGAATTTAGGGGGGTGCTGGAGCACCTTCAGCACAACCCCTGGCTACGCCCTTGTCTGTAGACTAACTATGGAAAGTTATATCCATTCACAAAACTCATGAACTGGCAAAACGCTGTCAAGTTGGTACCTTGTTTAAATTCTGTTTTGGAACTTCTGCTTGTTGATTTTGGCAGCACTGAAATTTTTGAAATTTAATTACTTGACTTATGTCACACTTTCTTGTAAAAATATAATATCCAAAATTCTTTGATTTTTGTGCATACATTTCAATTGATTGAATTAATTTGAAAAATGCACTTTGAAATGTACGAGGCTTGTTCAATTGAAACCCATCTTTGGTCCAGAAAAAATTTATTGGCAAATATATTTACAAATAATTACCACTACAATTAAGGCACATATTCCATTGTTTCACCAACCGATGTATACCCTGCTTAAAGAATTCTTGTGGCTGCTGCTTGAAGAATTCTTTTACGGCATTTTGTACTTCTTCGTCCGACTGAAAACGATTACCTTTTAACGCCTTTTTCAGTGGCCCAAAGATGTGAAAATCGCAGGGCGATAAATCGGGACTATAGGGTGGATGCTCTAATATCCTCCATTTCTTTCGTTGTAGATTTTCTTTCACTACTTTGGCAACATGAGGCCGAGCATTGTCGTGAAAATCGCTGTCAAATACAAATGATAGGAACTAATCAGTGTGACGTTTACAAACACAACTAACATTGCAAAACGTCAGTTGAGTGATTACAATTGGTTCCAAGGCTAACCTGACCAGAGATGGGTTTCAATTGAACAAGCCTCGTATTTACATCTATCTATATATTGCTATGTTATGCTAGCTGATAAATTTATTTAAATTATCGTATTACTTTGCCCTTTCTTTTTAACTTTCAATTCAAATCCGTATTTTACAATATTATTAATGAAACTCTCTCAGGTGGTTCGCAATATCTAGTAACCCAATGATTGACTTGTCAAATTCTCTTTGTTTAATTGCCAGTTCATTGACTTTCAAAAAAAATTGACACCTAACGTCAAATTAATCAAAATTCAGAACAAATATCAAGGTTTTTACAATAAGATCTAATATGCAATTTTTTCACCAATTTCTTATGTAAGTATGAAATTCAATTATATTTTTATACCTTCTTACTGGTTATAGCTTTTTAAATGTTTCATTTAACCTTTTAAAACACAAACCTGATTTAACACTTTGCTTGTTAATACTGCCAAAATCCTTCCAAGCTGGATCCTCACTTCGACTGCACTCAAACACATGCTGGGTCCTTATCTAAACTGCATCACCTGCGATGAATGTAAACTCTCAGCATCACCTTATTTCCATCCACTTCAAAACTTCCACATCCTATACTGGATTCCTGTCGTTGTCCCCTGCTGCTGTCAACTTCAAGTTTCGTAGCTCCTGTACTGGATTACTGCAGCTCCGATCCCTCTCTGGTAAGTGTCAGCATAAAACTTGTTCCAAATATGAATTTGTCTCTTTTTTAGATGGTCCTACGTCTTCAATGATACCCACAGGTTTCCCAAAAACAATTCGCTGCACGTACTAACCTCTTGTTTGTGCCTTGTATTCCATTTCCAATGTAGTATCAATAATATCCTCACTGACCAAAGCTTGTCCCTTTATTTCTTGTTTTTTAATATTTTATTTTATGTTTCCACCTCGAAGATTTTGCTTATAACCCATATAATTTGTACCAACCATAACATTTACAAATTATACAACATTTATTAATGTTTCTTTATTCGAAAATCACACCCATATCAAATTATGTATACATTTTTGAGTTGTTTTTTTTAGTAACTAATTAAACAAATTACAAATTATTACTATTAGACACGATTCTTGCTGCCTCCTATCTACATTTTTTTATATAATCAAAACAGATATTTTATTTTAATTATCATAACAGATACATTTTAGTAGTAACCTTGGTATTTATTCCTATTCAGAATTTTCTTATTACAGATTAAGTTTGAGTAATCAATCATTATGCTATTATTTGACTAACCAATAATAAGAAAGTTAATTTCATTATACTTTAACATGTATTTAGATCCATTAATTTGCTTATATCTGACTTCCAAATTTATTTGACTAAACTGTTTCTTTAGTATTCATATTTAAATTATCAAAGAATATAGTGTATCATAACAATATATAATAGACTTGTCTGTCCGTCCGTCCGTCCGGGACGCTGTTTCAGCAGCCAAACCGTAAGAGATAGAGAAAAAAGTTATTAAAGTTATATGTTTGGAATGGTGATGTCAGGTCAGGAACCAAATTTCAGTCACGTGACACTTCCGGTTTTCGAGAAATCACGTGATTTCCGTCCGTGCGGGACGCTGGTCCGTCGGGGACGGTCTTTTTTGTTTTATTAAATGAGACATTTGTCTCACTGGACTGCTAGTGTATTATAATTATTTAAGTTTCATGTTTTTTAAACTTCGCTAAACTTTTGACACATGCAACATAACCTAACTTTAAATATTATTAGAAATCATTAGATCCGAAGTACATTCCAAAAAACAACTGTAATTTTCAGGTACACTCAGCAAATATTTAAAAAGTTTGACATTGACAGTTCACGAGTTTTGTGAATGGATTATATAGCCCATTTTTTATATGGAAATGCAAATAGCGAAATTCTAAGGTAACAATTGGCAACAAGCATTATCACTAAACTGATTTGTGTTGGTACATTATTTTTGCAGTGAGGTTAGATTTCATGTTGAGTGGTTGACATTTAATTATTTTAAATTTTATTTGTGTCTATTATAAACTTGAAATCTAATTTTATAAATTAGGACTGAGGACAAATTCAGTTTATAACAAACAGTACTACAATTTAAAATAATTAAGATGTCAACCAGTCAACATGTAACCTAACCTCACTGCAAAAATAGTAACCAGAAACGTATGTACCAACACAATTCTATCAAATGGCAATGCGTTCCCTGCATTTCATATGAAAAAAAAATCTGGTGTGATACACTCACACAATTTCCTTTTACAGTGATCTTATAATTAGTCAAAAATTTCATTTTTAATTAACCATTTGTTAAAAATTTTAAAAAATTACAAATTCTACAAAAACGGTACAAAATCGAGTGTTAGTTGAAGAGACAAATTTTCTCTAGAATTTTAAGGTGAATTCAAAAATGTAATAATATACCGGGTGTTTTATTTAAAATAGGAGTTAATAAAAAAAATAGAAAAAAAACAAAAGAAACCCACTTTAGAAGTATTCAACTGGAAAATCACCTATCTCACATCAATACACATTAAAAATGTAAGAAAAATGTGAAGTTTAAAAAAAATCGTTAGAGCCGTTTTTGAAAAAATCCAAAAAAACTGAAAAATCACAAGAGTAAACACCTACTTCCGGTTATGCGATTTTCTTCAAAAGCTTGCTGTCTCATCTACATAGTACACAAAACTTATATATGAAGTTTCAATGCCATACCTCTTTTCGTTTTTGAGATATTCTGTTCACAGACACACAGACAGACACACAGACAGACAGACAGACAGACCAATGAAAAAAAATATGTTTTTTGGATCAGGGGACTCGAAAACGTGAAGATCTGTTGAAAACTCAATTTCGAATTTTTGGGGTGAATCCAATACTTCCTTTATAGTAGTAAAAGGAAGTAAAAATGACCATATAATAGCGATGACTATTTACTCTACACAAGAGCCGACACATTTTTCAACAGTTTACTATCCTGCGATTACCCCGTGCCGAGCAAAGTTCAAAACATTTTACAAATACAAGCTAATAGTGTTAAATTGGCCCTTTATTATTAAAAACAACATAAATTTATATAATCTGTTAATGTTTAACTAAAAACTATTACCTACAGATTTTTTCCAACATAAAAAAATAAATTTAATAGAAACGTAACAGAATAGTAATAGAAATTGCAAAACGTAATAAATTTTGCTTTAAAAGTAATAGCGTAATAGGTGCGAGTAAAAAGTAATAAATCTGTTACTATAGTAATATGGTGGGCAACACTGCGCTAAACTCATTCTATGTTTCCACTTCCCCACTCTATACTCTAAGTGCAAGAGGTCGGGTATTTGCCATACATGTTAATTAGTTATACTCAACGGTAGATGTTATACCGGTGATGAACCTACCCCTTTGACTAGAGTTTTTCTCATGCTATAGCCGGAGCATTTTATTGAATTCAGTTGCCAATAAATAGAATATAAAAGGCAACAAACCATTTATTTTGCTAATAATTATTATGTCATTATTTTCATAAGCCCTGAGATTACACAAGAATTCTTTATTAAAACTATTTTATTGTAATTTGTGATTAGCCCTATTTATTATATTTTTACTAAAACCCTTATTAGTAGAGGGCCATCATTACAATACATCGATGTTTTGCTTCAACCTTAATGTTGACATCGATAGTGTTCATGTGAATGTTGTACGGAGGTAAGCTAATCTTTTAGATTACCCAACCACTGCAGTGGTTACCGTTTCACTATTTTTATACACTAGTTTTGCCCTACAAATTACTTATTTCTGCATTTGATCTTACCCACATCTGCACAATCTTGTTGCCACCATAAATTTTTCTTAATAAGCTTCTCTCCCATCTCTCAAGCCTTTTTTGTTCACTTTTATTTAAGGTCCACGTTTTACTTATCTTGATACGCACATTGAATTTAACAACGCACTCATTGCTGCAATTGCTTTGTTAGGTACCTGTTTGCTTGCCTTGTTTTATCTCTTTGCTATTGTTATTGATCTTCGTTATCAACACTCCTAAGTACAGCTGCTGACTTGTTCAAAGTTCATTTCATACTTATTCTAAACTCCTGTCCCTCATCTATATTGTAATGGTATGAGGCCCACGACTTGGCTCTGCTAGCTATGCAACTTAATTGACAGATTCAAATAAGCACAGAGTTGGGGTTTTTGTGTAGCTGCAATGTTAAACTAAAAATTCAAACAATAAATGCATTGATAATGAGATGCAAGGAATATTAAAATAGTAAGGAACGCAAAAGGCAAAGCTTGTTTTTCACTGTAGTTGAAGTTGATTTTTAAATGAAAATAATAGGTTTGTGCATAATGAATAGCCAAACCGAAAGAAAGTAATAGACACAAAACGGTTTGCTATGTGCATGTAAACAAAGCGTAGATTTCAATAAAGCTAGTCAGTGAAATTTGTGAGGAATCTAAAACGTAAAGAAAGCTGGAATAAAATAACAGTACATTACAAAAGAGCAATTTGAGAAAGCAGGCAGCAGGACATGAAAGAAGCAAATGAGAAAAAAATGAACTCTAATTAATCAGTGCATTTAAAGTAAAATGTGTTAGTATGTGTGGCGGAAAGAAACGATTTTAAATATAAGAAAAAGACAATATTTTAGTTTGTAAGAAATTTTGAAATTTAAATTTATGTGTTCAAACTTATTTCTATTATGTACTAAAACTCATCAAAACTTATTTCCGTTAGCTTTGTAACTTAGCAACCAGATTCGTTTTTGTTTTAACAGAAAAGAACAATTGATATTAATTTACTTGGCAGTTTGTGGTAATTTGTGCTCCATATTTTATATAATTTTTTTACAATAAACTTGTTCTCCAAGATATAAAAAGTGTACCGATTTAGTGCCTACGTGCCAGAGTTCCCGTGGGTACATTTTCAACGAGTTTCACGACAGAAATCATAAAAATCCGACGATAGCATCTCCGATGCAATCGGTGTTGTCCAACTTCATTTTCCGATCTTCAACTACGGCCACAATTTGTATCGGAGCCAAGAGGTTAGCATTCCAGGGCTTAGTACAGCTCTGTAACAACGTCTCCAGCAGATTTGGCAGAAATAGGTGCAGGTGTTGCAGAGAAAATCCAACGGCGTCATCTCCCCAGGTGCCGATGCAGCCACGACCGATTAGTAAAGGTAGAAAATTTGCCTAAACAGTTAGTGTTAGCTTCCGGAATTCGAGGTGCATATGAGATTAGGCCTTACTAAAGAAGAGTCAAGCATTTCCAATGCCACAGCGAAGGCGCAAGTTTTGAAGCGGCAGGAAGCGAACGTTAAACAACTGCCAAATTTAAGACGGCGTCGGTCTAATGTCACAAAATACGTAACTGATGAAACAAAAGTTGTTATTGGTCGCCAAAGCTTGAAGATTTGAATAAATACCTTGCGAATTTTTATAATTTCACTAGCATTTTAACTTCAAGCACCGCTGACTTGCACGACACAATCCACCTTGTGATTTTGACAGAATTGTAAACATTTAGCTACCGCGTATTTGAACTAATCGCTGTGTACAGTACCGTTTCAGGTCAATTTTAGTTTACAATCGGCTTTGCAACTCACCCTGAGATTAAAGAGCTTACCCTCTACTTTGAGCTAGCGTTTTCTAATTAGTTGCAGCTAAATAAAATATAAAGAGGGACATACAACCATTTAATTTCTGCAGTAAATAACTACATTTCATATTTTAATCAGCCTAATAATTTAATAAAAAGCAAAATTCAAGCGCAGTATTAAAATTAGAAACAGTGAATTGTTCATATTGGATTTGCCCATTATTTTAACTTATAATTAATTAATTAGAGACCTAGGAGAGGCTATATTCCATTCCAATATTTTCTGTACTTCCCATAATCACAAACCTTTCATTTTTGTTCGTTTATTATTAGCCCCAATATTTTTTTTCTTTTTTCATGCCTATCACCTTTACTTCGTTCCTCTGTAATTTTTATCAATATAACGGTGCGCCTATTATTAAGCCTACTCGTTTGGCACCAAATTGTAATGCGGCTTTTATTTAGCCTCTACCTTATGTTATTGCGAATTTTGTTTGCTAGCTAACTCAGTCGTCAATGCACAAGACCCTTTTCTTACCTTAGTGTGGCTATGGATTTGCCATTGCAGCTTTGTGCTGAGTCTGCCTCGTTTATATCTATATTCCTGGAAAGAAACACTCTAACTATATTAGGAATAAAAGCCAGGCTGTATACATAAACGCTATGTACTCTAGATGAAGTTATAGATACATACATAAATGAAACATAAACGACAATATACAAATGCTACCTCTACGCCGTCAATAATAAACGCTACGTGCTAAAGGCTACGTTCCACACGCATTTACAACTCATACATAGTATAAAGAATAAATTAACATACCTCTAACTCGCTCAGCGGTGGAGGCTAATGGCGGCAGTCGAAGAACGGTGGTGGCGTTACCCTCGGCTAAACAGAGGATTGGTTGAAGACAAGTTTTATTATATTGTTTGGGAAATAATTACATGCAATTAATCTGCACACTTAAATCTAGTAAAATAGTATACGGATGGGGCCATAATTATATATAACAGCAATAAGATAACATGAACAACAAAATAGAATGCTTGAGTAAGAAAGAGATGACCATACAACAAAATTATTTTAGTAGGCATGTTTAGTTGACATATGTTATAATTAAAATGAGCGTCAAGCCTACTCGTATATTTGCTACTATGTTTATCTCTTTCTTACTTAAGCAATTTGTGTTATTTTCTTGTTCATGTTATCTCATTGCTGTTATATATAATTGTGGCCCCATTGGTGTATTACAAAGAGAAAGAAAGGCAAACTAAGAACTAATGCGGAGTAGGGCCACGGGCGTAGCCGGGGCCGGAATAGTAGGCAATGTGGGCCCCTTGTGGTGAAGATGGCGGTGGTGCGGTCTCTTTGCGGTGAAGAAGGCGGCGGTTTGGTCCCCTTGCGGTGAAGAAGGCGGCGGTTTGGTTTCCTTGCGGTGAAGAAGGCGGCGGTGTGGGCTACTTGCGGTGAAGAAGGCGGTAGTGCGGTAACCGTGTATGTGGTAAAGAAGGCGGCGGTGCGGGCTCCTTGCGGTGACGAAAGCGGCCTTGAGTCCTGGTTAATACGGGCTGGTCCTAAAGACTGAGTCCTGAAGAGCGTGGGCAGGTTCTCGTCCTAAGTACCGAAGCGGCTGGAGTGGCTTCCTAAGCAGAGTGACTTCCTCTGGCCCTCATTTCTCTATTTAAGAGGTCCAGTTTCTTTGTGATCAAATCCCTCGATGCTTATTATCCAAGGCGAAGGCACATTTCTGAAGGATGTTATTTTAGGCGGTGGTGAATCGCGATGCTAATTAATTGGCGCGTCCAATAGCGGTTTGATTTCACTAGGGCTGGATTGCTGACAAATAAACACGCATTTTTATATCAAACACCACTGGTTTAGTTTGATATTTCCCGGCGTTTTTGGGGCCTTGTAGTTCCTAGGGTGAGATCATTTTTGGGAGTTTCTTTAAACCGCGCTTTGGCGGTTCATTCGGTTCGACGTCGGCGTGGCGTTTATCGCCACCCTTGTATTTTGCTGCACGTATCGATAGCCCACACGTGGTGGTTTGATTGAGCGCAACGCTAATTATCTAACTTAATTTTTATATTTCTACATACCTAAAGTAACGGTTTTCTTAGCTTTGACGACCCACGGGCGGTTTGCCGGTGAGTCCAATTTATGAGCCCGGCGTTTCCGAGGTCGTTTACGTGCTGTCCAGAATTTTGTTTTCTTAACAGAATGAATTAGGTCTGCGAGTCGCTTGACCCATTCTCGGAATTCGGACTCCGCCGGCCGTCCGTTTTGGCACACGTTTTATTTTTTGGTTCGTAAGCGTTCTTCGCCTTTAGACGTTTGAACATATTTGTTACTTTTATTCGTCTGCCTACATCGTTAGCTGTCTTAAAAGTCAACATACGACTTATTGGGCAGCGTGCTAGGTTTTTTCTAGCGATTTCTTGCAAAGGCTTTTAATTTGTTCGGCATTTTTGAAGCGGACCGGAACGATATTGCTACCATTTAACCCTTCGAGGGTGTAGGAGTTATGGCCTGGGCGGTTACGCGTCGCGCGAAAACTTTGTTTATGGATTCCCAGGCCTCGTATAAAAATTATCAAGTATAAAATCTAACAAGATTCCGCACGAATAAGTTTCGTGCACTCTGCCAAATTCACTTTAATGCGCCGCGGCTTATGCGCAACTACTACCTACAACGCAATAAGACGTGTCTTAGCCACTATCCACGATTCTGCAAATACGGTCAATCATCTGCGAACATCTTCTTCCATCTTCCACTATCCTATTTATAGGTTTTCCATCTTTTTCATTGCTTCCGTAATTACCTCACCCATCACTATTATCAATAGTAGCGGGCTGAGAACACATTGTTGTTTGATCACTATTTGTTGTGATTTTTTTTTAGATTCTACGTTGTTTGTTCTTACTATGTTTACATTGTTCTTATCCTCCTCCTTTTCAGTCTTTTTCTCCTTTAGGGAGAGTGGTTGCCACTGCTACATTTGATACGGTGTTCTTCCATTTTGCTCTATCTTGGGCTTCAGCTACGAGGGTATATGTACTCTTTCCCGTTGATTTAACTAGTTGGTCGGTCCATCTTGTAGGAGATCTGCCTCTAGGTCGAGTTACTTCCACGTTTACGGGGATTATTAGTTTCTCTATATTTTCAGGGACTCTTCGCATTACATGTTTAAAGTAATTTAGTCTTCAGCTGGATTTCACTGGACAAGCGTCGTTTAGTCCTAATTTCTTTCAGTACTGATTCGTTCGTTCTATGTTCGGTCCATGACACTCGTAACATCCTGCGCCAGCAGTACATTTCCGTAACATCCATGATGCTTCTTATATTTTGTTTCATAGGCCACGTCTCGCTGGCATATGTGAATATGGGAAATATTAGACAGCGCACCAGTCTAATCTTTAGTTCTTTCGATATATTGGAGTTTCTCCAGATTTTACTCATCTTTGTCATTGCTACTTTAGCCATTTGACTGCTTCTCTTAGCCTCGCTTTCTACACTTCCTATGTTCGTTATAAGAGATCCCATATATATATTGATGAACAACTTCGAAGCGGCCTATTTGTCTTATCTCTGGTCTGTTTTGGTTGATCCTGTCTACGATCATTATTTTTGTTTTCGTTGATCCTGTCTACCATCATTATTTTTGTTTTCGTTGTATTGTTCTTATACAACGGCTTTATTACCTGTATTGTCTCAGTTTTCATTCCCTTTTTTCTAAAGCTTTCCATATATCTTTCCTTGGTATTTTGTCAAATGCCTTTACCAAATCAGTATAGCAGACGTGTATTTATTTGTTTTTATTTATTTATTTTTCACTAGCTTGTCGTATCACAAAGCCCTGTGTGCTGCTTCCTTTTCTAAATTCACATTGAGTGTCTTCTATTGTGTTTTCAACCTTGTCTCTAGTTCTCTCTATTCTTTATTTCTTGGGATACTTGACAGTGTTATTTCTCTGTAATTATTACAATTCAATTTGTCTCCGTTTTTATAGTTTGGTAATATTAGTCAGGCATTATAATCTTTTGGCGCCTCTACTTTTAATTGTCTCGTTGAATATTTCCATTAATTTTTTTATTACCTCTTCGTTTAAGTATTTTATCATTTCCGGCTTAATACCGTCTTTGGGGCTTTACCTATTCTAAGCTTTCTTATAGCTTCTAATAATTCTACTTGATTGATTTCCTCTATCTCTTGACTATTATTTACAACTCTCATCTCTTCAGTTATTTTTTTATAGTCCTACGTTAGTTCTTTAAAATGTTGTCTCCATCTCTCCATTATTTAATTTTCATCTGTTATTTTTTTTCCTCTTTGTTTTTTATATTTACCATATTATATTGTTTCTTCTGGCTGTTTAGTATTCCGGTATTTCTTTCATGTTTCTTATTTTTCGTTTATATTTCGTTGAAATTGTTTAATTCAACACTCTTTTTTATATTTGTATTTGTTATTTTAGCTGTCTTTAAATTTCTTCCGTTTTTTTTTTCTATTTCTGTTTTCTCATTTTGCTCTTTAAATTTTCTGTCAACTGTGTTGGTACCTTTTCTTATACTCTATTCTTTTAGTTTCTAGCTTTTTATTTTTTATTTACTTTCTTCTTTTTTCTGTTTCTACCTTTTTGGGTTTTTGTATCTATCTTAACAAACGACTTCCGGAATTAGACCGTATTATTATTGAGGTCGAGGAACTCAACTTTTCCCCCACTTTCGTAAGGGACTTCATCAGGAGAAAAATCAAAAGGGCACGGTAAATCACCGTGTAACTTAGAAGAGTTTTGCCTCTTCACAATGACAATGGTCATGAAAGCCACCAAAACCATCTTTTATATCTATCGTTAGGATATAGTGGTCGATCTCAATTTCTGCTTGTATTTTTTACTTTTATATATTTTATTTGTCTAATTTTTCTCCTTTTTCATCTATAACCTCTTTTATGATTTTTGAGATTTATATTTTTGTTCTTTAATTGCATCATGATTTTCACTATATGCTGTTTTCAATATCAAAGTTTCTTCATCTGTTAGTTTGATTTCCACCGTGAATATTCTTTCATTTACATAGTTTTTCCATAATTATGTTCTAATGTTTCTCCCCCTTACTAAGGGCGTTATAAATTTATACATCTGTTAGCTCAAATCGGGGGCAGGGTTCGCTCAAACTCAAATATATATTTATAAGATCAGGAAAAACACTTTGTAATTACGATACATATATTGTTTTTAACTGTAGTTACAAAATAAGGGGAAGTTCGTAAATAAGTGATTTGTACATTAATCAAATTAAATGATCTCCTCTGGGGGTGTATTTCGTTGTTCCTGGTCGGTCCGCAACCCAAATAACACACACGGGTCGAGTGTCGTGGACTTCAACCATCTCGGGATCGGGCTGGACTGACGCTTTGGCGTTGCACCTTTTGCGTCGGCTGGCGACGTCGCTCTGGACGATATGAAGTGGCCAAAATGTCGGAGTTTTGTTTACGGTTCTGGCTCTAACAAAACAGGTGTAAGGAACGGAAGTTACGCATTACCTGTGTATTCGAGGTGGTGAATTCACACGAGTAAGTTGTAGCGGTGCCTTATGATGTAAATCCGGGGCTCTCAGAATAACGCAAAAGTATAGTTTTACGTTTGTGATTAGTCCGAGGGCGGTCTGCAATTTTGGCCGTTGGCGGCCGAGGGCTCCGGCCGTGACAGTGCTAATATGTGGCGGGCGATTTCTCCTGCTGTTGTAGCGGTGCCGAGGCCTCTGAGCGGATGCTCAACCAGGTATCTGCGGGTTCTTACGTGAATTATTACAGGTATGTTAATAGATATTAAGAAGCGGGTTAAAGCATCTCAGTGAAATGTTTCTAGGCGCCGGTATTTGCGCTTATGGATTACGCGGTCTGGATTTGCTTTAAGCGGTCAACCCTGCAAGACAGTCCATCAGCCAAGCGAGGGTTTTAGCCCCAAGGATTCAATTTCCCGAGAAAGTTTAACAACCAAGGTAAAGTCAAATTCTAGCGGCTTCGCCTTTACGGAAGGTTTTGGATTCAGGGCTGACAGTTCAGCTTGCCATTTCCCATGAAGCCTGGACTGGTAAGGGTTGAAAGTCTACTCCGTTAGACAGTTCAGTTTGCCATATCGGAGGACCCAGGTAGGAACGGATTTGGGATCAGGAAAGGAAGCGGAGAGTTCAGGACTGAGGTTGGTATATTGCTGGTCAGGACCGGTGGACTCAAGTTAAGATATTCTCAAGTTCATGGAACTGCTAGCGCAATCTTTTTTTATACCTTTTCTGCCGCGTTATCGGGGTACTTGCCTTAGCTTCTGCTGGAGTGGGTCCTTCAGCGCAACTTTGCGCATCGCGGATAGGATCTCTTATCGTCAGTTCACGCGTCGAATTGATGCAGCACTTGATTAGGTGATGTATAAAATTTAAATACATTTTATGTATAATAAAAATTTAATACAGGAGCAAGCGTCACAATGTCCATCACTCTGTTTGGTGCTGTTATTGTCTAACTACTTCCTTCGCTTTTTCTTTTCTATTATAATTTCTAAAATTTCTATTTTGTTTCGCCATTTCTTTTACTATTCTTTCCTCTTTTTTTTATAAATTGCACATTCCATATACCTATCTTTTTCTCTTCTTCGTCCCTGTTCTTCTTTCTTGCTCCTTTTTATTTTTCTGTTCATATTCGAGTTATCTTCTTTTGTTGTGCCTCTGTTTGTTTCCATACCTCCCTCCTTCTTATTCCTATTAATTTCCTTTTTCCATAGCTATTTTTGTCTTCACATCTCCTTTTTTGTGCATTAATAGTTTTTTGGTGCGTGGTCTTCTTTTCCCTTCAGGCTTGCTCCTTCTTTGCACCATTCTTATTTGTTATTGTTGATTTACATTTTTCGTTAACCTATTCGGATCTGATTTTCTTTGTTTTTTCCTTCTTTGGATATCTTTATAATTTCTTAGCTTCAATTGATTCGTCGGCTAAATCTCTCAAAAATATAATATTAGTGATTACGTGGACACAACTGTCGACCGGTCTAACTCAGGGAGACAACGTGCAGTTCTTTAAGTACTAACTATTAATTAAAAAGCCAAAAAGGGAGCCAACGAATCTTTTAATTAACGAAAAATTAAGGATCACCTTAAAACACAAGTTTAGCTTGCGAGTAAGTTAACATATAACACAGATTAAAAAGTAGAAATATCAATTAAATTAAACCCTACCACAACAGTTTAAAAAGATGTAACGGATATTAATGTAATCGCTGTGGATGAAAAACATTAACTGAATTAAGATACTTAGTTTGTGAAGCGGACTGTACATCAAGGTTGTATGGTTACCCATCATACCGGCTCAAATGTTAACTTTAAATTCATGTTGGAATGATATTGCTCTTATTCGATCTGGATTTTCATGGGCCCAAGCGCATAAGTTACGATGGTTTCTAATTCCACGACGTGTAAATGTTGCCTCATCTGCCCAAATAATTTTGTTTTTTATTTCTGGATTATCTATAAACTAATGAGAAAAATTAAGCGATGTTCAAGATCAGCAAGCAATAATTCGTGCAATTTTTGAGACCGAAAGGCCTTTTTCCTATCCTGGCGTAAGGTTTTCCTTAATTAAGTTGATGCTTTACACTTAAATTAGGATTTCGATCAAACGTTCGCTAAATTCTACCATTTTCTTGCCTCAATCTGCTAGGACCCTGATGGTATCCTGCAATTTCCATTGCAGTATGCATACATGAAGTGAGCGAATATCTGCATATTCAATATTTAAAAATTTTTGTGACAATGCAAAAAGGAATTACTGGGAATTGCGTAAGTTAAACAAATTTAAGAAATTAGTCAAATACTGGGGAATAGCAGCAAATGAAACTGTCAACTACAATAAAAACCAAGGGCTATTTATTTTGAATGACAAAACTTGTTACAGACAAACTGGTCCGTAACGACAAAAACAATGCACCACGTTGGGCCGACAGTTTTGTTACCTCATAAAAACTACATTACGACAAAATCGAGCAAATTACACAGATTAGTTGCCCTAATACCGTTACGATGGGCTGTAACAAAGGTTTCCGGCTAAATGCTTAGCAAGAAGGGCGGGTTCTTTAGGACCTTAGATTAGGGATACGATCCGATAAGCGAAATACAGGTGTTAATGTTTAGTGCCACCATTTTTGTTGGAAAACCCGTCTACGTAAAAGTGGAAACCATAGACGGAGCTTAAGAGTTGTTGGCAGTGCTCAATCTCAACCAGCGGCAACCCCACTGAACTTAGCTTTGGTTTATTTTCTCCAAACCTTCCCTGTATTTCTTACACAAAGAAACAAAATAGAAGTACGCATGAAACAGTTGGTATAGGAAATAATGACGCTCAAATTAATTAATGAAATACAATGTATTAAGTCAAAAACATGCAATGCCTAATTAAAGTATTGCAGCACCAAATGCAACATATGACCAAATATTTCGGGGAAGCACCGAACGTTTCATTGCGACTTATTGACGTCACGGGATAATAAAAGATGAGCCGGCTTACGCAGCATACGCTGCAATATCCCACGCTTTCCACATGAAACTACAATGACTATATAATCACAGTGTGGCAATGTTTTTCTATTGGTTGAAGGCAAAAGTTTTTTAAGTTTAGCTATTTTTAACAGCATTCAGGATTATTCTCCTTAGCATAGAATTTCGGCTTAGACCGCGTAGTATTTGTATATAAACACCCAGCATTTTTTGGCTTAATGTGCCTTGCACCTTGTGAAGTCGAGCAAAAACCCGCGCGATGGCCATGCTCTTTGGTGGCTCGTGTTGTTTGAGTATCTTGAAAACGAGGATACTTAGGCAGATTTGGCCGTTTTGCTGTTTGTGCAACCATATTCACTAACGTTTCGCAAGACCTTGCAGCTTGCATCATCAGAGTGAAAGTCGCACTAAGAACCGAAGGTCGGTGTGGAGCTATTTATAGTCCTCTGGCCAGCGGTTTTTAAACTTGGAATCTTGTCTTTTACCGATCTGAAGCCGTTACCCAAAGTTTCCTTGCTCGAGAACACAGTTTTGATGTTGCATCGTTGCAGGACACGCATTTCTACCTTACGTTAAAGGCTCAACTGATAAGATAGGACGTGTCCTGCAACGATGCAACATCAAAACTGTGTTCACGAGCAAGGAAACTTTGGGTAACGGCTTCAGATCGGTAAAAGACAAGATTCCAAGTTTAAAAACCGCTGGCGTATATCGCATTCCTTGTTCTTGCGGCTCGAGTTACATTGGACAGACTGGTCGTTCCGTTGATCTAAGACTCCAAGAACATAAAGGCGATTGCAAACACAAACGCATCACAAAATCAGCCGTAGCTGAGCATACTTTTACAAATGGGCACACTTTAGAATTTGAGCATGCCAGAGTACTTGCCAGAATACCTCATTACTTCCCGCGAGTGATACGTGAAGCCATAGAAATAGAAAAACATCCAAATAATATCAACAGGGAAGATGGCTTTAAGCTTAGTAAAACGTGGACCCCTGTGATACACGATCTAAAGCATTACAACCACTCTGCGTCATACGGCCACGCCCCACGGATTACGTTGCACTCGGATGACCAACCAGCGTTACGCCACTCCGCGCGCCTGGCACAGAGGACTATAAATAGCTCCACACCGACCTTCGGTTCTTAGTGCGACTTTCACTCTGATGATGCAAGCTGCAAGGTCTTGCGAAACGTTAGTGAATATGGATGCACAAACAGCAAAACGACCAAATCTGCCTAAGTATCCCCGTTCTCAAGATACTCAAACAACACGAGCCACCAAAGAGCATGGCCATCGCGCGGGTTTTTGCTCGACTTCACAAGGTGCAAGGCACATTAAACCAGAAAATGCTGGGTGTTCATATACAAATACTACGCGGTCTAAGCCGAAATTCTATGCTAAGGAGAATAATTCGAGTAACCGCGAAAGCCTCAAACAATACATAGCATACAGGATGTTTAGTTACAAAAAGTTACTAATGTCAAAATAAGACATTGGCATTTTATAACTTGTAAAAAGTTTGAGTGGAAGTATCACCTGATGAAATCCGCCATTAGTTTTCGGGAAAATTCCAGTATAGCCCACTGGTACATTTTGACATTTACAGAATATGCGCATAAATGAAACTGTTAGTTATGCCAGTGGTGAAACTGGATTTTAAGCTATGAATAAGAAAAATATTCATTGGGAAATTCAAATTCAATATTATTGTCGACGATTGGACTAACTACTTTTTTATGGTGATACACAGGCATTTTTGTACGAGGTACACACAACTCTTAAACTGCAGCTAACCTAAATTCGCACATTGACGGCAGCCAAGATTGGGTCTGGCAGGAGACTCTCGTGTTTTGCCTCCATTGTCTGAACATTTGTAGAACCTCCGACAAACTGGGAGTCAAATTATGGCGCATGCGCCTAAGCATACCAGTGGGCTATATTTGAGTCTATTTAATGTAATTTAGATCTTAATAAAGCATAATAAATTACCGAGAAGATTTCTACAAATGATGTTATATCATTTGTGTTTTGGATTTGAACTTTCCAGTTTCCATTAATTGTAATAAATTGATGAAACCACCTTATGACTCATGTTTCTTCAAAATTTAAACCCTTTTGTGGTATTTTATTGTATTTGAGAGATCAGTCATTTTGAATAACATTCTTTCACTTCAGCAAATGAATATTCAAATTGTATTTTGACTTTAGTAATTTTTTGTTACGAAATGTCGCTTACACCATTAAAAATATTCTATTCTTTTTATTACATCACCATGGTTTTTCGCAGAAGCTTATTTTGACATTGGAGAAAAAAGTAGCAGCCCACAATAATTGTATGGCCACACTGTGATTATATAGTCACTGTAGCGAAATCTACAGTGACTATAGGCATAATAGGAGAGTAGAGCAAACGATGACCTTTAGGGATTCATACTGTGAAGTTAGTCATAATGTTCATAGTCGTCTAAATCAATTTAGTAGGGTGGATTCGTGTTTAAGCTTGAGTGTGTATGTGGTTATAGTTATATTCAGATGAAATAATCGACATTTTGAATAGTTGAAATAATAATGTAGGTACATATTTATTACTTTAAAAGCTTGTTTTGATAAGATCTGTTAAGTATTATGTATTTCGTAATTCCCGCCAAATAACATGTATATTTTGACACTGGGATTGCATAGGGAACCAAAATCGATAATAAAAGAATGGACGAACTTTCAATGCAGCAAGTTCAGTGACCGACAGATAAATAAGTTGCAAATAGTAATTTACGATACAAGTGCGTAAAGATACTGTTTAGGCACGAGTGGGGTAGAGTTAAAACGCGAGTGAGCGAGCGTTTTAAGCCCCGCGAGTGACTAAAGATGCTTTACGCATGTGTATCGTACAATATTTTATCTACGATAGAATCTAGAAAACACGGTAAATATAAAAAAAATTAAACGTAAATTAGGATTACCGCCAACCGGTCGTAATTTTGAGTGTTTTAAAAATTTTAAAACACGTTGCTACTCACAACGTGCTTAATGAAATCTTTTAAATACGTTACTACTGACGACGTTAACTAATGAAAACATGTTATTAAACAGTCGTTTTACAAACTTAAAACTGCCAACTAAAAGGCAATTTTACACAATGTCGTAGATAAAAGTATTTTTTTCGCATTTTGTATAAATAATAATGTGCTATTTTACTAAATTCAAAATCGATTAATAAAATTACACTTTGTTTCACAGAAATGTCACTTTACTATATGGTAATGTCACTGTCAAATTAGAGGTTAGCAGGTTAGGTTTTGTGTCAGTTTGTGTCAAATTGAAGGTTATAGCAGGTTAGATTTTGTGTCAGTTTGTGTTAAAACTGACGGAGAACCTAACCTGATAACTTCGAATTTGACATAGACTGACAGTGCCACCAACATATTATTCATACGTTTGAATTTCCACAGCCGCCTTTTTTAATGGGCGTGTGGTATAATGCTTTTATATAAATTTTGGTTTATAAATACTAATATAAAATGCGAAAAAATAGTATACACACTTCGTAAGCAAAGTAGTTTTACTAAACTTATATAGCTTTTTAAGTTACTCGCTCGCTTCGTTCGCTCGTACTCAATCAAGCTATATTCGTTTAGTAAAACTTTACTTTTCTAAAGTTGTTGTGTAATGTACTATTATTGCCACATAAAAAAACTACACTTATTTACACGCTTAGATAAATTAGGCTTAGTATTATTAGTTATTCAGTTTTGAGGGCTGGGGACCTATATTGGTAGCTTGTTCAACAATTTTTTTTATAATGTCAGCCAATACAGTTCTATTAAGGCTATCTGCTGTGAAATAATAGGCAACGGTTTGTTTCCATCTGTTTTTAATACCCCCTAAAAGCAATATAAAATTAAAATTAAGCTTACTCTAGTTTTTCCACCTAGCATAAATGCTAAAGCCTTGGAAGCTAAACTATTTTCATGATTTGGTAGTGTTACGCTTACTATAAAAGTATTTGAAGTTATACAAAAATCCATACTTTTTTTAATTCCATCGCATCTAAAGTCAGCATACAATGTTCTTCAAATTTGGTGTCTGTTAAAATACCGGACTGAAAATTTAAATTATGGAGATGAAAATTTAGCGTGCGAATAGATGACAAAGATAGACCTATCTTCTTTAGGTCATTGTACCCAGTTGTGCCACAGGAAACTCAAATTTTAAAGACTTTTTCAAAGTTTTATTGTGTTGTGTATTGACTCCCAAGTATTATGTATTGCCCTTAAGGAGTAGAGAATTAAATTTGTAACAGTTGGTAACAGGTCCCCTACTCTGGGCATCCCTGTCGGATAAACGTGAAGACGCGATCGACCGCTCGCAGTGTTTGCATTAGACTACATAACCTCATAGCTCGGTTAGTGCATTTTTGTAATAAACGTGATTTAAACAGTATAACGACTTTTATTTATCGCCGCACAAATATAAAAGTGGTGTCAGTAGTGGTATTGATAATTAAAAATAACGAGAGTGCGTCGCGCAACGTCTTTTCCACACTGACCACGTGACAAACAATGGCAGATGTGTCACCGGAACTCCTCCAAACAATTTCCAGCATGTTGGTCAACGCAATCCAAACGTCTGCAGCACAAACGGGTTCAAATGCCGCGGCAGCAACGATGCAGCAACGACCACCTACATTCACCATAAGCTCATACAAAACGTCTGACGTCATGTCGATTAACGACTATTTTACACGCTTCACCTGGGCACTGGAATTGAGTAAAATTCCGGAAGAGCAGCATGCATATTACGCGGGTGTATACATGGGTGTAGAGCTCACTGACGCCCTGAAGTTCCTCGCGAGTCCAGACAAGCCAGAAGACCTCTCCTATAACGAAATCCGCATGAAACTAACTGTGCATTTTTATTCCGCACGCAACAAATATGCAGAGAGTATAAAATTTCCGCAGATCAAGCAACACAAAGGTGAAACTGTCGCCGATTTCTCCCTGAGATTGAGACAGGGCGCAACATTTTGCGAATATGGCGAATTTCTCATCTGCTACTGGGTCTGGAAGCTCGAGACATATGCGACGAAATTATCGCGAAAAAGCCCACCACATTCACCTCCGCCTATGAGATCGCACACGCACTTGAGGTGACCCGGAACACTACGGACCAAGTGCAAACCGTAGGAATCGAGCCGACTCACAAAATAGGCTACGAAAGACCTCGAGCTCGAAGGAATGGGACACAGCGAGCACTGAGCAACCCACAGCCACAGCATTTGGAAAACAGCCAAGCCCAAGGAAACCCCTCTGTCTCACCGCAACAAACCAACCCGGCTCAACAAAACCGTTGAGGAGGATGCGGTGGAGCACACTTTCGCAGCCAGTGCCGATTTCTTGACGCCAATTGCAATAAATGTGGTAAAATGGGACACATCAGCAGAGTGTTCAGGGCACGCATACGAACGAGAAATACTAACCTAGTTGCTGAAGTCGAAAATGTCGAATTCGAAGAACCTCCGGAGCAGATCGCCACCACGCAGCAAGATAGAGATCATCAGCACCATGCCATCTCCTGGACGGAAGTTGCTCGACGTACAGTTAGAAGAAACCCCAGTCAAGATGGAGCTTGACACTGGAGCCCCCTGCTCAATCATGAGCAAGAAAAAGCTAAGTATAGTTAAACGGAATCTTGACTTACAGAAGACAGACAAAATATTCGCCAGCTACACGGGCCACCGCATTAAATGCATCGGCCGCATCGAAGTAAATGCCACTATTGGAATGACGACCAGGAAGCTCAATCTCTACGTGGTCGATGGCGAGTTCGACACGCTTTTGGGGAGCGATTGGATCACGGAGTTCGCAACGGAAATCGGTTTTAAGAAACTCTTCTTGAACCCCGCCGCAATACACCAGGTATCATCCCCAACCGACAAACACTTAACGTCAGAGCAACAAAATCTGTTAGACGGCCTTTTGTCACGCTATTTTGACTTATTTAGTAACGTTCCAGGAAAGTTAACAGGCCCACCAGCAAATATGCATTTGAAACCACAAGCCGCACTAGTTGTTTCTCGAGCCCGGGATATTCCACTTGCGCTTCGACGCGAAGTTAGTAGCTTTGGTTGTGGCTCACGACCTCCTTACGGGAGCCGTTTGCTTCACTTTCGAATCGCCGCGAATAGATTAATTAGTTTGTATCGGTAAAAACCGAATAAAGAGCAGATCCAAGCGCTTGCTATAATTAATATTATATGGGGATACCCTGATGCATTTTTAATATTAAGGACATCGACGTGTTTAGTGTGGCCACGCAAACGTACGTTGCTCCGACACTTAGAAATTACTTTGAGTAGCGTTTCAACGTCTTTTAGAGCTAACCTTCGGGGTTAAACGTGAGCCAGGTTAGGCTTGTATCGCTCTGTATCGGCGTATTTGCTTTTGAGCCCGCTTTGCGCTCCGTACAGGTTCAACCTCTGCTATTTATTTGTAATTGCCTTCGCGACGCCCTTTGTAACTTTGCCCCTTTTTAGAGTGTTTATACTGTCCGCCGTATCGCGGCCTAAATTAATTTTACAGATGGTTCTGCATGGTAAAATTTATACTTGGCTCGAAACATTTTCTTATTTTGCACGTGCTTACTATATTTATGCTTCTTCTTCGTTCAACCCTCATCCATCCAGTTTTGGACATAGGTCTCTCCTCTAATACGCCAATCCTCTCTATCAGATGTTTTCCTTTGCCATAATTTTCCAGCCACTCTTGCGATGTCATCGGCCCATCGGAATGGTGGTCTGCCCACACTACGTCTTCCTTGCCTCCCCCTGTTTGTTGTCTTACCCATTCATTGGTTTTTCGGTCTCTTAGTTTCACTCCTAACATACGTCTTTCCATTGCTCGTTGAGCTTTTCTTAGTTTATCAATAATTTTGCGGGTAAAAGTTATAGTCTCGAATCCGTATGTTAGTACAGGTAATATGCAGGTGTTGAAGATTTATGCTTTTTGTTTTCTGGAAAGTGTGTCGGTGAGCAGTACATTAGAAAGTCTCCCAAATGCTATCCAAGCCAGTTTTATTCTTCTTCCAATTTCGGAGTCTTGGTTACTTTTCTGTAGCAGTATGTTATGTCCGAGATATATATATGATGTTACTGTTTCTAATGCTTTGTTTTCAATTGTAATTGGGCCAATGTCTTCTGTTGTTAGATTTTTGGTTTTTTTCGTATTTATTTTAAGGCCTACTTGTTTTGATCGTTCATTTAATTGAGATAGCATTGTTCTTATTTCTTGTTCATTTTGTCCAATTAGAACCACGTCATCTGCATATTTCAGATGTGTTAACTGTTTTCCGTCTATGTTGATCCCCATGTCTGGCCATTCTAGGTTTTTAAATACATTTTCCAGTACTGTGTTAAATAGCTTTGGGGAGATAGAGTCACCCTGTCTAACACCTCGATTGATTTGGAATGTTGCAGTAGCATCGTCATTTATTTTTACAGTGGCTGTAGCTCTATTATATATATGAGTTATAAGTTTTGTATACCTGGAATCCACGCGGCAATGATTCATAGCTTTAATTATGGCGGATAATTTCACTGTATCGAACGCCTTTTCGTAATCTACGAAGGCGAGAGTCAGGGGTATATTATATTCATTACACTTCTCGATTAAAGTTTTGAGTGTTTGCAAATGATCACATGTGGAATATCCTTTACGAAAACCTGCTTGCTCAATTGACTGATATTCATCTAATTTTAGTGTTAAACGGTTAGTTATGATCTTCGTCAGTAATTTGTATAAATTTGACAGGAGACTAGTAGGTCTATAGTTTTCCAATCGCCTGGGGTCTCCTTTTTTGAACAGTAGTATTATTATGGCATTTTGCCAACCGTCTGGTATCTCTCCTTTTTCGATGCATAGATTTAGGAGATCAGCTATTTTCTCTTTAAGATCAATTCCACCGTGTTTGATATGCATATTATATTTAAATTTGATGCAACATAATTATATTCGGCTCAAAACCTTTACTTAGTCTGCATGTACTTACTATATTTATGCATATTAAATTTACATACATGTATAAATTTTGATGCCTGTTCGAATTGTCCTATATTTGTATTTATATTTGCACTATAGTACCCACCCACCAAATGTTAATAAAGCTGTGATATTTTGATTGGTCGTTGCTTTGATTTTGTTTGTTCTGCTGGGATTGTCTATACCTTGTGGAGGTCCGACACAAGGAGTAAAACCACATCGTTCTCTTTTAGCGTAGCTGGAACCCCGACCCTTCTCGGCGAGTTAGCCCAATTAGGCCGATAGTTACCAGCCGGCAAAATACCAAGTAAAACTTTCGCCAACAGGTAAGGCCAAAACAATTATCCTTCTTCACAACAGTAATCTAATAATGAATTAAGGGCGAATGGTTTTTCTGGTAATTTTTTTACGAATGTTTGTCGTTTTGGCAACGTCACGAGACAAACTAACCTGATCAAATTTTTCGAGCTGAAGGCTAAGAAAATTGTCAACGCTACTTTATCGAAGAAAGTTGCAAAAAAAACAACAAATCTTGAGTTAAAAATTGTCCGAGCAAAATCATGAGTCTGAAATATATTTTGTGGACTACAGTAGTTGCTCAGTGGACAAAATACACGATTAAATGAACAATTCGTATATACGAACAACCAAAATTGTACATTATAGATTCAAAAAAACGCACAAGAAAATAAAATTCAGCCAAAACTAACTAACTACCTCATGAAGCAAAATTAATTCGTTTTTATACATCTTTTTACGTACCTATTAGTAGTCTTCATTTATAAAATGTATTCGAATTAATAAATACAATAAACCTATTTTAAACTGTACACTCATTTAGCAAACATCTTGCTTGTAGGCACAATATCACATAATCGAGCGACTACTGTATTTCTCAACCGGTTCATTATGTATCAGCAGTCAGTACGCAATGAATATGGCATTTACACTGGCGTACAATGACAGTTTAAATTGCGTCTTTGAAATACTATCTTGATTAAAACAACATTTGGAGGCTGCCATGGACACAAGTGATAAAAATAAACCGATAAAATTACAAGGAAAAACTTTGGTTTTTACAACTATAAACACGCCCGATTAGTTGCATTTTGAAAAATAATAACATGCGACTGAATGATAAGAGGTGCAGGAAGTAATAGTGTAAAAATTAGAATGCAAAGCACGTTCTCTGTTTCAGCGACACCTTAAAAATTTATGATTCGACCCCTGCAACCAGATGTGGTTTCTGTATCCATGGGCTTCCCCCGGAGAAGGTAAAGACTTTTTACCTTCTTCGGCTGCCCCACAAATTTTTGTCGTTCATGATCTTATGCCCACGGCCAACTAAAATTTAGTTAATATATGATATGGTGTAGTAGATATAAGTATAACAAGTGCTTGAAATATTTCCATAGGGAAATTTTTTAAGCACGCGTTATATTTTGATAGGAATATCACGAATGAAAAAACACAGTAAAGAAAACACTTTTATTAAAAAAATTACGAAACTAATAGCTAAGTACTAATAGTTTACGGTTTTTGTGATGACAGTTTGATGACAATTTTCGCCGTTAGCATGAGTTATGTGTTGCCCTAGAGATTATCTGTTGACCTGGGGTCGAGATAACAGGGAGTCTCACACGATAACGATAATATATAAATAGGTTCCACATTCATATCGAGTTAGTTATAATCTTGTAGGCTAAAATCGCTGCTTGTTGTAACTCTTATGTAATTTTAATTTAATAAAATTATATTTTTTAACTTTCGCGTTTTCGCAAAACGTAAATGGCGCAGTCGGTAGGATGTGCTGAGTATTAGAATCAAAATCTTCGAATACGTCCGTGTTTACGGTTTACAGTGCATCGAGCTCAGAATCGCTCATTACGTAAAATAAAATTAAGTAACTTTCAAGTTACACCGCAAGCAATAATTGACTGGGGATACACTCCTTTCGAGGACTTGTATCTTAATAATCCTGGAATTAGCGCTAGCAGGGCGTATACTTGAAATAATATAAGTGAATAAAAACACTTCATAAAAATTATTAATTTTCAAGGCTACCTTAATAAGCCAGAGGTGAAAATTGACTGGGGATACACTCCTCTCGAGGACTTGTATCTTAATAATCCAGAAATTGATCCTACCTGGGGGTATAATTGAATTAACACATGCAAGTGCTTTAAAAATACTTGAATGAAATTGAAGTTCATATCAAGTAATTGTGTAATTATAGTGAAGTGTTAGAGCTGCGAATCAAACTTTTCAAGGCCAACACGACTACGGGATGCTCTGGATCACCTTGGTTTTGATGCTGTAAGTACCTTTGCTCAAATCGCTAAGTGCTGATGGTAAATCCCTCCGATCTAGAATCCCTATTCGATAATTTATCCCTAAGTGAATCTAGCTTTAATATTCAAGAGGAACCTACCTCAAGCAATACTCAAGAAATTGCAAACCTAAATAATACACATATAGCAATGCCGTCGTACACCATTAAAGACGTCACGAGGAATCAGCTGGACGTTGTTCCTACCTATGAAGGAGACCCGGCGACTCTCGCAGCCTTTATATCAGGATGCGAGTACCTAGTGAAAAGCTTCGCCAACAAAGACAACGCCGACGACCCCATAAACGAATTCTTGTTGCGAGTCATCATCAGCAAACTAGGTGGAAGGGATCTGCAATTAATCGGAACGAGAGAAGAAATAACGGGCTGGACTCATTTAAAAAGGATGTTAACCCTACACTTCGGAGACCAACGAACAGAAAGCTGCTTAATGAGAGAATTAATGCACCTGAGACCTGAAAAAGGAGAAACAGCGTATAACTTCGGCATAAGATGTCAGGATACCAGAAGCCTGCTTCTTAACAAAGTAAAACTGACCAGCCCGAACGCAGCCAACACCAACATGAAGGTAGCAATGTACGACGACCTTGCATTACAAACCTACCTACAAGGTTTAGTAGCTCTAGGCGACATAGGTCACCGAATACGTTACAGGACGCCAGAAACGCTGGAAATAGCTATGTCTCACGTTATAGACGAAGAAAATTTCAATTATGTAGCTGGAAGATACAACTCTATCAACAAAAGTGCCCAGTACAAAACAATCCCCAGAGTAACGCCAGGAAATATGTCCAGCCATTTTCAACAAATAATAAACCCTTCCCACATCAAGGAGCCCCGGCAGTTCCACAGTATCGTTATCCCCATCATACACCAGCTATCGCGCCGCAGACCAGACCTACCTGGAGTATGACGACGCAAAATCGACCGCAATTCAACAATCCATTCCAACCGAGGACGTTCACGCCACAACAACAATGGCAACCCAAACCAAACGCCCAGTTCGGAAAATCACCATTTAATAATCAAAACGACAAACCCCATACACCTACTCCAATGGAAGTGTGCTCGGGCAACACGAGCCTGAACAAGAACTCCAGCAGGATAATACCGGGAAAACCCCGACCAAACTGGACTTCAACACAACTGTACTACCATGAAGATGAAGATCTAGAAGGTGTAAGCCAAGCAGAGGAAAACCCGATAGAATACTCTGAAGAATATTACGCTAGTCATCCAACCTACGAACACGAACAACCTACAGAGACCGAGGAATGCCTAAATTTTATGAGAGTAGCCCCGATCAACGACCACACGTAATGCCATTACGAAAACATCCGCAACCATCGACGAAAACAATTACAACCACTGTAAAAATTAATGTGACGACAAATACAAGACTACCTTATATATATTTACCAGAAATAGATGCAAAATTTATGATAGATACTGGATCTACAAAAACCTTAATTAGCTCAAGAATGGCAGAAAAGTATTTTAAAAATTTTGTGATCAAAGAACCATTTAAAATACAAACAGCGCATGCAGTAACAACGCACAAATTTGCTATAGCCATTCCATTGCCAAAAACATTTAAATCAAGAAAACATCATACCTTCTACATATTCGACTTCAGCGAACAATACGACGGATTAATAGGTCTAGATTTAATGAAATCCCTACAAGCAACCATCGACATAAAGAATAAAATACTGAAAACGAAAAACGCAAACATAGCAATATATTTAGATGAAACCCATGACGTCATCACAGTCGGACCAAGGGAACGAAAAATAATTAAAGTTCCAGTAAAGCAAAACTGTCCTACAGCCATTATGAACTACCAACGTATATTACCAGGAATTGAAATACCGGAAGCCATAGTAACAATAAACCAATACCAAGCTATTACTTCCATCTGCAACAGTACTGACGAAACGGTAACACTAAAAGTAGTTAACCCAGTTACGGTAGAACCCATTGAAATTAACACGCACGACGCAGAACTGGATGTAGACGCTCCGCCTAATGCCAAGAATATAGAGGAAATGCAGTACGAAAACTTGCAAAGAAATTTGCGGCTAGCACATCTGAATAAGGAAGAACAAAAAAGCATAGAACATCTGTGTATACAGTATAAGGATATATTCCATATAGAAGGAACACCTTTAACTTTCACAAATCAGATTAAACATAAATTATACCTCTCTAATACACAACCAGTATACGTCAAAGCATATAGAAAATCACCAGCGCAGAGGGAAGAGATAAAGAAGCAAGTGACCGACCTCGTTCAGCAAGGCATAGTGCAGGAATCAAATTCTCCATGGAGCTGCCCTGTTCATGTAGTACCAAAGAAAATGGACGCATCCGGAAAAATAAAGTACCGTATGGTGATAGATTATAGGAAGCTCAACGATCAAACAATAGATGACCGCTACCCACTTCCAAATATAACAGACATATTAGACAAACTGGGAAGAAGCCAATATTTCACCACCTTGGACCTTGCATCAGGTTTCCACCAAATAGAGATAGACCCTGTAGATGTCGACAAGACAGCATTCAGTACAGAACAGGGACATTATGAATTTAAACGGATGCCATTTGGGCTAAAGAATGCCTGGCGACGTTCCAGCGAGTTATGGACAACATACTCAGGGGACTGCAAGACGAAACCTGCTTAGTATACCTAGATGATATAATCATCTATTCCACTTCACTACAAGAACATCTAGAAAAACTAAGCAAAGTGTTTAACAGGCTTAGACAAGCAAACTTAAAGATCCAACTAGATAAAAGCGAATTCTTGAAAAAGGAAGTTGCCTATCTAGGACATGTAATTACTAGCGAAGGAGTAACACCTAACCCGGAAAAACTTAAAGTCATCAAAAATTATCCATTGCCAAAGACCCAGAAAGAAATAAAAGGATTTTTAGAATTATTGGGTTACTATAGGAAGTTTATAAAGGACTTCGCAAAATTAACTAAACCCCTAACTAAATGTTTGAAGAAGAACGCCGAAATCATAATTAATCAGGAATACAGAGACACGGTTGAGAGATGTAAAAACATCTTGATGAATCATCCAATACTCCAATACCCGGACTTTGAAAAACCTTTCATACTTACAACCGACGCAAGTAATGTGGCCCTAGGCGCTGTACTATCGCAAGGAACAATCGGAGCCGATAGACCAATCGCATATGCGTCTAGAACGCTGAGCGAAACAGAACAGCGTTACAGCACAATCGAGAAAGAATTACTGGCCATCGTATGGGCAACGAAATATTTTCGACCATATCTGTACGGTAGAAAGTTTACCATCTACACTGACCATAGACCACTAGTCTGGTTATTCAAATTAAAAGAACCGAACTCCAAATTAATGCGATGGAAGCTGAAATTGGAAGAATACGATTATGAGATTGTGTACAAAAAGGGAAAATACAACACAAACGCGGATGCTCTATCTAGGATAAAGATAGAAAACATCAACGCAATAGAAAACCAATCCATAGCCGGAAACGTAGGTGAAGAACCCAACGACTTGATAAAGGAATTGGAGGAACTGTTACAATTTAACCCTAACGCCACTACAGCTGACGAATTGGTTAATACTACGTTCAGCCAAGAACAAGAGATCACCGATACGATACACACAACCCAACAAAACGAGCCTAGAATTTCGATACCAATATTAGACGAAGCAATAGATAGCAAAAACGTGCAGTATTTAATCACAGAAATATTCACAGACGCTAGTAAAATCATACTTAGGATCAACAAACAGCAGAAAATATATAAAGTTTAAATACCCAAAGAAAACAACGAGAACGCAATCCTAGAATTAATACGAGATTACATGATGGAAGGAAAGCATTACCTATACTTCGAAAAAGAGTACCTTTATAAAGACTTCTGCCGGATATATACAAAATACTTTTCCGACAAAGGTCTCAGACTATACAGGTGCACGCTGAGGTTAATTACCATCGCCACAGAGGAAGAACAAGAAGAAGTCATTAAGAACCAACATGAAGGAAAGAACAATCATCGCGGGATCACAGAAACTATAAAACAAATCCAACGAAAATACTATTGGCCAAACATAAAGGAAAGCGTGACAAATTTTATAAATCAATGCCAGGAGTGCAAAAGAAGCAAATACGACAGACAACCTCCTAAAGTACCGCTAAACCTTACAGAAACGGCAGACAAACCGTTTCAAAAGTTATTTATGGACTCGTTCTCAATCAGTGGACAAAAATTCTTAACTTTAGTAGATGGATTCACCAAGCTGGGACAAGCGTTAGCCATATCTAGCAATAACGCAATTGAAATAGCAGATAGTTTAGTAAAATATTTCACATACTATGGAACTCCTGAAAGCATCACTAGTGATAACGGAAAGGAATTCAATAACGACGTAGTTAAACAATTATTAGAGGCGCATAAAATAAAAATTCACTTCGTAACCACATACAACCCAAATTCAAATGGAAATGTGGAGAGATTCCATTCAACTTTGATTGAACACTTAAGGATTCTGAAAGAAAAATACCAGAAAGAAGAATTATCTAAACTAATGAATTATGCTATCATAGCATATAACAATTCGATACATACAGTCACCGGCCTAACACCCAGCGAACTAACATTTGGACACACAAACCATAGAGATCCGTACGAGTTATACTACGACAAAAGATATTACCAAGATTACATCAAGGAGCATGCGGAGAAATTAAAACTGACATATCAAAGGGTGAAAGAGGACGCACATAAACAGAAAGAAAAAACCATAGAGAAACGAAACAAGCAAATAGAAAAGGAGACAGCTTTTAAGATAGGGGACATAGTTTACATCAGAAACGAAAAGAGAAACAAAATCGCTAACCCATATATAGGACCCTACGAAATCTATAAAATGCAAGACGATAATACAGCAATCGTAAAAGACAAAAACAACAAAACGAAAAGAATACACACGAGAAAACTGAAACGCTCTATTGTTTCAGAAGGATCGCAGGAGGAGCCAAATGTACCATAGAAATAAAGCAAGTAAACGACAACCCAGGCCTACTACCAATCAAGCTAGGACGGGCACGAACTATCGAAACATGGTGGGAAATAATTCAAATTTACGACCTCCGAACTCTGAAAGAAGAATTCGACAATTTGCGGGTAAATTATATACAAAAAACGCAACAACGATGCCGAAATCGGACAAAACAACGAAACATTACAATGTAGAAATGCAGAATTACCGAGTAATATTAGAAAGACAAATCAAAGTCATAACAGAAAAATTCGAAACAATTGTACCCGAAGGAAGACACAAAAGAGCTATAGAAATACTTGGATCCCTCATAAAAGCTATAACAGGTAATTTGGACCAATCCGATGCAGAACGATACGAAGAGGCAATAAACGAACTAATATCGAACCAGCGAAGGTTAGGAACTCTGGTGAATAAGCAGATAGCGTTAAACATAGACGCGATGGTGAAATTTAACCAATCTATAAACACTCTGAAAAGTAATCAAATATTAATGCAGTATAAAATCTCACAGGTACTAAGATTGGCGAAACAAACGGAATATTGGAAACTACAAACAGACGAAAGAATACTTGTAGATAACCTACACCTTCAAATATTGCTACTGTTAAATTACATAAATAATATCCTGACAGAGCTAGAAACTGCAATAACATTCGCCAAATTGGAATCGTATCATCCTTCAATAATAAGCCCCAAAGAACTATTAAACGAAATAAGGAAGATCAACGCCAAAACAGACAGCAGCATAGAAACACCATTGAATGAGGAACAAAACGACTTGCTATATCTAGAAAAGACAATTAAAATTAAAGCATATATAAAAAACTCCCAAATAATATTTATCCTCAGAATACCATTAGTAGAACCCCAAAGTTACAATTATTACCAGCTATTCCCCTTACCTATCCAAAAGAATAACACATATCAATTAATCCAACCTAAAGCACAATTTGCCTTAATAAACGAGCAAAGGTACGTATTGGACAATGAAAAATGCAACGAAATAACCACCAACGAGTATCTGTGTCACGAAACGGATCATAAACAGATACAGGAAGACTCTCCATGCGAAATCCAGCTCCTACAATTTTCAACAAACTATAACACATGCATCGCAGAACCTTTCAATTTAATTACCGATTATGTCAGAAAATTATCGCCCACGCAGTGGATAGTGGTAGTTAAATACGATACCGTCGTTAGAAAAAGGTGTCAAATAAACAGCGACAATGACATCATAAAAAAGGGAACTAATTTAGTTACTATAAATAATAATTGCATGATAGAATTTAAGAAATATAGACTTAAGTCATATAGGAACGATTATGAAACCAAAGTGATACCAAAAATACCCGTGCTGGAGCTTAACCTCTCTAAGCCGACAATAAACTTTTCCTTAGAAATGCCAAAATTCATCAGCATAAATAACACTGATATCAGCAACATAAAAACGCAAATGATAGACGTTCAGAGAGCTATAAATAAGATAAAAGAACCGACTTTCATGCATACTACTATATCACCTTGGGTCATAATAATTTATATCTCAATAGCTTTCATAATCATATATCTTTGTACTAAACGTTATCTACATCCTAGGAAAATTAAAACACAAGCTACTTCACCTAATGCGGCATCAGTAAGCAATAAAGGAAATCCTTGTGCTTGATAAAATTAACCCCATCAGGGTATAATTTAATTTAAGGGTGGAAGAGTTATGTGTTGCCCTAGAGATTATCTGTTGACCTGGGGTCGAGATAACAGGGAGTCTCACACGATAACGATAATATATAAATAGGTTCCACATTCATATCGAGTTAGTTATAATCTTGTAGGCTAAAATCGCTGCTTGTAACTCTTATGTAATTTTAATTTAATAAAATTATATTTTTTAACTTTCGCGTTTTCGCAAAACCTAAATCATGGAAAATTTCCAACTAAATTTGCATAAGGATATTCTCCAAGGTTATCTTGTATTCGTCACCTCGTCACTCACTCTGAATACCGTTTACCGTTCATAGAGCTAAGATGTATAGTAATGCAGGTGGGATTGATATTTGACAACAATAGGTATCTATTGTACAAGGGTACAAATTTAGGTTAGCTGCAATTTAATATTTGTGTGTACGTAGTACACACAAATATTGTGTACTGTAAAAAATATGTGTAGACCGTTACAAGAGGGTTAATTTTCACTCCTCCTACATTAGTTGCTCTAGGAAAGGTAGCTCGAAGTGGGCGATGCGACGTAGGTTATTGTTTTGTGACGTACACAGTAACATTACCAGTTATTGTTTGTGAGATTACCATTATCCAACATTACGTTTACACCATATATTTGGTTTACACCATTTTCTGTATGTTGCTTCTTTTTTAGTTATTCGAAGTAAGTAAAAAGTTAGAATTCAGTTCAAGGAAATTTGTTAATATTGTGTAAATAAATGCAACTAACTTAACCTAACTAAATTTCGTTTTGTGTTTTGTTTTCAGATATTGTAGTTAATGAATAGAACTCGTCATTTTTATTACAACCTTGGATGTGGAATATGAATTAGTTGATCATAATGTGCGTAATGCAGTGACGAACATGTTACATGAACCACTGCGGAAAGTGGATGAAAATAAAGCAGTTGAAGACTTATATGTAAAGCCGGAAAATGTTGAGGTCGTCTTCGACAACAAAATTTATCTTGGATTGACTATTAAACAAGAAGTTGATATAAAAGATGACATGTTTATTTTGTGTGCAGAAGGTGTAAGTCTCTCAGAAGAACTGCTTGTTTCCAAGGTTTGTGAATATGGATCAAAAACTAATTTCTTGGAAAATATGAAGACTGATATGACGCAATTCCACTTGTGTTCAGTTTGCCGGTATAAATCAGTAAGGAAACATACTTTAGTAAAACATATGAAGACACACACAGAATAAAAACTTTATTTCTGTGCTGTATGTGGATTCAGACAAGCAGAAATAACATTTCAAGTTTATTAAATTTCAAATAAGGTCTTCTGATAAAATGTGTTGCCTACCCCCTGTCTTTATGGGCTTTGAGGCCTTAACGTTTAATTTTATTAAAAAGTTTGCAATTCAAACACAATGCATCTGAATATAAACATGTACATGTTGAAATCGAACAATAAAGAATAATGAAAAACGGTAAGTTACAGTACATAATTAATCGATGAATCAGACAATATTATTGTGAGCTAACAAGTGATTTATTAAAATTGATTTACTTGATTAATTATTTCATAAATTATTATTGATTCTTACGGCATTTTAGTACATGGACTGAACTATTTCTACTAACTTTAACTAACCAACTCAAAATTATATGGATGCGCTCATAAAACTGCATAACTTCTGTTAAGACTGCAACCCCTTTGGCATTAAAGGAAAGCCGTAAAATTAAGTTTAGCGACGGTGTCGTGCGGGATGGACGTAAACATTCTATCTCGAGAACGGCATAACCTATCAGGGTGGTTTGTGCGCCAGTTTGTATGGAATATCAATGTAAAGAACGAGCAAGATTAGTCGGTTTTCTTTGTACTTATGTGTTTGTCGATTTCTATTCGGGTTATTATCAATAGTTGTTAGTCGGATCAGCCAAAGCATATATTACAGCTGCCGTGTAACTACGATTTGGGTATGGTGTAAGAGTAGAGCACTCGGTTGCTCTGATTAAGGTCACAAATTGGAAACTCAGTTTGTGGATGTATTTTTTTAATTTAGTAAAGATTCAGATACAAATTTTTATTAATTGTTACCTTTGCAATTCAAATGCCATATTGTAGCCATTCTCTGTCCTATCTGCACTCTCCGCTCCCCACTCCCTGCCTTTGTATAATATTTATTTACTTGACATCTCCATTGTCAAATCGGCAGTATATTGGCAACATTACTATTTTACTAAGTAATTTTTGCTTTGTCGTATTGGTAGCACAAGTTCTTACTTGTCACATATCAAGTTAATTATTGCCAATGCATTTGTATTGGTAGCACAAGTTCTTACTTGTCACATATCAAGTTAATTATTGCCAATGCATTTCTACAGATTCTTTAAAACGTAATATTCCGAAAACAAAACTTACAAATGAACGTACTCCATTGCCTTTAATTAACTATTTTGACTTAAATAAATATTCAAAGGGTAATCTTACTTTTCTTCTTTCCACAAAGCCATATCAAGTACTTTTATAGAATTGTTTTTGTTTCAGAAAGAGATTCACCATGCAGAACTCCAGATAATAATAGCACTGGACATTGTCCACTAGTACGCAGCTTCCATAATAAAAATGGAATCTGCGTATTAGTGAATAATGTCCAGTGCTAGAGCAGCAATATTTGCAACCAGGAAGTAGCAGGTAAGTGGAATTGATTAGATTGATTAGAAGGTCACTTTGTGGATTTCATCATGAAGATAGGACAGATATGGTTTGTTGTAGGCTGTCCCAAATGAAAAGAGGTATTATAATGTGTTACATCTTACATCTACCAGAAACTTATACTAATATTATTAACGGCTTTACCCAGCATGTATTCAAATAACTGTTATCAAATGTTGACATTTTCGTTAAATTCCCAGTAAGCAAAGTGATTCTTTTTTGTTACTTAACTGCAAAATAGTTTTATGTTCTAGAACGCAAAATACTTTAGCGTTCTAGAACATGAAATGTCAAAAAGTTTGTCATTTTTTGGGAACTTATTTGTGATTTTATTAATTAAGTAACATACATTCATTCAGTATCTACAGGGTGACACAGCGGACATGTAACAGCCCATAACATTTTTATTTATTAGAATTAAATTCTGAAATTTGGATGATGTATTTATCATAAGGGCAACCTTTTGATGACTAAATAAAACTGATTTTTCCACTTCCGGTTTAACCGGAAGTAACCCTGAATTTTAAATTTTAAATGGTACCCTGTATATATTTTTAGCCTATCTGAACCGCTACAAAATTTTCTTTTCAACCGTGTGTCACAACTTGACATTTGATTTTAAAATGGCTGCCAAAATCAATTTTTCTCCCAAACTCTTAGTTGGCCATGATATGACAAAATCACAAATATTTTTACACCTTAATTTTTACATCTCAAAGTCCTTTACTTGCTGATAATTTGCAAGTGTCATGTCATGGCCAACTAAGAGTTTGGGAGAAAAATTGATTTTGGCAGCCATTTTGAAATCAAATGTTAAATTGTGACACACAGTTGAAAATAGAATTTTGTAGCGGTTCAGGTAGGCTAAAAATATATACAGGGTGCCATTTAAAATTTAAAATTCAGGGTTACTTCCGGTTAAACCGGAAGTGAAAAAATTAGTTTTATTTAGTCATCAAAAGGTTGCTCTTATAATAAATGCATCAACCAAATTTCAGAATTTAGTTCTAATAAATAAAAATCTTATGGGCTGTTACATGTCCCCTGTGTCACCCTGTATAGTCTCTTTTACCTTTCGGTGTCGAGGACCATTAGTTTTTTTATTAAGTAATTTAAAAATTTTCTTGTCTTTCTCTGTTATCCTGTGTACCCTCACCGGTGTTGGATATTTGTGGGTTCCGTGTCCTTTACCCATTTCTTCCATCATTTACGGTCCTTTGTTATTTTATGCATTTCTTCTATCGTTTTCCCCCTTGCTTTCCCTATTCTTTCTATGTATTTCATCTAGGTGAGTCTCGGTTTTCCTCTTACGTTTCTTCTTTCACTTGCCATTACTTTTTTCGGTAGTCTGTTTTTATCTAATCTTTGTAGATATCCATACCATTCTAATTGCTTCTTTTCACTTTTTGTGTTATCGTTTGTTGTTTCAGTTTTTCTATCATTTCTTCGTTTCTAATGTGATCCAGCTTGGTATTCCCAGCTATCTTTCTAAAGTATTTCATTTCTGCTGCTATCATTTTTGGTTTGTGTTTCTGTTGTAGTGTCCAGGTTTCACTTCCATATAGAATCGTTGAGATCACTATTGTATTGTATATATTGTTATGATGACTGTAAAGGCTTCACGTTGCGGCGCCTGTTTGTAATGACTGCCTTAGCTTATCAAGGCTCTTTTAAATAGAAAATAATAATTAGGGCAAATCACCACAATGCTCAGGGTATTTTTATTGTATAAAACTTTGCCTGTCAGTATTTTAGGCTAATTAAAATGAAATGTATTGATTATACTTTAATAAAATGGTTAATTGCCTCGTCCTATATTTTATTGAACTGCAATAATAATCTGGGCTAGCTCCGGCAAGAACACAAAACTAACTCTCAGGTTAGGATCAAATCTGAGTGTTATTTGAAAATTATTGTTGTTTAGAAAATTTGACTCAGTAGCTTACATGCGCGATTTATTTTGGTACATCCGCGGTACTGAATCCGATTTTTCAGAACCTCACAACGTGACATTTGAACATAGAACTTCGTTAGTGCAAGCAGCGTTTATTTGAATATTTAAAAAGTGAAATTCAGCATGGAAACGTCAGGTAAATTGAATTGAAAATCCCGCCTTACAATAACTGACACAATTTTGTTTTAGCTGTGACGTAAAACGACGCCCGATGCTTTTCTGTTTTGCTTTCTGTGTGACTTGGAATTCTGGCAAAAACCGCAATTTCTCCTGAAGCAATGCAATTTATTCAAACTGAGACGAATCTGGACGCTTGGAAATTCGATGGACCTCTTCCGAAAGGTGTAATCTTGACGTTCACTAGCTTTCTCGGCTCTCAAACACTCAAAAGCATGCCGACTCCTACCTTTGTAAATTCTAGCCGATCTGGGCTTGTCTTTATTTTTTATTTTTAAAATTGTCCTTTCTCGTCACATACAACGTGGGTATAACACTGCTCTGCTATAATAATAATAATAATATTTATTTGCCTTTAGGATAATTAAAAAATGACAGATTACAAATGGTACAAAACAATATCATGTAGGTATAAAATCTACCACTTAACAAATTCACGTACATTATAAAAGCATTTAGTGATTAAAAAATTTCTTAAATTATGCTCTAAGCTGATTACATTTTGAACGGCTTTTAAATTTGCAGGTAAAGTACTGAAAATTTTTATCGCTTGAGTACACAGGTGAGCGTTCAAACATCGCGGTTCTATGACCGGGTATAGATAACGTATCACCACCTCTGGTGGAATAACTATGAAAGTCATTATTTTTAAGAAACTTATGTCTGTCATTATACACATACAAAGCTGATTTGTAGATTAAAATACAAGGAAGTGTTAAGATATTATTAGTAACAAAATATGTTTTACAAGATGACCTTGCACAAATATTAAAAATAAGACGAAGTATACGTTTCTATATGATAAAAACACGCTTCCAAGTAGCAGCCTTACCCCACCGTATAATATAAGACAGAAAAGGAAATACATAAGCATAATAAATAGTGATTAATGCATTTACATTAAGGGTGGATTTTAATTGTAGTAATGAAAAATACGAGATATTTAATTTCTTACAAACACTCTCAATTTGTTTATTCCAACACAGGTTCCTATCCAGGTAGCAGCCAAGAAATTTGGTGTGGTTATCAACTATATTAAAACACTCCGACTTTTCCCAAAGACGGTCTTATTATCATTTAATAAAAGCTTATTTTTGTCACACCAGTTTAGAAACTCACTTTTAGTTAAATTTATATTAACAGATAGTTCACTCACATTGCTCCACTAGCAATAATTGTTGTGTCGTCAGTGTAATTGATTACATCTCCTGATTTGATGTAACCGGGCAAATCGTTGATAAAAAAAAGGTAGACCAAGGGACCAATAACGCTTCCCTGGACAACTCCTAGATTGATAGGGTATTTTCCAGAGGTTTTACAATCGACTTCAACCAGTAGCTACCTGTTATTGAGAAAAGAGGTTATCCAGTTCAGAGACTGCCCGAATACCTAAATTGTATAACTTTGAAGATACTGCCGTGCTATCAACGGTGTCGAATGCACGAGTTAAGTCAAAAAACAGGCCTGCTACCAGCTCTTCCTCATCGTACAATTTATATATGCGATTTAGTAACTGGATAGAGGCAGTCTCTGTTGAATGGGCTTATCGAAATCCGTGTTCGCCACTATTTAGTATGTTATATTTGGTGAGGGACGATGTTAATCTACAGAACATAAATTTTTCAAGTATTTTAGATAATACACTAAGTATGGATATAGGGCGATAGTTTTCAAGTGACGAGCGATCATCCTTTTTAAATACTGGAATGACCTTAGCAATCTTCAGACAATCCGGGAACACACCCTTATCGAATGACCGGTTAATTAAATACAGCAGGATTTCACTTACTTCATTAAAAACATATTTCAAAACTTTCAGTGGGATGCCATCCAATCCTACAGAAGTATTAGATTTTAATTTAGAAATGACATGCTTCAATTCATCAAGAGTGATTGGGTAGAAAAACATAGTGTGTGGAAGAATTTCCGAAGTCGTACACTTATGAGGGGTTCCAGCAAATTTGTTTAAAACAAGGGTTTCAGCAGACGTGGCAACTGAACTGAACTGTCAGTGTTCGATATCGTTATTTTAGGTTGAACTTGTTGCTGTCCACTACTAGCATTTACAATATTTTACAATTGTCGGTCATTCCACAAGGTATAGACAATCCTAGCAGAACAAACAAAATCAAAGCATCGACCAATCAAAATATCACAGCTTTATTAACATTTGGTGGGTGGGTACTATAGTACAAATATAAATACAAACATATGACAATCCAAATAGGCATCAAAATTTATATATATATATATATATATATATATATATATATATATATATATATATATCGTAACAAATTTAAATATAATGTGCATAAATATAGTAAGTACATGCAGACTAAGTAAATGTTTCGAGCCGTATATAAGTTTTACCAAACAAACCTATCTGTAAAATTAACTTAGGCCGCGATACGGCGGACAATACAAACACTCTAAAAAGGGGACAAAGTTACGAAGGGCGTCGCGAAGGCAATTAAAAATAAATAGCGGAGGTCGAAATTGTACAGAGCGCGAAGCGGGCTCAAAAGCAAATACGCCGACACAGAGCGATACAAGCCTAACCTGGCTAACGTTTAACCCCGAAGGTTAGCTCTAAATGACGCTACTCAAAATAATTTCTAAGTGTCGGAGCAACGTACGTTTGCGTGGCCACACTAAACACGTCGAGGTCCTTAATATTAAAAACGCATCAAGGTATTCCCATATAATATTAATTATAGCAAACGCTTGGATCTGCTCTATATCCGGTTTTGACCGATACAAACTAATTAATCAATTCGCGGCTATTCGAAAGTGAAGCAAACGGCTCCCGTAAGGAGGTCATGAACCACAACCAAAGCTACTAACTTCGCGTCACACGGCTGACGTGCAAATGGCGGCGTCCGGGGACCACAAAGAAATGTAGCGTAGCCCACGGGGGTTGTAGATTTTACAGGCATTACGTCAATTTCGGGGGTCCAGATCGACGGAATGGCTTCCAACCAAAAGCGACAGAACGGGGAGTGCTTAATCTCCAACGGGAGGTGTCCAATCCGATAGAAAATGGCTATAAACGCACCATGCCCAAATAAATCTACGATTAAGGAGCCGAGGCTAGTGACAGCTTACCTTTAGTGATAACGGGCAGCCATTAGAAGTGCAAGAATAATGCTGGCCTCAAACGAATCCGCCATTGCAAACGACGTAAGTACAACCAAATCAAATTCGAACGTCTTAAAGGGCACATGTGCTTTGTAGATCCTCCTCGAATCGAAACGGAGCGAAGCTACACTAATTAGCTCATAAATAAAGCACAGAGCCGAGGCACCAGCAGCTTATACCAAGTTTAAAATGGGAAAAGAGCTCAAAAATCCACCAGTTACCAGTTATAAAAACTTTCCAAAATTTTGGGCCAGAAGATACAAAACAAACCCTGAAGAAACTTGACTGCAATAAGAGATATCCTTATCTAGCAACAAAGAAAGTGCAATAATGGTTGCCTAGCCGCCATACTTAAATATCTGTAGAAATGCAACCAGAATACATTTAATTTGTAAAATATGGGTAATTATTCGGGGAGTTGCTTACGAAACTGCTTGATAATTATAGGACAGTATTTAAAATTAGGGTACCGCTAACCAAACCTAATTTAAAGCATCCAAAAATTCCTGAAAAGCCACCTAATAATACTTAAGGATAAAGATTTAACTAACGAATGTTTACATATACAAAGGTCGCTCCAAAAGTACCGTAACAACATCTTTGCCGATCAAACTAGTCCAATCGTTTTTACTCGGTAAGCATTTCAATTCATTCAGGGAATATATCGAAATATCCCTAATCGTTTTATGCATGCTTTTTCCTTCGATTAATGTTGGATTACATTGTACTATTATTTTATTTGAAAAGTGATCTGAGAGATTAGGATTGATTACCTCAGATGCAAACATCTCTATTGGTATCGATGTTTCTAGATAATCGACAGCCGATTCTGATAGAACGTTATTCTTGTTGAGAAAAACTCTTGTCGGTTCAATCGGTTCAGTGTTCTTGTTATGTAGATTCTATGATTCAAATATGTCGAATAGAATCTGAGCATTGATAGAGTTTACTAGCGAGTCAATGTTTAGGTCGCCCGCCAGGATTATATAATCACCGACTCTGCTTGCCATCGTCAATGCATCACTTAAAAGTGTAAAAAATAAGTCAATATCACCTGCTGGGGATTTATATATAGTTATCAGACATACTTTCTTATTGTCAATGTTCAAAATCGATGACGTGCATTCAAAATGTATTTCAATGCTTAAGTTTTTAATCGGATAAAAACATTCACTCATAATATTCGTTTTTACGAGTATTATAACGCCACCATGTATGTGATGGGTACGTGAATAAAAGGAAACAATCTTGTATCTACTAAAACTAATAGTATTAATAGCGTCATGTGAGACCCATGTTTCTGACAAGCATAGAATTGAGGGTTTATTCACTAACAGAAATACCTCAATTTCAGAAATTTTATTACTTAACGACTGGATATTTAAATGAAACACTGTAAATGCACAGTTATTACGACACTTTGTACTATGTATTTAGGTTTTCGCATTTTGTTTTACTAGGTGGCAAAAAAACTTATTTATACTTACACCAGTAGGCCACGATGGGTTTTTAATTTCATCCAGCTCAACTTCTGGTAAAGTAATTTTAAACGATGAGTAGAGCATCGGATATTTGGATTCCTGCTTCTCACATTTGATTATATTGATGCTATTTTTTGTGAGATAATCTTGAAGACTTACTTCGGTTACCACTGGATCCAATCGGCTGATGTATAGATAGCCGAGTTTCGGAAGACCTTTTAGATCACACGTCCCGCTTGTGCCCCAAATTCTTGCAGTTAATTTACCATTTTTCGCCTTCCTTCGTTTTACTACCATCCAATCGCTATCAACAGGTTTTTTAGGTTGATTTGTCGATGTAGATTTCAGAACTAGCATCAGGCTGTTTGTGTTTTTTGTTCACTGCGTCGGTATAAACAACACTTGCTGATGCCACCGAGGATGGTATATTATTGCCCTTATCAGCCATGAATGTTTTTGAGGCTTCGCTTGTCACAATATCAGAATATTTTTTCAATTGTTATCGTTATATGGATTTGGCTTGTTGGAATTATGTTTACTATTTTTGTTTGAAATGATATTTGTTTTTTGATTGGTTGTTGAGCACCGTCCCGGTCGAGGCCAGGTCATAAATCCTTACTTTCTTTGCATTTTTGTGCATTCTGATAATGTAGTTGGTTTAGCAAATTTATTTGCTCTTTAAGTGAAGCAATCACTATGTCCTGATTTAAAATAGTAACATCCTTTTGTTTGAGTAACTCCTTTAAATAAAATATTTCTACCTTGTACTCACTTTTTCCACTTCGAAATTTTCCTTTTTCTCGTCAGTTTTAACGTTCGCATTGCCACTATCACATACACAACAGTCTATTGTTTTATCATCGATCTTTTTAATGTTTTTTAATAATTCCACGCAACTGCGGTGTGAGATGGTTGCACATTTTACACATTTTAAGCCAGTTAACGCAACTGCTTTACATTTTCGGCAAGTTTTTGTCGGAGCGTTTGTATCCGTGACTGAACCGCCCGGCGCCATCGCTCACCTAGCTTTTAAAATGCACTGGCACTTGAGTTCATATTTTAAACATGCCCCTGGCTTTTCTTCAATTTGGTTGCCCTCGTTCTGTATTGCTTTTTGCAAATTCTATTTTACTTTTATCTTGCTTTGATTTCATCTACCTTTCAGCTTGTTTGCTTTTTACTGGCCTGTATTTTTATTAATAAATCTACGCTCATATTCAGTATGCACATAACCAACCTTTTGTGTTATTTAATTTTATTTGGTCTGGCTTCAAATATGCTCGAACCTATATATTACATATATTATATTAGCCATCTTAAATCTTTCTGTTACTCAAACTTCAAATTCAATTCCTCTGGAATCTGCTTTGCTTATGCTTGCCTTTATCCCTCTAATTATGCTTTTTGCATCTCATTACCAATGCATTTTATAATTTTCACTACTGTTTAAATTGCAATTAAATAAAATATTTCAACTCTGTGCTTTAATTAACTTTGTTCAATATTTCTCATTGCATACAGAGGTAAATAATAATGGTGAGGAACTAACACCCCATGAAGGAGCTTGGCCTGCAAGGTAAATAGTGAGCTTAAAACCATCTCAATATTTAGCTTGGTTTTTTCGCTAATTTTTCTTCTGAAAATTGTCTTATTTAGTGTGTAGTATACCGGGTGTCCATTCTCAAAGTCGAACATATGCAATTAACATTAGTGCATTCACTCGTTCTTCATTGAAATAATTCATGTTTCTGTAGATAATTCTAACAGACGTTGATAGAAAATACCTGATTTACGCCAACTAATTACCAATTTTTTTGACAAATGCTATCGAACTTGAAAAGCAAGGCATGGCATATTTATTTATTCCCAAGTTTTAAATTAGTATTTTAAAACAAAAATCGCATCTTGAATATTATTATTGGAATCATTTTATGCGTAATAATTTTATCTTTCCATTGGTACCATTATCCTTTCTGTGAGTTGAATTGGCTAGCAGGAATCGGCAAAAACATTAAATACAATGTTAATCGCCTATGTTCGACTTTGAGAACGGACACCCGGTATATTGAGCGCGTTGAGACGACACAACAGTTGATTTAAACCACAAACATGTTTTTGGTGTGGTGGAAGTAAACATCGTAAAAGCGCCTGAACTGGTAGCGTTTAGCGATGCACATTCACGTGGCGACCTCTAGTGGTGACATAACATAATATGGCCAAGTAAGGTTATGTTATGTGTTCCTGGTATTGAAAATTAACAAAAATCTGAAAAAATGAATAATATGCTATTAAACGAAGTATTTGAAGATATAAGTATAAACTGGAACGCTTTTCAGATTGCTGTGAATAATGTAGCCGCACCAGTACATATTATACCAAAGAGACATAAACCAATATATAATGAAAATTATGTAGCTCACACTATTCCTAATTATACATTATCGGAATTTTAAAGTCACTTTCAAATGTCTCAGCAAAATTTTACTGAATTATATATAATAATATCTAATCCACATCTTACAATATCGTTACAAACACCAATTTGTTATTAATGATAACGTAATCATTTATAAATATTATACACCAAGTGAATTAAACATATGTTTATTCACGAAAAGATGTTGAACTCACGAGCACGTAGTGAGATCATATCTTTGAGTTAATAAATGTTTAATTCACATGGCGTATATGGCGTATATATGTTTTTATTCAATTTTGACGAAATTTTGAATAAAAAATTTTAAAACATTCAAATTAAGATATAAATTTACCCATTCATCGTCGATTTGATCTAAATTTTAGTAATTATATATTACACACTACAAAGAGAAAGAATAACTGAATGTAAATATTTGTAGAAATAATAAAAATATGTTGTTCTTCATTCAAACTTTTTTAATTCTCTAGCGAATTAAAACACTTTTATTTCATTTGCGAATCATAGACTGTTTATGAAGTTAATTTAAACTGACAAAATTGAATAAAAGCAATTAACTTGATTTTACACAGGTTGCGAGTGTTTTAATTTTTATAAACAGCACGCGAAATGACTCAGTCGCGTTCAAAACAGTTGCAAAATTTTAGGTTAGAATACTTCGTTTACTAAAGTCAACACAGAATTTTTCTGGTGTCAATGTTAAGCAACAGTTGGAACTAACCAAAACTCAACAAGAACCGTTCAGTGGAACCAACAAGTCACCACACTCAACTGGTGTGTCACCTGAACGCGCCCATTGTTGCCTTCTTAATTTTGTTCGTTATTTCAAGGTCTATTTTCCAGTCGTTTTCTATAATAACTGCTAAGTATTCCATTGTGGTCACTTCTTCTATTGGTTGATTTTTATACAGTATTATGCGCTGTTCCTGCTCTCTTTTTTTATTTATATACATTATTTTACTTTTTTTACATTAACTTCTATCTTCAGTTTTCTATTTCTTCTGTCCATATATTTACCAAATTTTGCATTTTTTTATTTCTATCCGATATAAGCACTAAATCATCTGCGTTTAACAAGCTAACTATTCTGATTAGTATCATATTCTTATGTCCCACTGTAGCCTGCAGTTTCTCCGTTCTTTGTCTTGTGTTTTTAATTAGTCTGTCTATTACTATTATAAACAAGTATCGGCTTAAACTGTTTCCTGTTTTATTCCCTTTCTAATATTAAATAGTTCTGATCTATCGCCATTTATTTGTACTTTTGCTCGTGTACCTTTTGAATCGAGTTAATGATTTATATTACTTTCTTCGGTGTGCCTATTACGTAGTTCCAAACAGTTTTCTATTACTTATCTTTGAATTGAATCGAAAGCTGACCTTAAATCAATAAATGCAAGGATAAGTTCTTCACCCATTTCGATTCTTCTTTCTATCAGTTTTCTTATTATGTATATATTATGATATGTTTTATGGGACTTTTTCCACTGTCTAGGGTGTATATCACACGACGTCAGACAGTGAAAAAAGTCCGATAAAATATCATAATAGACCACTGCCAAAAAAATGACATTCAGAGAACAATATGTATATATTGTCTGTTGTCTACCTTTTCGCTCAGAATGCTGTTTGCTCATCTTCTAGCTTTTTTATGTGCATCTTTAGTTTCTTTCGTATTATTTTTGTAAGTCACGGGTGATAGGCATATTGGTCTATAGTTATCGTTTTTTTTATAGTATAGGCATTATCAGATTGTTTTTCCATTCCTTAGGTATCGTGTTTCTTTCCCACGCTTCAGCCATTATTTTGTGTAGCCATGTTATTTTTTTCTTTCCCACGTATTTAATCAATTCTGGGCCCACCTCGTCTTCTCTACTTGCTTTGCCTATTTTAATGTTTTCTATTGCCTCTTTCATTTCTTTTATATCGATTTTATTGTTCGGTATTTCATCTTCTTGATGTATGAGTATATTTACTTCCCCTGGCTGTATTTTGTCATGTTCGTCTAAGTAAAATTTCTGGCTGTAGTGCCTTCTCTCTAAATCTGTCTTATTCCTTTTTCCTCTTAGTCCTTTAATTGTATTTCAGAATCTTTAATTGTTATTTCTATGACCTTCATTTAGTTAGCTTTCAAAGTCCTCCCATGTTTTATGTTTGGCTTTTTTCCTATTTCTTTTGCTTCCCGTCGCTTTTTTCCTAGGTTTCCTTGTCTTTTAGATCTTTCGTGTATATGTATTTTTCCCATGCTTGTTTTTTGTCTTGCACTGCATCTTTGACTTGCCATCTAGTTGTTTTCCTTCCAATATTTGTGTGTCTGCATTCACATACTTCTTTTGCAGAGCTAATTAGTATCTCTTTTACTGCTTGCCATCTGTCTTCCAATGTCCAGTTTCTATTTTCTATTTCTAGCTTGTTTATTTCTGTCTCTATTATCTTTCCATATTTGTTTTTGTTTTCGTCTTTTGTTAGTTTATATATATTTATTCGGGTATAATGTTTTATCTTATCTGTGATTGGTTTGATGCTTTTAAGTTTTCCTATTACCAGTCTGTGCTGTCTGCCCATTTCTGCTTCTGGTTCCACTTTTATTTCTTTTATGTCTTCCTCTATTTCTGTTGTGTATACATACTACGTAGCTATGATGCTACTTGCTTGTCTTTCTTGTGCGACGAAGATAAGTCTGTCTTCTTGTTTTTGCTTCCAGAAAGAGTTTCCAATTTTTAGCTCATTTGCTATACAGAATTGTAGCATTTTATTTCCATTCCTAATTATTTTGCTTTCTCCATTTGGTCGTCTTCAGCCTAGTCCCTGTACCTATTCTGGCATTCCAATATCCCATTATAATAATTTTGTTGCGTTTTTCCCTCACTTTATCTAATTTATTCTGTAGATTTGCATAGAATTTTGTCATTGCATTTTCATCAGTTACTGGGCTGTAAATTTGGATTATGCTCATTTCTTCTCCCATACCTGCTGTTCTGACTATAATCCTCGATGATATTAGGTCATATTTAGTTATTTTTTTGTTAACCTCTTCTGTTACTATTATGCCCACTCCTTCCTTTGGTCTCCCTCCTGGATCTATTACTGAGCAGTATAAACTATATTCGTTGTTTATTATTTGGTGTCCTTTTCCTATTTTATTTACTTCGCTTATTCCTAGTATTTGTATGTCGTATGTCTTCGTTGCTTCTATTATTTCTTGTTCTTTTTTTGGTTATTGAGGTTATATTCCATGTTGCTATTTTTAGGTCTTTCCCTCCATCGTTTTTATGCTCCGTCTCTATTAAACTCAGTATTGTTGTTTTATTTTTATCCATTTCTTGTGTTGTCTCCATCTGTTTTCTTGTCAATATGTTTAGTTCCCAAACCTCTAGGCCTTCTTCGTTGTTTTTTTCATTGATATTCTTACGTTTTCCTACTTCTGTGTTTATCTTCCTTTTTGCTTATCTTATACTATTGCTTTTCGTCATCTTTAATTCAGTCCGGTTTTCAGATTTTATTGGTTTTTTGAAATTTGTTGGTGCCGTGTTGTCTTTGTGATGTTCCTGACTGTGTTCTTTAATTCTTTCTCTTCTGAACCTGGCCCTTCTTTGTGGAAGGGTGCTAGTGCAGCTTGTGCCAAATTTTCTTTTTGGTATTGCTCCCCGGAATGGACTTGTTTCTTCTTCATATGTGGATCTGCCTCCTTTCTTTTGTTCCTCTGCTTCCTTGTTTGTTGTTACTTCCTTTGTTTCCTTACCCGCTTCTGCTATGTATTCTATATTCCACTCTTCTCCATTTATTAGTAGTTTATCCTGTCTGATTACTGCTCTTAATTCCCTTTTCCTGGCATCTTATTATGTATGGGATTGTTTCTCTTGTCTTCTTGTCGAGGTTTTCATTCACTCCTATTTTTGTTCCTGATATTTTCTTTGTGTTTTGCAGAATTTCTAGTTTCTTCAGGATTGTTGTGATCCCCACCATTATTGGTCTGCTTTCGTTTCCCCTACTTTTTCCGAGTCTGTTAATAAAATCTATCTCGTTTTCTCCCAGTTGTACCTCCATTCTCCTCCTTATTATTTTCAATACTTTCTCTTTCAGGGTTGCTAAATCTTCCTTTATGTCTTTGGGGATTCCAAAGATAATTAGATTTTTTTTCCTTAATTCGTTTTCTCATTGCCTGGTAATTTATGGTCTCCTCTAGTTTCTTTATTTTCTTTGTTTTTGTTTGTCTCATCAATTTTTCTTTCCATCTGCATTAATTTGTTCATAATATCACTTAGCATTATTTCTTTGTTTTTTGCCATGACGATTTCTTCTCGTTGTGTCTCTCTAGTTTCCAGAACGAATTTCATAACTTAAAATTAAGTATAATCAGCGCGGGATTTACGCGTGTGAAATTTATTTGTTACAGGCCTGTCTTGTTAAATGGAGCCAAGGTCGTTGGTGGGTTGAGTTTATTGGGCGTTAATTGAAAATTTCAATACATAATAATAACTATTATAAACAACGATTATAATTTATGTTGTACTACATGTAAATTGAAAGTACCGATGTTGCAGTGAGTTACATTTATGCCAGATCTAGTGCTGTTAGTTATCGTAGCTCCTAGTTCTGGGTGTTGAATGAGGCTGCTGCTGTAATTGTTTAAGTTTACTCTGCACGTTGTATTATTGGCAAGTTCCGTAGGCTCTGCTAAATATGGTAACATTTTATTTGCTATTGAAATTTTATTTTGTATAAAATCTTCTAGATATGTTTCCGCTACTGTACTAGAGTGCCACCCGCCATGTCGCTTGATGGTTGTAATATCGGCTAACAAAGTTGCGGAAGAACGCCTAAAGCAGTGCCTTGTATAGGGTTCTGGGTGAGGCAATTTGAGATAAGTTGCTATTTCTTTTGGCACATTTCTTATTTTGTTGACACCAACCACTTGGTTCTTCCCTGACGTACTTCACGGAACATTTTTGTTTAGTAGTAACTGCCTGTAAAGCACAGTATTTGCGGTATATACTTTTTTGAACGGTATCCAACTGATTTGCTTTTCAAATATGGTTTCAGTTTCGGAAATTTTGTGATATTTACATTTTCTTTGGCATTCAGTGTACTTTGTAACATAGAATATACCGACCATAAAGTTGAAGGTTTTACTTTTTCAATTTTATGTTCGAAATTTGCCAATAATACAGATTCGGACACTTTCTGAATAATTCAGAAAGTGTCCGAATCTGTATTAGAGAATTATTCTCTGGGAACTGCACCACACTTTGAATTCTTGATGATTTCTGGGGGATTAATTGTAAAACCGCACTTTGTGCCGCTTCAAATACTTGTTCTGATAAATGCTCGTTTTCACTTTCAGAGCTAATTTCTAATTAAACACTTTAGAACAATGAATTTATAGCTCTCACACTAGTTTTTGGAACAACTGATTTTTATTGTTTATTACGTTGCTACTATTAGGATAGTCATGCAAACAATACAACCTCAATCGTCTTGGTTCCAACATAAATTAATTGTTTATGAATAATAAAATTGTCAATTAACGTTGACAGTTACTGTAACGCCCGTTTCAATTTTACTTCAAAGACGAGTTAATGCATTTAACAACGACTTCCGGACCACCTTATAGCTATATTTTGTAGCAAAAGATTTCAAGTTTATCTCAGCAAGCGTTTGCATTCAGAGATAAACACCTGCAACATTTTATTGTCGTGGCTTGTTTGTCGCATTTCGATCCGAACTTTTGAATTTCGTTTCTTAATTGAATATTAAATATTCTGTTAACTGTTACTGTTTGTATTTGTTGTTCGCATTATTACATCTAGATTGAGGTATGCAGCGAAACTTAAAAGGCAGGTGTTGATGTATTTTGCTAGCTAGGTTTGTTTTTTTTGTTGTGAGTAACGACATCCCGCCCAATTCTTTTATTAATCTACTTTTCAATTTAAAAGCTCGAAGCATTTTTTAGCCTAGTCTTTCCACCACGTCATATTCTGCAGAGAGTTAAAAGAGCTAGCCGAGGCCTTGACAACCCTCCGTTTAAGGGCGGTACATTACATTATTTACTTTTTTTTATTCTCATACTACTTTTATTGCAGTTTTCGAAAAAAACATTGTTTACATTTCGAATACGAAATGCTTTTTTGTTCTCGAATGGGTATTTTGCCTTGCTAAAGCTCGGCAAAATAACTTACATTCTTGAACGCAAAAGTAGCATTTCGCATTCTAGATACAAAAATAACCATTAAAATTTCACCTAACAATGACCACACAGGACTTACTTATCCGCTTGGTTCTTCTACCTTTCCGGATCGCGGACTGGAGGGTCTGCTTCACAGACATTTTTTCATTCTCTTCTGTCTTTTGTGCTTGCCCTGGGCTTGGCCCTCTTTCTTGTAATAGCTTCCGAATCACATTGTTCTATGTTTTTCTTGGTTGACCCCTAGTGTTCTTCCCGCTTCCCATTTGTCGTATGGTTTTTGTTCTACAGCCATCCAAGCCAATTCAGTCGCCTTCCTTCTATAATTGTTTCCACTGTTTCAGTTTTCAAATTGCCCCTTATATTATTTCGTACGTTCTCTTTTTGTCAATCTAATTTATCTTTTTGCTCTTTAGTTTCTTATTGGATACCCAGTTTCCACACCCGTATGTTAATGTGGATATATAAACAGCTCGGTAGATTTTTATTTTTGTTTCGCCTGACACCTCTTTACTTAAAAAGCGATTAGTTAGAGCATGAAATAGCCTTGTTACACATATTTTGCTATTTATTTGGCTTTCAAATTCCCCACCTTCCCCCCCCCCCTTTCGCGCCTAAATATTTTAATCTGTTTGTCTGGTTTATTGTACTTATGTAAGGGTCTAGAGACAATTATCTCATTTAATTGTTTTAAAAGATAATGACTTCCGTTTCACTTGTATTTATCTTCATCCTAAAATTCTCGAAAGCATCTCTCCACATTTCTATAGTTGTTTGTAGATCATCCTGTAACGCTAGCATCTGCATAAATTTTAAATGAACATTAAACAATGTATGTAATCTATGCATCGCTGGTTTAAGCGTTATCAGGTGTTGCATCTATCCGGCTCTTGGTTTTCCGATAACGAGAAGGCTCCCGCTATGCGCACAGTTGCGCTGAATGACCGACCGCGTCGCCTCTCACTCAACGATACCTGAAGCGGCTGTTCTACTAACCCGGCCCGAAGAGTATATAAGAAGACTCCGCTACCGTTTGAATTCTCTTGAGCCCACCGATCCTGAGCAGCAACATTGGGCCCAGTTAGGACCCAGCTCCTAATCCTGTCCTTCGAACTTGAGATTCTCCCATTTAAGTCCCTGGGCCTTCCTGATCCCAAATCCTCTTCCGACTGGGTACTCCGACTGGCAGTTGAACTGTCTAACGGAGTAGACCTCCAATCCTTGCCAGTCCAGGCTTCATGGGAAATGGCAGCTGAACTGTCAGCTCTTAAGCTAAACTTTCCGTACCTCACCTGTAAAGCGAAGCCGCTAGAATTTGAGTTTGCTTTGGTAGCTGAACTGTCTTGCAGGGTTAACCGCTTAATGCGATTTCCTACCGCTTAGTCCCTAAGCACAAATATCGGCGCTCCGAAGCAATTTACTGAGGCGTTTAATACGCAAAGTAACCTGAATTTACTAATAGTAGTACCTATAGGATTCATATCTGTACCGCATGTAGGCGGCTCGAGCCCTATAGCCGCAAGTATTAAACTTACCTGGAGGGCCAGTTTTGGACGTTTAAAGTCGACTTCCTGGTGTCCGAAGACCGAGCCTGCCTTCCACGAATTCACCGCCGGCGAGCTGTCAAATCCATTTTCCCGGCTAAAAGCGGGCAAATTCTATTTGAAGGATAGGGTCGTCGCTCCCGGATCAACGCCTGACCACTGTAAGGCACTAGCATCCTCCGCACTAGTATCTACGCGACATCACCACCTCCAGGTAACCCTTAAACTTGCTAAATCCAACGCCTAATTGCAGAACAATAAACTGTAAACAAATGGCGAAACTAGAAAGTCAACCTCTGGGGACATCCTGCCTACAGGCCAAAACCTATACTTAGCACGACATCGGATACAGTCGCCGTACCTGCTTACCTGCTAACTAACCGACTTCCGTGCTCTGCTGTATATTGGGTTGCATTTTACCAGGGAAACTAGAAACAGAGTTCCAGAAGAATATGTTAATTTTAAATAATGTGCAATTCAGTTTTACTTTGAATTACTGCTTATTATGTAATTATAGTTAAACAATATATTTTTGGTGAATATATACGGTTTTTCCTGATTGTATACATATATTTGCGTTGAGTGAACATATTTCTCCGATTTGAGCTAACCCAAGGTATACATTTATAACGCCTTTAATGAGGGGGCGAAACACAAGGCCGTAGGCAAGGGGGGTTTTGGGGTTTTGGCACAGACTGACGCAAAACTTAACCTGCTAACCTCGAATTTGACATAGACTTACAGTGCCACCAACATAAACAGTGCCAACCTAAGAAAAAAAATTACAACCATTTATAGTCACCCGGTATATTATGATACGAGTTGTATAAGAAGCATTTTGTAGCGCGCACGGGTTTAGGGTACCACGAGCGAAGCGAGGAGTGCCCTAAAGGAGTAAGTGCTACAAAATGTCTTATAAACGAGGTATCATACGGTATTTTATCTGCTTTGCCACTTTTAAGCTAAACAAAAATTGTTAGTATTTTTATTATAGCATTGCTTTTTGTCTATTACGATAGTACTAGCCTCTGTACGAACGCAAAGTAGATAAGAGCATTATTCATAGCACACAACAGGGTGACAGCGGTGGTGCTTTTTTAATTCAAAGAAGTGGACAAAAGTGAATTATACTAGAGGACGGAACCACACAAATACATACGACTTAAACAGCGAGTAGTTCACATAAATCATATGCAAAATGTCAACTTTACTGTGCCCGCAAGCACTGAAGGTGGAAAATAGACATAAAATGAACGAAAATTGGAAATATTTTCGCCTTTCTTACAAAAATTATGCCATAGCCACAGACTTGGTGAGTAATCCACCACACATACAAGTTGCTACTTTGTTAACTTTACTAGGGCAAGAAGCATATAAAATTTACCAAAACCTGCTGCTACGAAGTACTGAAGTTTTGGATATAACCAAAAAAATATTGGATGCGTTGGAAAAACAGTTTTAGCCTGAAAACAATATAATATACAATAGATATGTGTTTAATTTATTTTTCCGTCAATCGTTTATATATCGACTCATTAATGCATGATTTTGTCTAAAAAATCATGTATTAATAGACCCGTTTTCGCAATGATTTTATATAGGCAACCATACGTACTAAACGTCAAATGTATCTGAAATGTCAAAACTAAAGGTTAAATTATTCCGTGGATTTATTAATATAAATATTTACATTAGAAAACGCTTCGCTCAATATCTTTGTGGCAGTTTGTATTTTATACCTATCGAGTTCTCAATGTATCCTTCGGAAACAGAGGTGGATTTCCAACCGCCAAGTATTTTAATTGCCGCAAAATTGCTCCGGCATCGGCAACCATACGTACTAAACGTCAAATGTATCTGAAATGTCAAAACTAATAAATATTTTTGATGGATTTTAATAAACTTACGATTGACGGAAAAGTCTTGTAACCAACTCTTATGTTAATCGGTGATTAATAATCTAGCTCATTAACGCGTTCGCTCGCTCCACTCGCTCACGCGTTAAAATCTCTCGATTATTAATCACCTTTATTAACACACTTGTTGGTTAAATAACCATAAACAAGAGGAAGACGAACAGGTATATTCATACAGTGAATTTATTTTAATGCGCAATATAGTATTCCCGTTTCCATGAGGACTTGATTATTACTATTGGTTTCTTGGTTTCTAAGGGCACGCCACTTCATGTGTAAATGCGTTTATTTTAAAATGCAATATATGAACAGTAATTTTATTAAAAAAGAAGTATCAGAAAGAAACAAAAGGGCATGCAATAACCCACATACTTGCTGTAAACTGAAGTCTTTATACCATTTGATCAACAGAATTCCTTCATCTGTAGAATATATTATGTTTTTGCATACTCAGTAACGTTCCTATATTGCATTTTAAAATAAACGCTTTTACACATTGCGCGTTATAATAAACTCCCTGTATATAAATAGACTGAGGGAAGCAGCCAATTCTTGTGAATATGGATCTTTAACGGAAGAGCATACAGGACAATAGTGTAAGCAAAAAACTATTACTGGATACAAAACTAACATTGGAAACAGCTATGACAATGTGTCGAACCAGCCAACAAACAGAAACTCAACTAAAAGACGTGCAACTGAACAAATATGGGGAATCCACCAATAAAGTAAACCAGGAAAGTAAATACAATAAAGTAAAGTGTAAATATTGTGGTACAAAACATGGTAAAAAAGCAACACACTCTGCCCAGCATTTGGAATTTTTTAAAAAGCAGGAGAAGGAACCATTTTATGGAAGTGTGCAATAGCACCAGCAAAAAAAAGTACGTCAACTGGAAGATACGGAAGAGTCGAGCACGGAAGAAAGTTCTACTGATTCAGAAACCAAAAGTGTATATGCCATTACAAATAAAAAAAGACAAACAGAAAGAACTTCTCACAAATCTAGTACTGAGAAGCGATGCCTCAGAAAAACCTTTTAAATTTCAAATAGACACTGGTGCAACCTGTAATGCAATGGAATGGGAAAGTTATAAAAAACTGACTAAGAAAACAAAAGAAAATTTAAAGAAGTCAAATATTAAACTCAGATGTTTTGGTGGTCAATTAATTGAATTAACAGGTTCAAGATAAAGAATATAAAATTCAGTTTCAAATCATAGATACTGAAAACAAACAAGCTCCATTATTATCTGCTGTAGACAGATGGGTTTAATTACAATACATGCAAACTTCTGTAAAATATATCAAATAAATATCTTAACAAAAAATAATTTGACAGAACAGTGTTCAGATGTATGTGAAGGTTTAGGAGAGATACCAAAAAAGTGTCATTTAGAAGTAAACAGAAAAATAGAACCAATGAAAGATCCACCAAGAAGATTACCAATACCTATTACAGAGAAAGTGAAAAACAAATTGAACGAATTAGAAAAACAAAAGATAATTACAAAAGAAACGAAACCCAACGATTGGGTGAATACCATGATAGTAGTTAATAAGAACAATAAAATGCGTATCTGTTTGGATCCAAGAAATTTAAATAGAGCATTAAAACGCTCAACTTATCCAATGCCGACAATTGAAGAAATGCTTCCCAAGTTAACAAATGCAAAAATATTCACAGTAGTTGATGCTAAACATAGATTTTGGAAAATCGAATTGGATGAAACAAGTAGCAAGATGACGACACTCAATACACTGTTCGGTAGATATCGATTGAACCGGCTTCCATTTGGTATTGCACCAGCACCTGACGAATTGCAAAGGCGCTTACATCAACACACCCAAGATTTACTAGTAGTAATTGTAATTGATGATGATATCTTAATATATGGTGAAAGAAATACATATGAAACGGCAGAACGCAAACATGATGAAAACATTAAATGACTGATGGAAAAAGCTTGGAAGATAAATTTAAAGCTAAACAAACAAAAAATAAAATATAAACAAAAAGAAGTTAAATATATAGGACATATTCTAACAGAATGAGGTGTTAAATCTGATGCCGGAACGATTAAAGCAATCTTGAACATGCCAAAACCTACAAATAAAGAGGAGTTACAGCGCTTCTTGGGATTTATTAATTATTTAATGAAATGTATGCCTGATTTAGCTACAATATGTGAACCGTTAAGACAATTATTGAGACAAGAGTCAATATGGCTATGGACACATAAACAAGACGCAAGTTTTAACACTCTTAAAGAGATAGTAACAGAAATGCCAATTTTGAAATACTATGATGTACTTCAAGATATAACATTACAATGTGACACAAGTGAATATGGTGTAGGAGGAGCATTAATTCAAGAAGGACGACCTATAGCATTCACATCTAGGACGTTAAATCGTTAGAGCCGTTTTTAAAAAAATCGAAAAAAACTGAAAAATCACAAAAGTAAACACCTACTTCCGGTTATGCGATTTTCTTCAAAAGTTTGCTGTCGCATCTACATAGTATACAAAACTTATATATGAAGTTTTAACGCCATACCTCTTACCGTTTTTGAGATATTCTGTTCACAGACAGGCAGACACACAAACACAGACCAATGAAAAAAAAAGTTTTTTGGGATCAGGGGACTCTAAAACGTGAAGATCTGTTGAAAACTCAATTTCGAATTTTTGGGGTGAATCCAATACTTCCTTTACACATTGCGAACGTTACCGGGTGCGGAAGTGTGTGAGTACTCGTCCAAATCTACAGTGTTAATCTTTGGGCAAGTATTGCCCATTGGGAAATGAAAAATAAACCATGGCTGGAAATTGTGGAAAGTGTTTTTCTGAACTGAAAAGAACGGACAAAATATTGCCATGTGCTGGCATGTGCGACAAAAATTACCATTCAAAATGTGTGAACATTGGCAGTGACGATTATGCGTACATTACGAGCAAAAAGTGGATCGGTTGGTTTTGTGAGCAGTGCGCCGATAAGAAAAGTCAGAATATATGGAGTGTATTAGAGAAATTCAAGGAAGCTTGGAACAGCGTATCTGGAAGATTAAGTAAACAGAACCAGAATCTGAAGGATCAATCACAAAAATTAGTTGAGTTACAGGGCATTATAAATTCGCGAAATGAACAAACAAACCAGCATTCAACAAGTAATTGTAAAGCAAGGTACAGCGGAAATGAGTTATGCTGAAAAACTTAAAATTAAGAAACACGATCCAGTTGTTTTAATAAAGCCGAAGAATCAGGAACAAACAAGTACGGACACGAAAAAGGAAATAAAAAAATCCATTGATCCTACTGACTTAGAATTCTCAGGACTTCGACATCTTAGCAAATGTGGTATTGTAATAGAGTGTAAAAATAGAGAGGCAGTGAACAAAGTACAAGAAAAGGTAGCAAGCAAACTTGGAGAAAATTATGAAGTAACCATTCCGAAAAAAAGATTATCCAGGATCAAAATAGTTGGACTAAGCGAAAAATAGAGAATAAAATAAGAAGTCAAAATAATTATTTAGATGTGCAAGAAGCTGACTTTAAAGTAGTACATATTAAAGAAAATAAAAGTCAGTCTGGAAGAAGATAGTATACGGTGTATGCAGAAGTTAATGCAATGGCGTACAGGTTAATGATGAGAGAGGAAAAATTAAACATTAGTTGGGATAGATGCAGAATTTACGATGCTGTAGAGGTCACCAGGTGTTTTTCGTGTAGTGGATTTAATCACAAAGCCAGCGAATGTGGGTCAAACAAAGCTTGCCCAAAATGTTCAGGGTCACATCTATTGAGTGAATGTCGAGCGACAGATAACGACCTAAAATGTGTAAACTGTGCACATGCAGTGGAAAAATTGAAAATGAAATTAGACACAGCTTGGAGTACCGACTGTGCAGTTTTTAAACGTAAATTGGAACAAGCCAGGAGCAAAATTGATTTTTTAGAGAAAGAAGCTCTGAAATCATATATTTTAATTCCCAAAGTATGTTAAAACATATAGAAGAATTGGAAATTTTAATCTTAGGGAGGCGCCCAGCGTTGCTATTCTTAAGTGAAGCTCGCATTACAGATGAAATAGAGGATTGTGAAATACATTTTCCAGGGTATAGTGCAATAAGGTGTAATTCTACAAGTCGAAAGACCGGGGCCGTAGTTATAGTGTTGAAAAATAATATTGAATTTAGGGTAATATCGAATATCACATATAACAAGAACTTATGGCTACTTTCAATCGGTATCACAAAAGGGCTTCATCAAGGTGTGTACACGGTAGTGTATCACTCTCCGAGCTCAAGCTATGGTGAATTTTTAATTAAATTTGAAGAATGGTGCGACGAATATGTAGCAGACCCCAGCTAACATTTAATTATAGGTGATTTTAATATTGACATGTCCAAGGACAGTTTCTATGCGAAACGTTTAACAAATCTAATTCAACATCTTGGCATGAAACAATTAGTTCGCGGTTATACAAGGGTGACTGAAACTTCGAACACATTAATAGATTTGGTAATAACTAACATTTCGAATTTAAATGTTGATGTCCTAGATTATCCGAAAATCACTGACCATTCAGGTATAGAGGTCAGATTTCGTAAACAATACATAACCAGCGAGTTTAAAACGGTGCGTAGGAAATTCTTTGATGACTATTCAAAAATGATTTATTGAATAAATTGGCTAATTATACTTACGATATGAGTAAAAATGTACACATTGCAGCGGCAGGCATTGTGCAGTCTTTGCATAATTGCTTAACTGACCTGATTACATACCGCATTAGCAACGTAAAGAACTCTTGCCCATGGTTTTCCGCAGAGTTGCAACAATTACAGAAATATCGGGACACGTTATACAAAAAGGCTAGATTATCAGCAAATGCAAATGATTGAAAACATTATAAAGAAATTAGAAACAAATATAGCAACTTGATTAAAGACCGGAAAAATCGCTACTATGAAAATAAAATTAAAGAAAGTCAAGGCGATTCAAAAAATATGTGGAAAGTTATTAAACATATCATTAAAAAGCCGGAAGCAGAGTGTACACCGAAAAACATTGTATTCCAAGGAGTAGAAGTAACCCGATTCCAAAGAGATAGCTGAAAATTTTAACCAATACTTCATAAATAGTATTGTCGACATAAATCGTGATATACTAAACACCGATTTTGAAGAGGCATTCATACCTGATCCTGTTAACATCTTTAAATTTAAGGAGATTTCTGTAATCGATCTTGAGAAAACAATTACGAGCATAAAAAGAAAGGGTAGCACAGATGGCATTTCTGTTCAGGTTTTAAGAGATGCATTGCCAATTATAGGAAATCCTCTGGTAAAACTAATAAATGAGTCGTTAAAGAGTGGAATTTTTCCAGATTCCTGGAAGAAATACAAAGTAATTCCTATCAGAAAAATTGTGGGTACAAAGAAATGTGAAGAATATAGAACAATTAATACGTTGCCGGTGTACGAACAAATTTTAGAAAAAATTGTCAAAGACCAATTGCAGGAGTTTATCGAAGCAAATAAGATTATAAGTGGCAAACAATCCGGATTCAGAAGCAAACATTCGTGTGAAACGGCATTAAATCTAGTCCTAGCAAATTGGAAAAGTGAACTTGATCAACAGAAAAGTGTAGTGGTAGTGTTTCTAGATTATAAGCGTGCTTTTGAAACAATCGATAGGAAAAAATTAATTACAAAACTGGACAAATCTGGAATACAGGGAATCGAGAAACAATGGTTCCAGAATTATCTATCTTCACGAACCCAAACAACTGTGTATAATGAAGAGGAATCGACGGAAATTCTTAACACATTGGGGGTTCCTCAGGGATCCGTATTAGGTCCATTGCTATTTCTACTGTACATCAATGATCTGGAAATAAATATCAAACACTGCTCGCTAAATTTGTTTGCTGACGACACATTAGTTTGGGTAACTGCGGGAAATACTACTGATGCCGTCAACAAAATAAATACAAATCTTGAGGTGATATCGCAGTGGTTACAAATCAATAAACTAAAATTAAATATTGCCAAAACAAAGTGCATAATTGTATCAAATAAAATTAATAGTGAACATATAACTGTTAAAGTAAAAATAGGCGGTCTAAAAATAGAAAAAGTGCCTGAAATTAAATATCTGATATTATTATAGATAATAGACTTACTTTTCGTAGTTATATAAATTTTATCATTAAGAAAGTTGCTAAAAAAATTGGATTTTTGGGAAGATTCGCTAGTAAACTAAATATTAATACTAGAATTCTAGTATATAAAACCATTATTGCGCCACACTTTGATTACTGTGCAAGTACGAATCGGATTTACAAAGGTTGCAAAAACAACAAAACAGAGCGATGCGAAATATTTTACGATGTTCTAAATATACGAATATTAAGTAAATGCTAAATCCGTTACAGTGGCTAAGTATCAAACAACGTATTTATTTTAATACAGTGGTTTTGATTTACAAAGCTGTTAATAATTTATTACCAAATTATATGTCGGATCATTTGATACTAAATGCTGACGTTCATCAATATAAAACAAGGAATCGATTTGATTTTAGGCTGCCTAAATTAAATAAAGCGAGTACACAAAATTCTCTGTATTACAAGGGACTAAAAGTCTATAATTCGCTTCCACAAGATGTAAAAAAAATGACAAATATATATAGTTTTAAAAAATATTTAAGCAGCTTTGTGAAACAATACTATTAATATTAATGTTATTAATGATAAATAAGATAAGATATAATAATAATGATTGTATGTACTAGTATATTATACTAAATAAACTTACTTACTTACTTACTTTATTGTAAAAAGAAGTAAAAGCAGAAGAATCCCATTTTAGAGGTATTCAATTTGAAAATCACTTATCTCACATCAATACACATTAAAAATGTAATAAAAATGTAAAGTTTGAAAAAAATCGTTAGAGCTGTTTTTGAAAAAACCGAAAACAACTGAAAAATTACAAGAGTAGATACCATACTTCGGGTTATGCGATTTTCTTCAAAAGGTTGCGGTCCCATCTAGATAGTACACAAAACGTATATATGAAGTTTCAACGCCATACCTCTTTTCGTTTTTGAGATATTCTGTTCACAGGCACACAGACCAATGAACAAAAATATGTTTTTTTGGGTTCAGGGGACTCTGAATAAAACGTGAAGATCTGCTGAAAACTCAATTTCGAATATTTTCTTTAAATGTAAAAGGAAGTAAAAAAGTGTATCGTTGGTACAAAAAGAACATAAAATTGTAAAAGATGTCTCTGTACAAACAAATAGCTTTTGGTAATTTCATCAGATTTAACTACAATTGCAGAAAAAATATAATAAAAAAACGTATGAATTAACAAATAATATCATTTATGTTAAGTTAAAGAGTGATCCAACCAATAAATTTCAACCTGTGAAATTGTTGTGTCATAATGATTGCATCATTGACACTATATAGCAGAAAAAATATAGCGCATAATGCCGTTTCTTTCGTCCATGAAACCGTTTTTTCATTACTACTTGCAGGCATCACTTAATTTATTATGCCTTAACTAAGTGAAAATCAAGCCAGTACATCTAGGATATAATAGATTACTACCAGTTAAGGTTTCAGAGTGTGCATTTGCTGATGACGTCATGATATGTGCCGCCAAAGAAAGAGACCTACAAGAGAACCTGAGAGTATGGGAAATCGAATTAACAAAACGAAGAATGAAAATAAACATAAATAAAACAAAAACGATGGTAATAGGTGATGCAAATAAAAAGATAAAGTTAGAAATAAATCAAGAAAGGATAGAGCAAGTGGAGTGTTTTAATTATCTGGGTGTTTTAATCGAAAGGGACGGGAACATAAATAGTGAAGTTTACGAAAGAATTAATAATGCTGCAAGACTATACCACAGTTTAAATAACACATTCTTAGGGAAAAAAGAAATAAGCAAGAAGACAAAAATGTCAGTGTATAAAACAGTGTTTAGGCCCATTTTAATTTACGGTAGTGAAAGTTGGTTACTAACTAAAAACCTCAAAAGCAAAATACAAGCAACAGACATGAAATATTTAAGAAAAGTTAAAGGTGTAACGAGAAGAGACAGAGTACGAAATGAAGTGGTGAGGGAAGAGTTAAATATCGAACCGGTTTTACATGTCATAGAGAGACAGCAGTTAAAATGGTTTGGACACTTATGCCGAATGGACAAGACAAGACAGGTGAAAAACATATGGGAAGCAGGAGTACATAAAAGTAAAAAGAGAGGAAGACCCAAGAAGACTTGGAACGATGAATTGACAACAATACTAAGAAGCAGAAATAAAACTTGGAGTGAAGCGAAAAAATTAGCAATAGACAAAAAAGAGTGGAGAAATTTTGTATACAAATGTAATATTTAGAGTAAGAATGAAATGTAAAATTGAAATGTAAAAATTTAATACCTTACACCTTAGGGTAAAAGGTTTATTTGATTATATATATATATATATAACTAAGTGAAATCGAAACACCTACGCCGGGAATCGAACCCTTGGCCAAACATTTGAGTTTTTACTCTGACCTTGGCTGCAAGTGGCGGGACTATTACCTCACCAGGGTCCCTATTGTGGTGTCACGTAAGCTATACAGACTTCCAAAAATACATAAAGACAACAGATAGCTGATGAACCTTATTTATGTTGGATACGTATGCAAAGGAGCGAATTAGAAAGAGATTTGTACCCTTTATAAGAAAATATGAAAATGGCAATTTCATATTCCGGCCTGAGAGGGCAACGTCACATTTCAGTACTGTATTTGCTATTGTTGCTTATGAAGATAACAGTATTTCAAAATTTCATCATCAGAGAATCTTTCAAATGTTCTACAGCTAAGGCCAATAGAGAGGTGGATGGCAAGCAAAAGTTTTGCAGCAGTAAAAGTTATAGGTACTTTTGAACGATTAGAATCGGTGACATATCTGGGAACGGAGATAACAGGTGATGGAGACCTAACGAGTGAAATTGACAGAAGAATAACTAGTGGATTAAAAAGTGCGGGAGGTCTAAGTAAAATGTTAACGTCAAAAAATAATTCACTCCCAACTAAAGGGAAAATATACAAAACGATTATAAGACCTGCAGTAACCTTTGGGGGACTACGACAAAAGGGCAAATCAAAATTATGCGTGTTTGAAATAAAGATATTAAGACGTATCTACGGAGGAATAAAAGAAGATGGACTCTGAAGAAGGAGAAAAAACAGAGCTACACGAAAAATACCGTGAACCTGACATCGTAAATGTAATAAAACAAAATCGTTTGAATTGGTTCGAATACATAATACGAATGGAAGAAACAAGAATACCTCAACAACTGCTTTACCAAGAGCCAGAAGGAATGAACAGAAGAGGAAAACTTAAAAAACAGTGGTTAAAGTGCATAGAAGAAGACCTGAAAGAGTTAAAAGTAAATAACTGGGAGGCTGAAGCTGAAGACAGGAAAAAGTGGAAAGGAATTTCTCAAAAAGCCCTGGGCTTTTAAAGGCCTGTCGTGGTAATATATTGTAATGCTATATAACCATATGTGTGTTAATATCAAATTTAGAAAATATTAAGGGATTACAATGGTTAAAAATAATTTTCATTTATTCAGGTACAAGGCCGGAATGTGAATGCAAAATAGCTATTTGAAAAACAGGTGGATTTGAAAATAATGTAATATTGTAAAAATTGCAGTTGGAAACGAATGACAAATACTTAATTTGAAATAAAATAGAAATTTAGTAGGTTTAATTCAAATATACTAAGACTAGAGTGTATAAAAAGGGATTTGATATCGTTAAGTAATTTGTTTTAATTATTGACAATAACAAGTTTTGAAAATGTAGTAAATAGAATTTGGTGTGATTAAAAATATTTAAAATAACCCTGTTTTTATTGAGAAATGTTTTTACTAACAAAAAAGGGAATAATTAAAATCTACGTGGTGAAGAAAAATGGAATTTTAAAATAACAAGAAGAAGCAGACTTAAACTAATGAAAATAATTGGTCTGTGATAAAAACTAATGGATAGCAGATTTGTTCTATACAAGTGAATAATTGAAGAAATGTACTGGGTCAACTTTATTGGAAAGATTACATTTGACATATTACATTAATCAAATTGGACCACGTCAAGCTGTTTGGTTCTAAGTAAGACTTCCAAAGGAGGATCATCGGGTAAAAGAAGCACATTCCAGGAGGGTAGTAGATGTGGTAGCAATTAGATGTCTGCAGGTTTGCTCTGTTGGCTGAGTGCTGTAGAAAAGGTGGGGTTTGCTGATCTTGGATGGTCAAAACGTCTTGTCTGTCTGTGAACCGAGCATTGCGGGAAGGTGCTTGAGAGGATCGATTAGCAGGTCAAAAGGAGGTTGACATCTGGAACGTTGTGCGGACCAAATGAAAGGTGGGTGATTTTTTATTAAAGTCATAACTAGAAACGATATAAGGACAATAAAAAGGTGAACTAATTAAGAAAGAATTACTTACTGTGTTTTTAATTGTTGTGTATTGTTGCAAAGATTGGGCATTTGTCATTTGAATTTCAGATCTGTTTTGACAGTTAGTTGACATAAGTATTGTGACTTATGCGAATGAGATTAAAAACACTAGAACATAAATTTTTCAGAAATCAAAGAACTAGATAAAAAGAATCCACCCCTGATTCTTCAGGAGCTATATCTAATAAAAGAAATATTGACATTCTAATTATAATAGAGCAATTTTTAATTTAGAAACAGATGAATATCAATATACTTGAAGGTTCAGTTCAATATATATTGCTATGGTATATAGAGGCTATGTACTACATTAAATATGTCTATTTATTTAGACGAATACAAAAGAAAAAGTTCAATACAGTAATAATATTGAAATGATTAAATGTAGAAAATTGGGAATTGTGTCTAAAACGACATACTTTTTCTTAGAGCGTATATAAACTCCTTACAGTAAGCGAAAAACGGCTGCAAATTGGAGACTTTATTCTTCGAACACTTTACAACATTACACACTACATAAAAGAAACCTGAATTTACATTTTATAATATTTTTTTTTTAAATTATGGTAGGTACTGCTATGCCATTTTACCTGTACATACTAAGGTAAAATGACATACCCGTGTTTAAGCATCGTTTAAGCACACAGTTCACAAATGAAGCTTTTTATCTTGGAAGAAACATCCGAACAGGCTGTGTGGCACCAGTTTTTACACGTCTGACATTGTATCTATTTTTTTTTGCTTTAGATTGCGAATAGACTTCGTTGCAGTAGATGCATGCCACATCATCTTCGTCCTCTGCATTTTCAAAAATGTTCACCTCGTCTTCGCCGTCGCTTTCAATCAAAATTTTCTTTTTCACTGACTTAGCAGCTTTCCTTTCCTGTTGTCTTCTTTCCTTTAGCTGTTTCTCTTCTTGTTTTCTCCTACTAGGATAAAATGACATACCTGTGTCATTCTACCTTTGCACTGCATATGTCATTTTATCAGAGAAACACCTTACATATAACCTAAAAACATTCCATTATTTACAGTATCCACAAAAGCGAACCGAATCATTAGCGTGATCACTAATAAAGTCCCACAATTAAGATGTGAGTTTTAGAACAAAATAATCACACATACCTGAGAAATTCGTTGTCAAACTAGCGCAGCAAAAAAACTTTTCACCAAGCACAACTCACATTTGACGGTCAAACATGCAGTTTAGTTCAGATCACAATCAAAGTTCGACTGACACACAGTTGCATCATGTTTTTTATGTAGATGGCAGCATATATTGCACAAAAAGCATCCAAATATTAAAAATCGTACTATGTCATTTGAACTTGATATGTCATTTTAGACACAATTCCCCTATTAATGACTGCTTATTTAATTGAATGATATAATTGGAACTAAAGATTCAAAACAAATTTTAAAAGAAAGGTATTGCATTTGAGTACTATTTGATGGTGGTAACAAGAGTTATTAATAAATACAAAGTTGAATGTTGCATATGACAGAATAAAATTCTATTGTAACAATTTATAAAGTGGGTACCATTCAAATTTATATAACATGTAGCAGGCAGGAATAATTGTAGTCTAGGATAGAAATAAAATTTGGTTTAATTATTGAAAATAACAAGTTGAGAAACAGTCTGTAAAAATTGAGTTTGGTGAAAAATAAACCATAAATTTTCCCTTATCTATTTAATTTAAATGCAATTAATATTAAAAGGGTTTACTAATAATATGCACAAGGTATAAGCAAGTGAATTACGAGAAGAAAATTATATTTAATTAAAATGAAAATATGAAATGGTGGATCTACATATGAACAAGGCATAGAAGCAAGAAGAATAGCTTTGGATATAATTGAAGTGGTGTTATATTACAAGTCATCAGGAGTTACATTAAATGGAGTATTATTGTTGTTTGGAGTTTTCGAGGACTACGCCTGAGGAACCAAGGACCAGTTTGAAGAGGACCAGTGTGCTTGCATCAAAAGGGGGAGCTGTTCGAGGCTAAGGCAAAATACCAAGGACTAGTTGACAGGGACCGGCTTGCTTGCATCAAAAAGGAGGAGCTGTTGGAGGTTGCAGATTGTGCTGGATGCTGACGACGTGTATGGAGATACAAGGAGCTAAGGAAGGACACAGTTAATTTATCATCTTAATTGGAAGTATAGTTACCAAAGAGGAATTGGACGCAGGAAGGTTGCAGGAGTGATAGCTGTGTTGGGGTTCGAGAAGGAGTGAATGTCTACCGGTGTCTTGGGGTGTAACAAGTTGGAAGGCGGTTTGTTGGTGACCAGTGTTTTATAGCTGAGGTGTAGGAGTTTGGATAGCAGGAGAGAGGCACACCAATGTGAGTTGGAGCTGTTTCCAGGTGGGTCAATACAAAGAGATATGAAGTAATCTATAATAAAAAGACAATTAGAAAGGTTTATTACAATATCATTGAATACTTATCATAACATTATTGGGTCATAAAAACGTTGTAAAGAATTTTATTATGTCATATTGATTTAAAAGTGTCATTGAACACGGTATTGAATTAATAGATGACAGCAAGCCACTTTCACAAAATATTTCAATTCAGATAAATAAAATAGCAACAAACAAACTTACTAGATTTTGGCGAACCAACCCTGAGTAAGAGCACTCATACAATTGAAATTATATTTAATATTAATTTATAATAAATTAAAAAAAAACTTGACATTGAATTAAAAAGCACATGAAATATTATACAATAGAGACCTCAACAATATATTGTAGTGGCAGCTCTACTAATTTTCTTAAATTGAATTATTTAATTTGAACTCCAATATTAATTTCTTATTAATAACGGTAGCGCCTTGAGACTCTTTTCAGGGTTAGTTCGATTATCTAGTTGCTTATTTATTGCTATTTTATTTTAATACTGACTTTAAATTGTTTAATGACATGAACTGTCACCTTGTACGTCAAAACAGTGCTTCACGAACACTTTCAATCAAATATGACAAATATAAATTCTATTTCCCTCTTAGTGGCTCAATATTATATGATAAGTATTTAATTATAGTTAATTACACTTTTCTAATTGTCTTTTATTTACTAATGTTCCAATAGGACTAATTAAAAACCCACCTGGACTCCTCTCACTCTCACCGCTTCAAATTAACTTCAAAACAGCACTCTTCCTGACGTCCACAGCTCGCATCCCTAAATAGTTTAGCTATGAAGCACAGATTATTGACAAACAGCTACCAACTTGTCAAACCCCTGGCTGCTTGCAGAAATGGTCTCTTTCCTTCAGAGCTGTTCCGAGTACAGACAAAAAGTACTCGAGTACCGAGTACAAATACTTTACTTAAAATGTAATCGAGTACCGAGTACAAGTACACAATGAAAGTATTCGAATACCTATACAAGTACAGAGTACCGAGTACAGAGGAATGCAATGGCGGAACAATGGTAAAAACAAAACACAAAATTTTTTCAAGTCCTATTTTATTGGCTTTCAAAATAACAATTTTTTTCAAAATTGTCATCTCTTAGAACATGGCGAAGTGGTTTGTTTACCAATGTCGCTAATGAAAATAATCGTTCTACTGCAGCCAATGATGGCAAAAACAAATAAAATTAAAGAACGGTTCTACAATATTGTATAAAAAGAACACATTTTCTTTCTGTACATCGAAAACTATACGTTAGAAAACATAAAATAAAATATAATAGTATATTATATCATGAGGGACCAAAGTGCACCATTTAATCCCGCCGAGTGGAGTTTGTTGCCTCGAGGGCGAAGCCCGAGGGCAACAACCACTCAAGGGATTTAGGCACTTTAGTCCCGAGGTATATACGCTATTTTTGCACTTTTGGGAACATTATCATCAAACATTTTCAAAATTTGGAATCTGTCAATTTGGAAACTGACAATTACAATTTATTAAAAACTGAATTGCAGCAGGTCCTGGATAGCCTGAATCAGTTGGCAGTACTGAAGTGTATTGTCAGTATATGTCAAATTCGAGATTTGCAGGTTAATTTTTGCGTCAGTGTGTGTCAAATGACAAACAAAACCTAACCTACTAACCTCGTGTGTACATAAATTTACCATAGTTACGGTATCATTTTTACTTTAGTCCCTAGGGATTAAATGAGCTACTTTAGTCCCTGTTTACGGGGACTAAAGTATCAACTTTAGTCCCGGAAGTGCAAAAAAGTAATTTAATCTCTTTATCAATGCTATATTTTTATAAATGCACATGCTAAGTGGCCGAGGTGATCTGAATATGGCGCAGAACTTTGTTGATGATGATTTTACTACATAAGGTCTAGTAATTAAGAACATATCATTAATTTAGATACCTGTATTCGAGTACCTGAAAATGTATTCGAGTACACGTAAATGTATTCGAGTACTCGAAAATGTATTCAAGTACAGGGATATGTACTCGAGTACACGTAAATGCGTCAAATACAAGTACAAGTACATTTTAAAAAATGTACTCGTGGACTGAGTACCGAGTACACTAAAAGTACTCAGAGTACAGTTACTGAGTACTTGTACTCGAGTACCGCACAGCTCTGCTTTCCTTTCACCAACGCTACTTTGACCCCCAACAGCTTCCCTCGTTCCAACGGATTCACGGCAAGTACGCTCCTACAGTTGAATCCAAATTAATTTTCTACTCCCTTAGCTCCTACTTTAGCCATCTCTGTTGTCAGTAACCAACAGAATCTCCTGAATCCAGTAGTTCCTTCACCAATTCCTGTATACCGATCTACACTTCCTCCGCAGTCCTTCAACAATCCAGCAATCAACGACCCTCCAATCAATGTAACTTCTTATCAATTGTAGTATTAAAATTAAATCAATTGCATCCAAATCTTTGTATATTCTTGCTTCTTATTCATGCTAGTATCTAGTTAAACCCTATTCCAAATTATCTTCAGTAACTGTTATCTTGTCCTTGTTAATATTTCATTTTATTTTACACTTCGTAGATTTAGTTATTATCCCTTTTACCTTTTCCAAATAATTTTCAGTAGACAAGGTTAAAATTCCACTTTTTATTACTACTAAAATACGAAATTACATTTGTTTTAATTTGTTATTTTTCAATAATCATAACAAAATTTTCCTAGATGCTGTTATAATTATTCATGCCCTCTATTAAATAAACTTATTTGAGTTCTACCTACTTAACTATATTATTTTTAATAGAAATTATATTTGTCACATGTACCATGAGCTTGTAATTATCTTTTAACTTTCAAAACCACTAAAAAATATTCAACTGCTATACCTTTCAACTTAAATTGCATCAAATTCAAATTCCATGAATGACTTTCATTCAAACAGCTAATTCTTTTTAAACTTTTCTAAGTTAATTGTTTTGATCTACCAAATTTTATATTTACAATAATATTCGTCCAAATCTGTTCTTTAGGTATCATAACAATAGATGTATAATGTACTAGTATGTACACATTTATATTGTCATACACCTAAATAGTGTGATAGACAAAAATTAGTGCGAAATAAAAAACTTAGTGAGTGCATCGATCAACTACTACACAAGGATTTGCTGTCAACCACAACGAGCATAGCTGTAGCAGAGATCTGGCCAATAGAAGACTATAGAGGGTAAAGAGATCGAAGATAGAAGCTTACGAAATGAGTCTATTAACCGTCAACTTAAAACAACACACATATTAAAGGAGAGTAGTAATATAAAATGCATCTGCTACGTATAGAGTTATTAAAAATAAATTCAATTGAATCATAAATTAATAATAATAAACTTTGTAAACAAACAGTAAAATTAATCTAAAATTGATTTAACTGATATTAAGTATTACCAAATATTATTATTAAAGGTGTTAAACGTATGATAAAAACAGTTATTAATTACTTCATAAATACAATTGTCCTATATCTTGCATTATAGTTATTCACTGTTTATGTCTTAATCTGATTTTAATAGTAACCCTGAGATAGAGTCGAATAACTAAAATTATTGCAATTACATGCTAAAGACTGTGGACAAAAGGTAAGATTGAAATCAAAGAGGTGAGATAGATAGACTAAAAATTTTTGAATTTTATTTTAATATTGTGGAATTAGGTCTTGCTTGGCCTGAAGTGAATTTTAAGAATATTTTCAGTTTTTGAAAAAACAATTCGCTCCTGACAGTGAAGCGAAAACTATTTTTTTCTTTTCAGGTAAGCTACCCTTTTTGTTCATGATACGGCAAAATTTTACCAAGAAAAGTTGTTCAGAATGAAAAACTATGGCCCTATACAAAATTTCAGGAAGATCTACCTCCTTAGATTAAACGTTTATTTTTATATTAAACAAAATAAATTGTATTGTCTTTTCAGGAAAACTACCCTTTCTGTTTATAATACGGCAATATTTTACTAAGAAAAGTTGTTCAGAATAATAAATTATGACCCCATATAAAATTTCAGAAATTTCTACCTACTTAGATCAAACTGTCATTCTTAATAAATACAATTTTAACAGTTTGATTTAATTAGGTATATCTTCCTGAAATTTTGTATATGGCCATTATTTATCATTCTGAACAACTTTCCTTTTAGTAAAATTTTGCCAAATCATGAACAGAAAGGGTAGTTTACCTGAAAAGAAAATAGTTTTTGCTTCCCTGTCAAGGCCTACTTGTTTTTTTAAAAACTGAAAATATTCTTAAAATTCACTTTAGACCAAGCAGAACCTGATCCCACAATCTTAAAATAAGATTCAATATTTTTAGCTATAAGCTGGGACCTTTTTATAGGTCCGCTGTGATGCTGAGTTGGTGCATTTTGCACTAGATCTGGTGAATCGAAAGCCTATCTAGTGACCAAAATTGCGTTCTAGTGCTCGAGTGCAAACTCTGGTGTATTACCACCATAAATTGAAAAAAAGTGCCACATTGTAAGTCTAAAGCTGTTGTTGATTTAAAACTGAATAATTTTTTCACTACCATCTTTGTAAGTGATCCTTACACTGTCTGATTTGAGGGATGTAGGAAACATTTACAAAAATTGTTACAGTTTCCATGACAATGTACTTACTTCCCTAGAGAAGTGAATTACTTACATCCCGCATTTACTATAACTGAGGAGATGCCATGTCTGCCATTTGATTAACATGAAGAAAACCATTATCGCTCGTACTATTATCAATTTTTAAGCAGAATACAAGCAAAAAGCACACAAAACATCACTCGCAATCGTATTCACGCATTTTTCACAGAGCGTTTATAACTGTCAAATAAAACGTCACAGCACTGAAACAACGCCCCAAGCTCCCGAAACATGCTACTATAATTTAGAAAATATAATAATTTTACGCTATTGCCATTTAGTTTACAAAAGGAAATATTGGTAGTGAAAAAAATTATGTACTTTACACAGGATGTAGGAAGATTTACACTACCTCGCACCTTGCTGCCCAGGTTCGCTGCGCTCACTCAGGCATCAAATGATCCTCAGTAGTGTAAATCTTACCTACAACCCTTGTAAAGTAATATACAATTTTTACATTTTTCGACCCCAGAGCAGCGAAGTGTCCTTTTCAATCTTGTTTCAATAATTCTCGAAAGGTTCTTGGCCTGGCTCCTCTATCGATAATACAGCGCACGAACCGCTGATGTAGTGCTCACAAATCACTAAACGATATCAAAGACATAGAGAATGTGTGCTAATATTCACTTAGTAAAATGGAAGCAAACTGAAAATGCAAAGCAATTTTGGTGTAAAGTAATGAATTGCAAAGATGCATCTGGAGAAAGTCTTTTTTATAAGTTGACAATTTCAGCTATATCATTGTTAGTATTGTCACACTCTAATGCTCAAGCAGAACACATTTTTAGCCATTTAACCATTGTAATAGGCAACAACTATTGTATCATTCATATCAAATCTGGAATGGTGCTTCACTAATGTGTTTGTTTGTCACATAACTGTTGAAAGCAAAAATTTAAAGGTCAAAATGCAGGTAATTAGTTGAAGATTCAGAGGCTCTAGGCACTTGGGAAAGCATAAACAATCCAAAAACGTAACTGACAATTTTCCTAATTACCCAAAATGGTATAAAAGCATACAACGGCCAAGCACAGTTGTCTGTTAGTTCCACGAGCCATTCCAGGTTAGACATGTATTGTAACTTCTTTAAAAAATTTTCGTTTCATCGAAATAATAATCTCTGTACTTATTCTTTGGGAATAATTTGTGTTTAACACATTTATAACTAAAGATAATTTATTATTGTTAAATAAACTTTATGTGCTATTATTGAAACTGGTGTTTGTTATTTGTAATATGATTATTAGGAAAAAGAACCCTACGTCTTCGAAAACAAACTAAGAAATAGACTTCAGGTTGATACTGTTAATGCAATATTAACAGAAAAAGCTGGACTTAAAAGATACAACAAATGTTGCTTTAATTACGAACTGCCGGATTCGGTGTTTTCGAAAATCAAAGCAAACGAAACATACAAAAATGAAATAAATTAAGAGGAGGAAGAAGCATTTAATATCTAACTTGAATAAATTAAAATAAATAATAGTTTTTTGGAGTTCCCATTTTGTTGGTTAAGATGAGAAAGATTTACTTTATCTTGTGATTAAAAATATGTTAATTATCCAATTGGGAGTTAGCAAGGTGCAGTTTTGATTTTTTAAAATGTGATTAAGTTATATTAAGTTAATAGTTATAGTCCGGTCGGCAGGTACATAATGAGGGGGGTTAGCTAGACACAATTCCCAAGTTAATGAAATTTTGGGATATTGTTTGGGGATGGTATTGGGTGTGGAATCTGAGTTTTCGACCTCGAGGACCCTGTGCTAACTCGGGGAGGGCCGAAAAACCACGACATTTTCGGACTTTTTTCGGTTTTTTGCTTATATCTTCTGAACCATGCGTTTTTTCGAGAAAAACACCCTTATAGAAAGTTGTAGAGCATGATATTTCCTTCAATTTTGATTGGTCAAAATTATTTTTTGACCTAATACTTACCGAGATACAGCAGTTGAAAGATGGAACAAATTTCTCAAAATGCAAAAAAAATAGAAAAATACAGGTTTTTGCCTCATATTTTTCAACGTATGTATGTATACTATACAGTATACATAGCTACTTATTATTCTTTATTTTAAACTAGCTGACCCGACAGACGTTGTCCTGTACAAATTTCAATAAATCTGTGATCGTTTTGTGAATTTGTGAAGAGATATTGGCAATGTGTAAACAAAGTAAAAAGGAGAAAAAAACGTATTTCTTAGTGATAATTGCATCTATTAACGATTGTGGCCATGGATATTCAATTTAAGGAGGGGTTAATTCAGAAGTACGCTAATGGAAAATTCGTTTGGTTTGTAGCATTGCGAGTTCTTCGACCTAAATTGCTCCGTGTGATTAGCAGCATTGCAATGCAATGTGAGGACTAGCCCAACATATTCGACGAAATCACCGCTCAGAAGGAAGCACGCAATGATGACGAGAGCGATGACTATTTGCCACATGCTCCAAAAAGATCAAAGCGGACGGAGGCCTAATGTTTATTTTTTTTAATTAATAGAAAACCAGATCAACACTGACTAACAGTATTATGCATGGTTGTGATGTAGGAACTATTGTTTAATTTCTGTCTTACGCGTATGCTAACACGGAGGACACTGACGCCTCGGAAACTTATTGATTATTCACTATCACTTCCACTATCACTTTGGTTTAATGGTAAATCTTGGAGAAGCCGTCTCTTGAGTCGTATGTATATTACTTCGGCCTAGTTGCTGGATGGTGATGTTATCGGTGAAACGTAGATTGGTTAGGATTTTTTTGGTAGTTCTGTTTATGAACTGTTCAATGGTGTCAATTCCTAGTTCATGGTGGATTTGATCATTTCGAACAAAACGGAAAAAATTCCGAAAATGTCGAGGTTTTTCGGTCCTCCCCGAGTTAGTACAGGGTCCTCGAGGTCGAAAACTCAAATTCCACACCCCATACTATCCCCAAACAATATCCCAAAATTTAATTAACTTGGGAATCATTGTTCTGTTGCAACGTTTCATGAAATGAATTAAGTTTCGTCGTTTAATCTCAAGCAAATTTACAGATTTACCTACGAAATACGGTGAGTTTTGAAGTGACAAACGGTTATACGGTTACAACAAAGTGAATCAGTTGTCCAAATTGTGTTTCTTCGCATCGCACATTGTGTCGCAAACCAAATAATTGAATTGAATTGAATTGACACAATTTAATTGCATTGCAATGCCGCTAATCACACGAAGCAATTTAGGTCGCAGAACTCTCAATGCTACAAACCAAGCGAATTTTCCATGGCCACAATCGTTAATAGATGCAATTATCACTAAGAAATACGTTTTTTTCTCCTTTTTACTTTGTTTACACATTGCCAATATCTCTTCACAAATTCACAAAACGATCACAGATTTATTGAAATTTGTACAGGACAACGTCTGTCGGGTCAGCTAGTTTAAAATAAAGAATAATAAGTAGCTATGTATAGTATACATAGATACGTTGAAAAATCACGATTACGATCACGATCTGCCTATTTCAATCCACTGCTGGATGTAGGCTTTTCCCATTTCATACCATTTCCATCGATTGTGAGCTTTTCTCATCCACTGAGTTCCTGCCCTTTTCTTAATATCGTCCCTCCATCTCGTTGTTGGTCTCCCTGCATTTCTGCGTCCAAGTCTAGGCCTCCACTCTAAAAGTAGTTTAGTCCACCTATTGTCAGTCCTTCGGGCCACATGACCAGCCCACCTCCACTTCAATTCGGCTACCCTCTCCATTACATCCGTAACTTTGGTTTGTTCTCGGATCCATTTGTTACGTTTGCGATCAGTTAATTTGACGCCTAGTATGCTTCGTTCATGAGCTCGTTGTGCTCTGGATAATTTTTGAGCGTGTTTTTTTGTAAGACTTCACGTCTCAGCCCCATAGGTGAGCACAGGCAGAATGCATTGGTCATACAGTTTTCTTTTTAGAGTATTGGGTATTCCTGATGCAAAGGTGTTCTTTAGCTTGCCGAATGCTGCCCAGGATAATCTAATTCTCCGAGAAATTTCTTCACTCATATTCTCTTTTTCTGTGGTGATTTTCTGTCCTAAGTATATGTAGGATTCGACTTTTTCTAGAGGCTGACTGTTGAGAGTTATATTGATATGTGTGTCTGCGTTTGCCATTACTTTTGTTTTACCGATGTTCATCGTTAATCCGACCAATTTAGAATGGTTGTCCAATTCCGTAATCATTTTTTGCAGTTCCACAGGGTCATTGCTTATCAGAAGAATATCATCGGCGAACCGTAGATGGTTGAGATATTCGCCGTTGATGTTTATACCCTTGTTTGTCCAATCCATTTGTCTAAAGATGTTATCAAGGGCTGATATGAATAGTTTGGGAGAGATCGTGTCACCTTGCAGTACCCCTCTCTTTATAGGAATTGGGGATGTTTTCTCCCAGAGGACGACATGCATTGATGCCTGCGAATAGATGTTTTCTATTAGTTTTATGTATCTACTGTCTATGCGGCATTTCGCGATAGCGTTCAGTACTGCCCATATTTCTATGGTGTCAAATGCTTTTTCGTAATCGATAAAAACGATATAAAGATTTAAATTGTACTCATTGCATTTTTCTATGAGGCTCTTGACTGTATGTAGGTGATCAATTGTACTGTAACCCGAGCGGAATCCGGCTTGTTCACGAGGTTGCTGATAGTCTATTTTTGATGTTAATCTATTGGTGAGTATTTTCGTGAACAGTTTGTACATTTGAGACATCAGACTTATAGGCCTATAGTTGTTGAGTTTTGTTATATCTCCCTTTTTATGTATAAGGATAACTTCCGCTTCTATCCAGGGTTCTGGGATTTGCCCCGTTTCTAGGCAGATGTTGAAAATTTGTTTTAGTTCTTCAATTAGTTTTGGCCCTCCTTGTTTTAACATTTCGGGGATTATACCATCTGGACCGGCAGCTTTATTGTTTTTAACCTTCTTGAGCGCATGGCAGATTTCATCGCTGGTTATCTCAGGGATGTCCTCGGAGCCCACATTCTGTATTTTCTCCTTCCGTTCTTGACTTTGATGTGCGTTTGGGTGTACTTTGTATGCGTAAAGGTCCGTATAATATTTTTCTACTTCTGCCAATATCTCTATTCTATGTGTTAGTTCTTTGCCGTTTTTATCTTTAAGTGAGATAATTTCTTTCTTTCCCAAACTTAGGTGTTTTTTAAATATCTTTGGCCCCTTGTTCCTCTCAATTGTTTCAGTTATAACTTTAGTGTTGTACTGTCTGATGTCTTTGCGTAATTCCTTTCTAATCTATTTATTAAGTTCCGACCATTCTATAAGATTGTTGTCCTTGTCTACTTTTAGCTTTCTTCTTTTTTCAAACAACAGTTTAGTATTGTCACTGATCTTTTTTGTTATAATTTTGTTTGGTTCAGGTATTTCGTTGGCGGCTTCTTTAAGAACCCTCGTTAGTTCGTTTACTTTACAAGTGATGTTATCTCCGGTGTGTATCTCGTCTAGTTGAAAAATATGAGGCAAAAACCTGTATTTTTCTATTTTTTTTTTGCATTTTGAGAAATTTGTTCCATCTTTCAACTGCTGTATCGCAGTAAGTATTGGGAGGAAATATCATGCTCTACAACTTTCTATAAGGATGTTTTTCTCAAAAAACGCATGGTTCAGAAGATATAAGCAAAACACCGAAAAAAGTCCGAAAATGTCGAGGTTTTTCGGCCCTCCCCGAGTTAGCACAGGGTCCTCGAGGTCGAAAACTCAGATTCCACACCCAATACCATCCCCAAACAATAGCCCAAAATTTCATTAACATGGGAATTGTGTCCAGGTAGAAAGTACCTGCCGACCGGACTATTAATGTTTATTATATATTTATTACTTTTATACTGAATATTAAAATATTAAAAGTTATAATTCAACAGGCATCTATACACAACAAAAATGTAATTGTTCGATATTGTTTTTGAACTCCTCAAATTCGGACTACGCCACTGTTTTAGTGTATTTCTGCTGGATTTTTACGTTCTATTTAGTGCATTGAAAGCATATATGTAATACTTACTATATTGCTAGCGGCTATGAGTTGGAAACTCACGAAGGAAGTGAGACAGACAACCAACTCTTGGATGTATTAATGGTGAGCTGCATATATATAATACACATATATTGCTAGTAGGGCCGGGAAACGTCAGAAAACATTACGGCGCCGACATAGTCTCACTTAGAGTATAACGCGTCTCGTGCGCATGCGTGAGAATTCGAACTCCGCCTTTAGAAGCGAATTTTAAACTTGACCACTTCCCCATTGGCCGGACGACGCCGCCGCGCTTGCACACAGCTCACCATTATACATTGAAGAGTTGGTTGTCTGTCTCACTTCCTTGGCCAGTTTCCCACTCATAGCCGCTAGCAATATAGTAAGTATTAGATATATGGTGAGCTGTACGTAAGCGCGGCGCCGGCGGCTTCGTCCGCCCAATGGGGAAGTGGTCAAGTTTAAAATTTGCTTCTAAACGCAGAATTCGAATTCTCACGCATGCGCACAAGACTCGTTATACTCTAAGTGAGACTATGTCGGCGCCGTAATGGGCGGAGAAAAACCTTATTCATGTTCTGTTTACGATTATAAAACAGCACGAAAACGCCCTTTAGTGCTCCATATAAAAACGCATACAGGGGAAGAACTTTATTCATGTTCTATTTGCGACTATAAAGTAGGAGTTAAAAGTCGTTTAGTTAGACACATGAAAGCGCATACAGGAGAAAAACCGTATGCATGTTCTATTTGCGACTATAAAACAGCAGGTAAAAGTGATTTAGTTAAACATACGAAAACGCATACGGGAGAAAAATCTTATTCATGTTTTATTTGCGAGTATAAAGCAACAAGGAAGGATACCTTAGTTAAACACATGAGGACACATACAGGACAAAAACCATATGCGTGTTCTATTTGCGAGTATAATGCGACAATGAAGGAGCACTTAGTTAGACATATGAGAACTCATACAGGAGACAAACCTTATTCATGTTTTATTTGCGAGTATAAAGCAACATGGAAAGTTCAGTTAGTTATACATATGGGGAGGGCACATACAGGAGAGATTCCTTATTCGTGTTCTGTTTGTGAATATAAAACTGCACAGAAAGGTAACTTGGTTAACCATGTAAGGACGCATACGGGAGAAAAACCTTATTCATGTTCTCGTTGTGAGTATAAAGCAGCAGTTAAAAGTAATTCAGTCAGTGGCGTAACAAGACGGTTTAGCGCCGGTGTGCAAGAATAAATGATAGCGGCTGTAAACAAGAAGTTTCAGAAAAAAGAGGGGGGGGGGTAATTTTTGGTCATGCAACACTTTAAATTTAAAAGAAAATTAATAAGCTCTTTTCTTAACATGAAAGGTTACTTTCTGCAAAATAAAACACATTTAGATGTTTCAATCTTTTATTAAATATAACATAATAATAATAATAATCCCATTATTCCCTATTGGGACATAGGGTATTCGTATATTCTCTCCAGTTGTCATTTTCCTTTGCTCTTTGGCTCAGTTGTGCTATAGTCTTTCCTGTCTCTTGTTTTACAGTTCTCCTCCACGTTTTTCGCGGGCGTCCTCTGTTTCTGAAACTCTAAAGTTTCCAATCAAAACTTTTCTGCAAATTTCAGTTTTATTTTTTCCCAACGTATACCCTAACCATCCATATTTTCTTCTCCTAATTTCTATATTAATGTCCACCTGATTTGTTCAGTCCCAAAAATTTTTGTTCGAAATAATGACTGGCCACCTAACACCTATTGACAAACACCTGCAATTTCTGCTTTACTAGTTCTGTAACCGTCCACGATTCCGACCCATAAAGTAGAACAGATTTTACCATTACATCAAACACTCGCAAAATATAACATAAAACATAAAAATACATAGGAAAATACAAATACAAAAACCACGTAAAAGGAATACAAATTTAAATAATTCACAAGAAAAATAAAATACCGATGGGGCTACAATTATATACCGGGTGTCCATTCTCAAAGTCGAACATAGGCAATTAACATTAGTGCATTCACTCGTTCTTCATTGAAATAATTCATTTTTCTGTAGATAATTTAACAGAAGTTGACAGACAATACCTGATTGACGCCAACTAATTACCAATTTTTTGACAAATGCTATCGAACATGAAAAGCAAGGCATGGCATATTAAAAAATTCCTAAGTTTTAAATTAGTATTTTAAAATAAAAATCGCGTCTTGAATATTATTATTGGTATAATTTGATGCGTAATAATTGTATCTTTCCATTGATACCATTACCTTCCCTGTAAGTTGAATTGGCGAGCAGGAATCGGAAAAAACGTTCAATACAATGTTAATCGCCTATGTTCGACTTTGAGAACGGACACCCGGTATAACAGCAATGAGATAACATGGACAAGAAAATAACACATATTGCTTGAGTAAGAAAGAGATAAACATAGTAGCAAATATACGAGTAGGCTTGACGCTCACTTTAATTATGACATATGTCAACTAATTGTGCCTACTAAAGTAATTTTCTTACTCAAGCATTCTATTTTGTAGTTCATGTTATCTTATTGCTGTTATATATAATTACGGCCCCATCCGTATATCTTTATATATATATAATTCTTCTGTACGTGTGTACGTGACTGAACTCCTCCTAAACAGCTGGACCAATTTTGATGACTATTCAACTCACCCCCTTCAAGTTAACTATTCACCAATCGTAATTTAGTATTTATGTCATTTGCCACCAATCAGCGTAAAATTGTGCAACAATTCCGCTAGCGGAGTTTTAATGACAATTTTTTTCTCTTCCTGTGACATTTATTTAACTTCCTGTAAAATTAATCAAATATGATATTAGAAATGTCAAATTTGACAAACAATTTATTTTTTCGTACACTAGCATTGAAAGAGCTACTTTGCCGTACAATTTATTAATTAGAAAGTTTCACTTTGCGGTATTCGTACGGCAAAGTAGTATTTTGCGGTATTCGTACGGCAAAGTAGCACTTTGCCGTACGTTTCCTTAGTTACAACACATATAATATTACATTACATTAATATTACTCTACTTATTTGCTATATACGAGGATAAATTTAGTATTCCGATTTGTATGCTAGTGTACGAAAAAATATTGTACGAAACTCGTATGAAAGTGGCTTTTCCATACTCGTCTCGAAATTCCGGACTCGGCCTAACGGCCTCTTCCGGAAACATCTCACTCGTACTGAAAAGCTCCACTTTCTATACTTGTTACGTAAATTACTATTACGTCAACAGATTTTTATTTTCAAAGAGGACGTGATAAAATTGATTAATTACTATGAAATGTCAATTTTGTTCGTTGAATAGTCCTTAAATGCCGCTTGCAGCCGACGAATTGCATGAATTTTTGTCAAAGTGTTTATTCGTGTTTATTGCTTCAAAATTGGTCTCGTGCTGTCGCACTTGACCAATTTATATGGAAGCAATAAACACTCATACACTTTGACGAAAATTTTCGGCAATTCGTCGACCGCTCGCGGTATTGTATATGAAAATTTTTGTGTGTGTTTGAGAGGGTTCCTGGATAGTTTAGATTCACAATTGGATCCGGTAGGTGGCGGTGCAATCGGGTTCTAGGAATTTTTTAAAAAAGTTTTTGACGAATTTATTTTTTTAATTTTTTTAAGATTTCTCGCATATCAGAACATATAACTCCAAAATTTCACCACTCTCCAATATTTTTTAAAATAAAAAAAGTCGAAAATTCGAATATCAAAAAAACGTTTGCTAAACCCGCCAATAGCAGGCAAACCAACGTTCAGGCAGGACAACGTCTGTCGGGTCCGCTACCCCTTAGGGGGTGAAATGGGGCAAATAAGCCTAAAAATCGATATGGGTGTCGTTATTGCGTTTTTTTGCGACATTGATTGCGAAAATGGCATTTATTTTTAAGTCCAAGACGATGGATATGACATAAAATTAAAACTCTATAGTGGTGAAACGGGGTTTCAGAGACAAATTATTTTTGAGGGGCCGGTTGCCGGGCCAGCTAGTGGATATATAAATATGTAGGTAGGTATAGCACTTTAATTAAACTCTCTTTTGGAACACTTTGCTAAAGCTAACACTATCAGTGAATTAAAACCAAGAGTACTGGCTCTTACTTTCCAGATACTCAGTAATGCAAAAATCTTTAGGCGTATTTGGCCCATCTTACTTAGCAAAAAGTTTTTAATAATTTGTAATTTTTGAAAAAGATCTCTCAGTGGAGGCTGTAGTGACGGGATGTAAAAAGGAGGCTATAAGCTGTATACAAATCTGGAAAGCTAGCCAATGATGTGTGATTAGACAGACATTTTTCTCCCACTTCCTTCACTGATAAGCAATATTTAATACTAGTTGTAGTTGTGTACAAAGATCGAAATTGTACAATTTGCTTTAGTAAGCCGTCATCGAGATCAGTTTCATACGTAGTTTGAAGTAATTTGGCACTCTCTATGACCTCTGCATCTGAGGCAATCGTCAGAAATTTGCGGTTTAAAACTTTGAATTTATAGTATGTTACTATGCACTATGCACTATGCAATCTAAGAATCACAAACACACACTAGAGCTGGAACTTCTAATCTACTCAAAAGGAGAAAAGACTGCGCACTCAAAAGAGCCCAGTGGCGCTCACGTATCATAGTCTGTTGCCGCTTTGAACCTCTATTCTAGGAAAACTTTTATTTTCACTAAAAACTCCGCTACCGCGGCGCCTATATACATTCGGTGCGGAGGTTCTTTGCACCCCCTGCACATATGATAGTTACGCCACTGAATTTAGTTACACATATGAAAATGCATACAGGAGAAAAACCTTATTCATGTTCTGTTTGTGGGTATAAAGCAACAGTTAAGCCTAACTTAGTGACACACATGAAAAGACATAATAGAGAAAAACTTTAATAGTTTGGTGGGGTCTTTTGTTCAAGAAGGTATTTTGACTTCTGCAGTTCATACTCCCAATTTAGAAGTTATCTAAATACAGTGCAAGCTGTCCAATCTGGGCATTAATTAATTAACTCTTGTATCGTTAGTTATTTTGTGTGCCTAATATACAGGGTATATTCAAGTGAATTGAAATGAATTTTAATGGTCAGTCGTTCAGTCAATATAAGCAGATTAAGCCAAACATATCTTAGTATAAAGTTGTACCCCTGATGACTTACAGACCCTTAAAAGACAAGAAGAAAAAACATTTAAATTCATGAATCAAGAATGCCTTAACATAAACTACTCATGTTTGGCATACGTGGATATCTGTTGTTGATTAATTCACAAATTGCTGCTGCTCTCGGGCCATTGTTGCAGTTAATCATTCATGTATTTTTTTGCAGTAATGCTGTGCCTAATTAACATTTTTAGGAAAAAAAGATAGAGCAATTTCATCTACAGATAGGTAAGTCATCAGGGGTATAACTTTGTACTAAAGTATGTTTGGCTTAATCTTCTTATTTTGACAAAAGGATTCAGCTGTATCATTTATACGATTTCACTTGAATATACCCTGTATAAGTAAAACTTTTATAGGTATTGAAATGGTTTAATCTGTATGTTTAATATTATAATGAAGATAATAAAAAAATAGCAATTACCACCACCTGCAAATATTCTTTTATTTTGGTCAAATTTCGACTGATTAAAATTCCTTCCGTTCTACTGGGTTCGTTAATTATTTATAAAGTAAACGGTGTTGTGCCCTTTATTACATTTCATCCATCTGCAATTTAATTTTACAGAGGCTAGCTAGGTAAGCAAGATGACTCGTACCTCAGGGTTGGATTCACCGGTACATTAATATTAAATTCATGTGATACGCCACTGGAATATAAATTTAACTCGAACGCGCAGACGCCATTGCTGTCAAAATCTTAGCACAAAGCACAAAGCACAAAGGATGGATTAATGGATGTCATTAATACACTGGTTTTGATTAATACACTCTTTTTCATTAATTAACTGTTTTTGTGATTTTGACGTTTTGATGATATTTTGCATGGAGGTTAGTTGTATTAATCAAATTTTTCACCACAAAAAAGATTTTGTGGTCAACGAAAAAATGTTGTAATCAACTCGTTTGTTAATGGGCGATTAATAATCTCAACTATTAAAGGCACTCACTCGCTGTCGCTCGTTCGTGCTTTAAACAGTTTCGATTATTAATCGCCTTCATTAGCACACTTGTTGGTTAAATAACTATTATTCATCTGTTTCTGGATACTGGTCGTTAATAACAATTGCCAATCTAAGTTATACAAAACGGAAATTGACCAAATACAATACAATTGTAACGCTAAGCTTCCGTTTGATTGGAATTAATCTAATATTAAATAATATTTGCCAACCTAAACGTCGCGACCTCTAGCGTTATCATGGGCCGCGGTGTGTTCCAGCAAGATAAGACAGTTCCGACCGTGATAACAGCCCTAGACAAAGGTATGACGCGCGCCGCCTCCCCACCTAACAGCATTCCAAACATATAAAAGGACTTGTAAGGCTCATTTAAGGAGAGACTTTTATAGAGATTTCCCTTCCATTAAGTTGTCCTTCCAGAGAGTTCCTCCGTCGACTCTACCAGTACCTGTGAAAACATCCTGATAGCTAGTTTAATTTAGTGGTTCTAAAAGAACGTCTGAAACGCCAGCTAAATTTCCCTGTAACCATCCTGATAGCTAGTTCAATTTAGTAGTTCTAAAAGAACGTCTGAAACGCCAGCTAAATTTCCCTGTAACCATCCTGATAGCTAGTTCAATTTAGTGGTTGTAAAAGAACGTCTGAAACGCCAGCTAAATTTTCCCTGTGAAAATCCTGTACCGAAATCCGTTTGTAAATAGCAATAAATAACGTAATATCTGAATCCCAGCTCCCTTGGCATTTTAAATTTGGCGCTTGGCTATTCAAGCAGAATTAGAAGCTACAAGCTATGTAATTAGAATTTACCTGTGTTAATCTTTGAGAATTGCAGCGGCCGTCTTGCCTGGGAACTCTGCGGACCGAACCGACATCCTCGCCAGAGATTACACCTGGAGGTGCTATGGTTGCTAACCTCGAAAATCACATCGATTCGGAGTGTCGATCTCCGAGCGAAGCCCCGTCGTGCGGCGAATTTCTCGGAATATTTCAACAACAAACTGTAGTTACACGTATAGGGTGAGAACTCGCGTTAACAGTTTTAATTTGTTATTTGTTTACAGAAACCAGAATCCGCAGATCGGAAAAATTGACAGACTTCACGGCGGCACCATCAGTGCGCAGCTCGACGCCGAACGAGAAGCGCCGACAATTCTCGACGCTTTTGAAGCGGAGCGCCTAGGACGTCGACAGATACTCCCAGCACGGATGTGACGCGGGTTGCAGCAGCCGCATGAATCAGCGACGTTATTTCAAGACAAGAATGTTAATTTTGTTCAATATACAGCTCATTTATTTAATTACACGAATATTTAATCTTGTATTATAGTTACACAAAATAAATTGTTAAACAGGATACTGAGGGAACGATTGAACTCTTCTCCGATATATGAGCTATCCCGTTTAAATAAATTTTACAACCCCTTATAAGCAGGGGCAGGTGTTACACAATAACTTCTTAACTAAATTTAACTTATAATTAAAATTATGTACAAAAATCTAAAATATTGTTCTTTTAATTTTGGTTTTAAACTGTGTCATAGCGCCACTCACTTTGTGTTATTTAAATTGTCTTTCACCCGCGTAATTACACTGACTTGTTTGTACAATCACAAATTTTGTTTCACATCCTGCTGTGTCCATTTCTTGTAATTTTTTTAACTGTTCGCTTTTCACCAAATTTTCGAATAAGGCTGTTCCATAATTATAATTGACCTGTTCTGTTTGGGTGATGCTCTTTTGCAACGTATTATAATAATTCTGCTTTTTTTACCTTTTAATTAAAATTCTCATACACATGTCCTATTTGATTATTCTGACATATATGCTTCATTTAACACGCACCTATTATAAACCTTTCTGTGACAGTTAGCTATATTGGTTCGGTTTTAATTTTTCACAAACCTCTTATTTTTGGATAATTAATAATTATCAACTCCAATCTATGAAAAACGAGCTCTGCCCTTTGCCTTTTGTATTCAAATCAATTCATTACTACTGACATTTCTTTGCAAATGTAATTACGGATTGCAATTTTATGTGCTAAATCTTGCAGTTGCATGAACTACCCCAACTCTATTCTTTCTGACTTGCTTTTAATTTATTGTGCTGCAAGCAGAGTTGAGTAGCGGGCTCAATACCATTTCAGTAAATACAGCTACATTATTTTGTGGTTCTTACTATCTGTGGTGTCTGACATCCGCAGAAAGCGTTGAAGCTTATCTCGAAGAATTTGAGGGTTAATATAATGCTGTTTTTGTCTAAACTGGCTCTTAGTTATATAAAAATGAGTTCAAATATTCGGTTTACTTGCAAAACTCGAAATTTGATTGACAGATGTACCTTAAAAACTGGCTACATACCTTACAGTCGATAGGAAGTAGGTTACGAGGTCGTGTGCGAGTCAGCGATGTGTATGTCCCAGTCTTGTCACAAGTGATATTGACAGAAGTAGTGTATAATAAAATAATTATTATTGTAATTATTAAAAACTAGTCAATTTAAGTATAAAGTTTTTGTGGAAATCCTAATACATACTTATACATTTTTAGTGCAGTAAACTACCAAAAAACAAAGAATATTGTAAACCATTATAGGCATGGCAATCACATGTAACAACCAATGTGCCTGATAAAATGTAAATGTTGTGCTGTATATCTTTGTTTCAAAATGTTCCAATTTCGTGTGTTGTAAAAATAAACATTCTGGTAATTGTGTAATATTCTATATCAATAATATAAAATGCCTTATACTTTGGTGTAATGTTTCTTATTGCCGCTAAAAGGGTTTGTAGCCTATTGCAATTTGTCGACGTTTGACCAACTAGAAAATCTTGGGTGCCAGGATTTAAAATATTAATTCCTAAAAATTCAGTACCTAACTCGCGCACTGACTACCAAAATGCAGAATATAACAGAATCAAAATAAAATCGCCAACTGCAGCAAAAACCACTCTCACTGTCATTTCAATTATTGTTACGCCCGTATTCATAGTCGTTCGCCAGCGGATCGCCGGCGAGACATTCATAGCTACACAGCTCTGTTTTTTCTTCAAATAGAATTTTACCTAACAAAGGCCACCCTAACCGGGTTTTCATAGCAACTAATCCACAATTCAATTCCTTGCGTTCACCGGTAAAAAGCTTCCCTGCAATATCGGCTCCGATGAGCACCTCTATCGGTCCTTTTACATTACCAATGTCACTTAATTTTATGTTCAATGCATTTAGTTCAGTCATCCACTTTCCTCCCTTAATATGCGTGATGTCATCCACAATAATTTTCTGATTTAGAAGAAATGTGTAACTTGATCAATGTATGGTTGATGTAAATTCCAAATAAAATTTAAGATGGTATCTATAACCGTAGGAGTATTGAGAGATGATTGTTGAGTAACTGATGCGTAACTGCTTCTTGTTGGACTATTGGAGATTTTAATATTGTTTTCTGTGGATGTTTGAATGTTGGTATTTAATTTTCTTGTTCTGGTCGTAGATGTTTGGCTATGTATATTTTGTGATTGCTGATAATATTTGCATCCATCTATCACAGTCAGTGTAGAGGTGATTGCCTTTGCATTTTACACATTGCAGTTCCAGAGTACAGTAATTCTTTGTGTGCCCGTATTGTTGGCACCTATAATATTGACGGGTGCTTCAAAGTTTTCTTCGCATGTCTACAGTCACAAGAGAATGACAAATTTTGTTTACGATAACAATTTAAATAGCTTTCTTATTTAATGTTAAATTTATCGTGCAAACAGGCAATGGTGTTCTCTTTGTTGAAAAGTCGGGTAATTTTTAATATAGGGAGAATGCAACTGGCTAGTTCTTCTTTGAAATCGGTTTCTGTAAGTGAAGGAGGAACATTCTTAAACGGTTTTGCGTTTGGATTTTGAAGTGTGAAACTGAATTTTGTTTAACAAATAGTATTTCTGTACCACACTATAATTGTTTTCACTTGAAGTGGAATTTTTGGTGTCTTGATTTGTTGTGATTTGCTAGGGTGCGAGGGTTCGACATGTTGCAGAAGGTATTTATTTTGTACTGATTGGGGGTTCCACTGGTATTTTTTTTGAAGGTCTGTTATCGGTGGTGAAAGATGGTCAGAATTTCGTTTTTAGTAGTTCATCGTAACGCTCATTAGCACTGCCCCAAAAGAGGGGTAGGTAATTAGTGACATAATGACTTTTAATAGCACTTATTGATTTGTAAAATATTTACAAAGAATGTTTATAGGCGCCTTACCAGCTGTTTAAAATTTTCGGGGTCCATAGATACCACACGGCACGTGTCCGCACTAGGTGGCGTTCTATGTTAAACTCTTGCACTGTGCATATCTGCATCTACTACACCAAAAACAATCTCAACGATTGTTATTTTGATATGCAAATTTTTGGAAGGAGTGGTTTTTGCTGCAGTTGGCGATTTTATTTTGATTCTGTTATATTCTGCATTTTGGTAGTCAGTGCGCGAGTTAGGTACTGAATTTTTAGGAATTAATATTTTAAATCCTGGCACCCAAGATTTTCTAGTTGGTCAAACGTCGACAAATTGCAATAGGCTACAAACCCTTTTAGCGGCAATAAGAAACATTACACCAAAGTATAAGGCATTTTATATTATTGATATAGAATATTACACAATTACCAGAATGTTTATTTTTACAACACACGAAATTGGAACATTTTGAAACAAAGATATACAGCACAACATTTACATTTTATCAGGCACATTGGTTGTTACATGTGATTGCCATGCCTATAATGGTTTACAATATTCTTTGTTTTTTGGTAGTTTACTGCACTAAAAATGTATAAGTATGTATTAGGATTTCCACAAAAACTTTATACTTAAATTGACTAGTTTTTAATAATTACAATAATAATTATTTTATTATACACTACTTCTGTCAATATCACTTGTGACAAGACTGGGACATACACATCGCTGACTCGCACACGACCTCGTAACCTACTTCCTATCGACTGTAAGGTATGTAGCCAGTTTTTAAGGTACATCTGTCAATCAAATTTCGAGTTTTGCAAGTAAACCGAATATTTGAACTCATTTTTATATAACTAAGAGCCAGTTTAGACAAAAACAGCATTATATTAACCCTCAAATTCTTCGAGATAAGCTTCAACGCTTTCTGCGGATGTCAGACACCACAGATAGTAAGAACCACAAAATAATGTAGCTGTATTTACTGAAATGGTATTGAGCCCGCTACTCAACTCTGCTTGCAGCACAATAAATTAAAAGCAAGTCAGAAAGAATAGAGTTGGGGTAGTTCATGCAACTGCAAGATTTAGCACATAAAATTGCAATCCGTAATTACATTTGCAAAGAAATGTCAGTAGTAATGAATTGATTTGAATACAAAAGGCAAAGGGCAGAGCTCGTTTTTCATAGATTGGAGTTGATAATTATTAATTATCCAAAAATAAGAGGTTTGTGAAAAATTAAAACCGAACCAATATAGCTAACTGTCACAGAAAGGTTTATAATAGGTGCGTGTTAAATGAAGCATATATGTCAGAATAATCAAATAGGACATGTGTATGAGAATTTTAATTAAAAGGTAAAAAAAGCAGAATTATTATAATACGTTGCAAAAGAGCATCACCCAAACAGAACAGGTCAATTATAATTATGGAACAGCCTTATTCGAAAATTTGGTGAAAAGCGAACAGTTAAAAAAATTACAAGAAATGGACACAGCAGGATGTGAAACAAAATTTGTGATTGTACAAACAAGTCAGTGTAATTACGCGGGTGAAAGACAATTTAAATAACACAAAGTGAGTGGCGCTATGACACAGTTTAAAACCAAAATTAAAAGAACAATATTTTAGATTTTTGTACATAATTTTAATTATAAGTTAAATTTAGTTAAGAAGTTATTGTGTAACACCTGCCCCTGCTTATAAGGGGTTGTAAAATTTATTTAAACGGGATAGCTCATATATCGGAGAAGAGTTCAATCGTTCCCTCAGTATCCTGTTTAACAATTTATTTTGTGTAACTATAATACAAGATTAAATATTCGTGTAATTAAATAAATGAGCTGTATATTGAACAAAATTAACATTCTTGTCTTGAAATAACGTCGCTGATTCATGCGGCTGCTGCAACCCGCGTCACATCCGTGCTGGGAGTATCTGTCGACGTCCTAGGCGCTCCGCTTCAAAAGCGTCGAGAATTGTCGGCGCTTCTCGTTCGGCGTCGAGCTGCGCACTGATGGTGCCGCCGTGAAGTCTGTCAATTTTTCCGATCTGCGGATTCTGGTTTCTGTAAACAAATAACAAATTAAAACTGTTAACGCGAGTTCTCACCCTATACGTGTAACTACAGTTTGTTGTTGAAATATTCCGAGAAATTCGCCGCACGACGGGGCTTCGCTCGGAGATCGACACTCCGAATCGATGTGATTTTCGAGGTTAGCAACCATAGCACCTCCAGGTGTAATCTCTGGCGAGGATGTCGGTTCGGTCCGCAGAGTTCCCAGGCAAGACGGCCGCTGCAATTCTCAAAGATTAACACAGGTAAATTCTAATTACATAGCTTGTAGCTTCTAATTCTGCTTGAATAGCCAAGCGCCAAATTTAAAATGCCAAGGGAGCTGGGATTCAGATATTACGTTATTTATTGCTATTTACAAACGGATTTCGGTACAGGATTTTCACAGGGAAAATTTAGCTGGCGTTTCAGACGTTCTTTTACAACCACTAAATTGAACTAGCTATCAGGATGGTTACAGGGAAATTTAGCTGGCGTTTCAGACGTTCTTTTAGAACTACTAAATTGAACTAGCTATCAGGATGGTTACAGGGAAATTTAGCTGGCGTTTCAGACGTTCTTTTAGAACCACTAAATTAAACTAGCTATCAGGATGTTTTCACAGGTACTGGTAGAGTCGACGGAGGAACTCTCTGGAAGGACAACTTAATGGAAGGGAAATCTCTATAAAAGTCTCTCCTTAAATGAGCCTTACAAGTCCTTTTATATGTTTGGAATGCTGTTAGGTGGGGAGGCGGCGCGCGTCATACCTTTGTCTAGGGCTGTTATCACGGTCGGAACTGTCTTATCTTGCTGGAACACACCGCGGCCCATGATAACGCTAGAGGTCGCGACGTTTAGGTTGGCAAATATTATTTAATATTAGATTAATTCCAATCAAACGGAAGCTTAGCGTTACAATTGTATTGTATTTGGTATCAAGTAGTATCCAGAAACAGATGAATAATAGTTATTTAACCAACAAGTGTGCTAATGAAGGCGATTAATAATCGAAACTGTTTAAAGCACGAACGAGCGACAGCGAGTGAGTGCCTTTAATAGTTGAGATTATTAATCGCCCATTAACAAACGAGTTGATTACAACATTTTTTCGTTGACCACAAAATCTTTTTTGTGGTGAAAAATTTGATTAATACAACTAACCTCCATGCAAAATATCATCAAAACGTCAAAATCACAAAAACAGTTAATTAATGAAAAAGAGTGTATTAATCAAAACCAGTGTATTAATGACATCCATTAATCCATCCTTTTTTAGGAAAAATTATTTAATATTGAAATTAACAAGCGGCCAACGAAAAAATTATTTAATGACATGCACTTTATGTGTTCTCAGAAAATTACAATTTTTACCTATTAAATAATTAATTTTATCAATAAAAAATACACCAGTGTGTTGAGTAATAATTCGTGCACCTGTGAGAATGTCGTGAACATTTTTCCTCACAATCATCTCTCAATACTCCTACGGTTATAGATACCATCTTAAATTTTATTTGGAATTTACATCAACCATACATTGATCAAGTTACACATTTCTTCTAAATCAGAAAATTATTGTGGATGACATCACGCATATTAAGGGAGGAAAGTGGATGACTGAACTAAATGCATTGAACATAAAATTAAGTGACATTGGTAATGTAAAAGGACCGATAGAGGTGCTCATCGGAGCCGATGTTGCAGGGAAGCTTTTTACCGGTGAACGCAAGGAATTGAATTGTGGATTAGTTGCTATGAAAACTCGGTTAGGGTGGACTTTGTTAGGTAAAATTCCATTTGAAGAAAAAACAGAGAGCTGTGTAGCTATGAATGTCATTTCAATGATTGTTACGCCCGTATTCATAGTCGTTCGCCAGCGGATCGCCGGCGAGTCGCCGGCGATCCGCTGGCGAACGACTATGAATAAGGGTGTTAGAGATGCCAAAGTATGTGAGTTATGGGATTTAGATATTCTAGGAATAAAGGATCCATCAGAAATTCAATTGAAACAAGAAAAGGATATAGAAGTCAAAGAGTTATTTGAAAAGACACTAAAAATTAATGAAGATGATCGGTATGAGATTCAATTACCGTGGATCGACAATAAACCAGAGCTCCCGTCAAATTTTGAAATAGCTGAAAAACGATTGCAAACTGTCACACGAAAATTGAAGGCAGAAAGTTATTTCAATGAATATGACAGTGTTCTGAAGGAGTGGTTACAAGATGGTGTGATTGAAGCGGTGTCAACAGATGATGGTAAAGAAGTTGGACACTATCTACCACATAGACATGTAGTTAAGGAAAATAGCACCACTAAAATCAGGCCCGTATTCGATGCATCGGCAAGACAGAAGAACTGGCCATCACTGAACCAGTGCCTCGAGAAGGGACCAAATATGATCGAGCTGCTACCAGCAATACTGCTACGTTTTCGTATGCATAAAATTGGAGTTACAGCAGACATTAAACGTGCATTCTTGCAGATCAGCGTTTGTGAATCAGATCGGAACTACTTGCGTTTTCTGTGGTGGAATGAAAATAACGAACTTGTAGTGTATAGACACACTCGCGTAGTATTCGGAGTGATCAGTAGCCCATTTCTATTAGCGTCGGTAATTGATTTTCATCTAAGAGCAGTTTTGAACAATATAAACGAAAATAACGGAGACGATTTGCTGTCTTCAAAAGAAATAATAGAGAAATTACTGAACAGTTTTTACGTGGACAATTGTGTTACTAGTGTAAGAAACCGCGAAGAACTTGAACGTTTTATGCGAAGTGTTATGTCTTGCGCAAAATTTGACCTACGCGGTTGGGAACATTCGTGGTTATACGATACAAATGAGTCGAATAAAGTATCGTTAGTGTTAGGACTAAAATGGAATAAAAGGACGGATACGTTGCAGATCAACACCGATTTTTTAAAATATCTAGATGTAAAATGTATTACAAAAAGACTGATCTTATCTGTAGCGCATAGGCTGTTTGACCCAATCGGTTTTTTTAGCCCTATAACTCTATTTCCTAAATTACTGTTGCAGCAAGCTTGGTCAACACATCTTAGTTGGGACACGGAGGTGAATGAAGAAATCAGAATTGCATTTTTAGGTTGGCTGAAGGATTTACCGTTCTTATTAGAGGCAAGAATTCCCAGGTGGCTGTTCGGAATAGCAGATGAAGGGAAGATCTACAGTATCCATACCTTTTGTGACGCCAGTAAAGTGGCTTATGCAGCAGCGATCTTCATTAGAGTCTAATCATCTACAGGAGTTACGGTGCAGCTTGTTCAAGCCAAATCAAGAGTAGCACCACTTAAAAAGCTCACTATTCCACGACTCGAGTTAATGGCAGCCACGATAGGAGCCCGCTTGACAGCTGAGGTAACCAAAAATTTAAAGGGCATCGAAGAATTCTCCATCACATACTGGAGTGACTCAACCACAGTATTGGCATGGATCAAACGTGATGAACAATGGCAAACGTTTGTAAGAAATAGAATTCAAGAAATTCGACAGGTAACAAATCCTGAAAGCTGGAGACATATCCATGGCGAAAATAACCCAGCAGATCTACCTTCGAGAAGCTGTGGAGTTAGAAAATTATTGCAGCTGCAATGGTGGGAGGGACCCGCTTGGCTAAAATGTAGTCCGCAAGAATGGCCAGAATCTAATTTTATTAGTGATGAAACAGAGATTGTAAGAGAAAAGAAGAAGACGATCACAGCTGCTATCAACAGTACATCAAAACGCAGGCGACCAGTGGATTAATATCAGAGTACCTTAGATCGACTGTCCATCGGTCTTGGCGTCTTTTTAGGCAATCCTAAATTCGCCGTGATTTACTCGTGTTCGCAGTTCATGAATTTTCACTGTATGTACTTGGTATGTAGCTATTTACATTTGTTCCAGTTGCGCTGCCAACCCTGAAGCAAAATCACCAAAATTTAAATTGTCAAGATGTTATATGTCATGATAGAAATGTCAAACTGACACTAAAGAATCATGTATTTTCAATTTCTAACAAATACATTGTAACCAATTGGTTCCAACTAGTTTTCATTTTTTGGTAAAGGCTATGCATGTTAGAATTTCTAATGCGTTTTTAATACTACTTACGCTGCCTGTGGTAGGCAATGCATGTCAAGAATGAAATGAAATATGTAATTTAGATGTGATTAAGACGTTTACAGTAAAAATAAATGCGTATTATTCACAAATCCAAATCCACAATAAATGTTTGAGTTTGACATTTCATGTGTCATTCATAACAAGGTGCAATAATTAAAAACATACGTTTTTGAAAAACAAAAAGCAACATGTGTTCTATATCTAGAGTGCTGTACTCGCAATAGCAACAAGGCTAGAGTATATTCGTATGCTGTATGCATATCTTGTCACATAACCGTATGCAGGGCCGTTCCTACCGGTGGGGTGTTGCGTGTCCATCACGCAGGCGGCCGATTGCAAGGGGCGGCCGCTCGAAACCGATTTTATACAAATTTAAATTAAAAAAAAAAGAAAGTAATTTGAGAATAAAACATCTCTGAAAAATGCAAACCACGAACAAAAAGCAAACACCACTTTATTGTTAGTCGAAATCCCAATTTTTGTTTTTTTTGCGTTTATTACACATATTTTAACACAAAATCAATAATAAATTTGAAACTATTACCATTGATTATTAATCAATGCTATTACCAATAATTTGTTTTCATTTTTCCCTTTCATATAATTAGCACCCTCTATCAACCAATGTCCAAAATACGACAAAAAACTAAGATAGGAATCTGTAAAATCATATCAAATCTTACATGTGAAGTCCCGAATTGGTTCGTACTAATTCAAGTAAATCCCCGGGTGACGTATTTTACCGAGGGTATAAATATCACTCGACGAAAAAATGCGTTCATTTCTGAATGGTGGAAGCAATATGTAGGTGTAAAATACTGAGACCCATTGTTATTTTTGTGCCCTTATATGGAAATAAAATATTGTGGTACTGATTAAAGATCTATATTACTCAGTTCAGTGGCGTAACTAAGATTTTGCTCTGGGGGGTGTTCTGGGATAGTGGTCAACCTTACAATATGAATAAAAAAAATTGGGCGTACCATAAAGTATAGCTGATTTCATTTTTATAGGACTTGCGGTACACCTTGATTTCACTTCTTGGCAGTGTAAACCACCTACAGAATTTACTATCTGATGTTGACAGACGTTTATTTAAATAGATGAAATTAACTAGTGTAGCATTTTATTTGCTTATTATCCAAAAGAAATAATTATTTGCTAAATAAATAACAACTTAGTTTGCGTGTGAAACAAAACTGCAAGATATATATGTCCTTGCAATAACTGTAACCTATGAAAATGATAAATGTAATTTTGACTGCAAAAAATTAGTTAAATCACGGCCTACTGCAAGTCCTATAGAAATGAAAGCAATTATACTGTATATTTATAAACAATAAAATCATTACAATTGTAATAGGTTTGTAATTGGTTTTTTGCTAACTCATAATTTCATCTAAGTTCATCTGCAGTTCTCTGTGAATGGAGAGTATTGCCAATCCATTCAGCCTATATTGAGATGTTGTATTTTGGAGGTAAGTCTTAATTCTTTTTAAGCTGGAGAATGATATTTCAGCTATTGCAGTTGACACAGGAATCCTTGCAGGTATTTGCAGCAACTTGAATATGTTGGGAAACATGTTCTTACTGCACGTAGCTAACGCATCCATTCCTGTCTTATATGGAAGATTTTGTACATTTTGGCATTTCCGGTATAATTTGAACTCATCAATCACGTCCGAAATAGGTGCGTTCAGATCATTAGTGTAAGATTCTAGAAGAGCTGTGAAAGCCCTTTCTTCCTCACTGGAAATAGGAGGGAAATTTGAAGATGGAAACAGTACTTGAACTCTATTAAGTATATTACTGTTTCGAATGAATCTATGCTCCAGCTTGGAAGCAAAAAGTTCTATGAATGGAATATACAGTGTGTTTCACTTTACATGGAAGCACCCCTGTATTTTCTTTGTTTTTGTATAAATCGATTTGAATTTTTTACCAGTTATACAACTCACCAAGAGGCATCTATTCATGTCCTTGAGCGCAAATGACGTTTTTAGCCTTGCCTACTACAATCAAGAACGTGGGTCGTATTGTTAATATTTTGCATCGCGTTAAAGTTACAGCAAAAAGTTATTAAGAAAAGTTGTTTAGAATCAAAAGAATACCCCAAATACCGATTTTCGTTTAATAATTCGAATTTTTAATTTTTATCCATAAATTTGTCAAAGTCCCAATTTTCAACTTTTAATTTGGTATTAAATGGTGCCATGGAGAAACAACATTTTTATTATTGTTGCAAACGTCATTAGGTCTTAATAATGGCTGAATTACGTTTAACTGTAGCTGAGAAAGTAGAAATAATTGGAATTAATGGTGAAAATGCAAGATCCAATAGAGAAGTAGCTAGAATATTTAATGGAAGGCATCCAGGGCGTGCACCTATTTTTCCTGGCACTTAGTTTCTGAAGATGCAAGCAGCGGAAAATTTTCGATAGTGCAATAGTTACATTTAATGCCATATCTCAGAACGATTAGCGTCATAAACCGCCAAAATCATTTCCTCCGAGGGATGCTCTCGAACTATTCTTCTTGGTCTGGGCTTAACAACATTTCCAGTTAAATTAAAAAGTTGATTAGTTTTTGAAACAGCTCCTGGATAAATAGGTGCACGCCCTGGATGCCTTCCATTAAATATTCTAGCTACTTCTCTATTGGATCTTGCATTTTCACCATTAATTCCAATTATTTCTACTTTCTCAGCTACAGTTAAACGTAATTCATTATTAAGACCTAATGACGTTTGCAACAATAATAAAAATGTTGTTTCTCCATGGCACCATTTAATACCAAATTAAAAGTTGAAAATTGGGACTTTGACAAATTTATAAATAAAAATTAAAAATTCGAATTATTAAACGAAAATCGGTATTTGGGGTATTCTTTTGATTCTAAACAACTTTTCTTAATAAGTTTTTGCTGTAACTCTAACGCGATGCAAAATATTGACAATACGACCCATGTTCTTAATCGTAGTAGGCCAGGCTAAAAACGTCATTTCCGCTCAAAGACATGAGTAGATGCCTCTTGGTGAGTTGTACAACTGGTAAAAAATTTAAATCGATTCATACAAAAACAAAGAAAATACAGGGGTGCTTCCATGTAAAGTGAAACACACTGTAGATTGTGGCAGGATAATATTCTTCATGCGCATGAAGGTGTGGATTCGGACTATGCTTTTGCCTGCCTGTAATCCTGGGAATATTTACAACTCCAAGCCTTTCGCATATGCGTTTTGCTTTTTCAAAGATTTTGTGAAACTGATCATCGCGTAGAGCTTGTAGTTTCCTCTGTGCAACAATCTCCTTTAACGTTTGTTGTACATTCTAAGTTTTCGATTTCTTTATATTAGATATCTTTGCGTTTTTGGTGAACGAAAAAAAGCATGCGCTTTACGAATAACACCAATGCAGTTCCGGATATCTACAACTTCACAAGCCTTGGATGCAACTGGATTGAATGAAGACGAATTTTAGTTATTCCTAAAGCCTCTGGGGGGTGTTCCGACACCCATATCACCCCCCCCCCCACAGTTACGCCACTGACTCAGTTACTTCTATCATACTTCATCATAATAAAACGTGTGTTGTAGAGCCTGGTTATTAAAGGTAAGCTATTGATATACGTTTTTTAAATTTATATGATTTTCACGTAATAGCTGCTTTGATAGTCTATTAAGACTGTAATCTAGAAGTAAATTAAAACAAAATTTTTTTAAATTTATTCAGATGTCAAGCTCGGAACGACGACGAACTAAAAGACTCTCTGGAGCCGCTTACAGAAAAAGACAACTGTCTAAAGAAACTGAAAAAGAGAAGTTGCGGGGCTCTATAGAACAATTTTTGAAAACTCCTGGAGCAGAGGAAGAAAGTGGAAGCACGGCTGGAGATCCTTTTGTTTCAACGCCTGACAGTCAGCAAGTCGTCCCCATAGAACCACAGAGTCCATCGACTTCGGCAGAGTCTTGTACTCCAGAAGAACCAGGGGACATTGAAAGTGGGAGTTTAGAAGATCCAGCTTCATGGCCTAAATCACTTGATAATTCAACAATTGAAGTATTAGTAAAAATGGGACCTACACAAGTAAAAAATTTTTCATTTCCTTTAACAGAACAAGGACGCTTTTCGGTTCATTATTATACACGAACATTAGCAAATGGTGAAAAAATACCTCGTATGTGGCTAATTTATTCCATCAAGTTAAATTGCGATTTTTGCTTTGGTTGCAAAATTGTTGGAACCAAAAATATTCAGTTAACAGATGCTGGTTTTTCAGATTGGAAACATCTTTCTAATAATTTATCCAGACACGAACGGTCAACTGATCATATTCAAAATTATAAATTATGGACTGAATTAGAAAAAAGATTGAGTACTTACACAACAATCGATCACCAAGAACAACGTATTTTTAATTTGAAACAACAATATTGGTGTAATGTTTTAGAACGTATTGTTGCAATTATATTATTATTGGCAGGACAGTGCTTAGCATTTCGTGGGTCATCCAATAAATTATTCGAATCAAACAATGGAAACTTTTTGAAGACGGTTGAAACATTTGCAAAATTTGATGCAGTTCTTTCGGAACATCTAAAAAATATTCAAATCAGTAAAATTTCACATAAACGTATGCCTCATTATTTAGGAAATAGATTACAAAATGAATTGATCTCACTTACAGCAAATAAAATCAGAGAACAAATTAGGGAGTTATTGTCAAAAGCAAAATATTATTCAATTATTCTACTCGTAGATTCAACCCCAGACTCAAGTCATACCGAACAAATTTCATTCGTTGTTCGATTTGTTATAATAGATGATAATAAACAAATTAAAATTTGTGAAAATTTTTTCGGATTTTTTCCTATTATTGATGTGACTGGTGAGGGTTTATACGATTTTGTAATAAAACTTTTGAAAGATTTTAATATGGATATCTACAATATGCGTGGACAATGGTGCAAATATGCGCGGAAAACATGTAGGATTGCAACGCCGAATTTTAAATATCAATCCTCGAGCAATGTTTCTACCTTGTGCTGCTCATATCCTAAATCTAGTGGTTAATGATTCTGCCAATGTTACCTTGCAAACATCGGAGTTCTTTAATCTTATACAAGAATTATATACATATTTTTCTTCTTCGCCATATAGATGGAATGTACTTAAAACTAATGTACTAAATTTCACATTAAAAGCTGTTAGCTCAACTAGGTGGGAAAGTAGAATTAAAGCTATTACACCTCTGCCATATCAATTAGGGAAAATTTATGATAGTGTAGAAGAACTTGTAAATGACAAATCTCGCGACATTAACACCAAACAACAAGCCCAAGCATTGGCCTTAAAAATTATTAGTTTTAAATTCGTTTGTTCTGTAATTATTTGGCATGATGTTCTGTCTAAAATTAATTCCGTGAGTAAGATGCTTCAAGGTGTGAATACAAATCTAAAAGATTGTTCAAATGCGTTAAAAAATGTAGTAGATTATTTGGAACAGAAATGACCACAGTTTTGAAGTGTTTATAGAAGAGGCGAAAATACTTGCTACAGAAGAACTTGATATAGCAACGGAATTTCCCCCAACTAATATAATTCGTCCACGTCAAAAAAAAAGACAATTTGATTATGAAACCCCCGATGAGCCTATACTTGACCCAAAGTTGAATTGTAAGATTAATTTTTATTTTACTATTTTGGATACCGCCAAAGTATCTATACAGGAGCGTTTTGAACAATTACAACATTACAGTGACAATTTCAAAGTGATTTATGAATTTCCTATTATGGACGATAATTCAATGAAAAAACACTGTACAGATTTATCCTTAAAATTAGAAGACACTGTCAGAAAAGAGGCTGATGTAAACGCCGTAGAATTAAGTGATGAATTAAAAAATTTAAAATTACATTTCCAATCTGTTGAAACACCATCTAAAATTCTCAACTACATTGTTACAAATAATTTACTTGCGACTTTCCCAAATACAGCAATTGCCTTAAGACTTCTACTGACTTTACCTGTCTCAGTTGCGTCAGCAGAAAGGTCTTTTTCAAAATTAAAAATAATTAAACACTTTTTGCGCTCGGCCATGAAGCAAGAAAGATTGTCAGATCTTTCTATTATATCTATAGAGAGAGACTTGGCAGAAGCCATTGATGTCAAGAACCTTGTGACCACTTTTGCGTCTGTCAAAGCTAGAAAAGCTAAATTCTAAGATATCAAACTTTGTATTTGTTTTGTTTTTTTTGTATTTGTACAATTTTATTTTATAGGAGTATTTCTTTTTATTTTATTTTATAAAATTGTTATTAATAATTTTTTTTAACGTAAATATATTTTTTAATTGCTTGGAGGGGGGGGGCGGCTATTTTATTTTTCACGCAGGCGGCCAAGAAGCTAGGAACGGCCCTGACCGTATGTAACATATTAATGTTGTATTTGTAGCTATATCCTTCAAAATTACTGGTATTTTGTCCTACTGGAAGCACTTCATAGGTTTTACTTGTTTTGCCATCGCTGTAGGTGTGGGATACATGGGCTATCTTGAAACTAGAGTCAACACACCTTATGATGACAAAAAGGTACTCGAATCTGCTTGTTTCGAGTACAAATCAACATTTTTTTTTGTAGGTAGATGGTCGTGAAAAGCGGACTTGATATACCAGAACGTTTTTGGGGCAGCTACAGGCCAGGCACATATTACTTCGACACGAAGTCTATGAAGTATTGAAATTCCCCCATATCGAAAACCACCTTGAGTCAAATATGTCTAAAATTCGTGCCAACCGACTAATGAATCCACTATATCAAATCTCCGTCTCGGTTGTGCGGATCTTTTGGTGAAGACCCCAGCCCACTAGATCCCTCCCCCGTAGTGGGGGGGTGCCTAAACGTGCTGTGCGGGGTATGTATGTTTGTATGTGTACACGATTCCGGTCGCCAGGAACCTTCCTGAAGTCTTCGATCGTTTTCATACGATAGGTCATCCGAAAATGAAGGCAACATCAATTTTTGAGGTATGGTCGTCGGCAAAATAGTATATTATGTTATTAGGAGCAAAAGTTATATTTTATGTGGCGAGGCTGGACGGGTTATCTGCCGAGCTTGCGAGGCAGATAAGTACAGCCGAGCCACATAAAGATACTTTTGCTCCGAATAGCATATAGTATTTTTTCTTCAAACGTTTTTATAACAAATTTGTGAACAAAATTCGAAGAAAATTACTTGATCTTGTCAGCGGCAGATAATATTATCTGCCGCTGACGAGCGGCAGATAAAGTTGTCAGCGGCAGATAATAACTTTATCTGCCGCTGACGAGCGGTAGATAAAATCGTCAGCGGCAGATAATAACTTTATCTGCCGCTCGTCAGCGGCAGATAATATTATCTGCCGCTTGGCAATAAAGTGACTGTTTAGCATCATCAATCCAGCAGTATAATGTCATATTTTACTGCCGTTTGAAGAAAAAAAATTTTTTTAGGTTTTTTTTTTGATAAATAACTGGTTCATAACATTTCATTGTATTAGTGAAACAGAGTGATGTTGAGTGTCAAAGTATTCTTGGAAAGCACGGAAGGGCGCTTTTCTTGGGTGGGGGGGGGGGGTACCGTATATTTTTCTTTCTTGTTGCGGACAATAAATCGATCTTGTTAACTTTTATAATGTTGCTTCGTAAACTATTCATATGATTATTTATTACTTCCTCCTGTACTAAAGAAACCATTGCTCCACTATCAATTAGCGCATAGTATTCTTGATTTAAAATTCGCAATTTTACAAACGGTAAACACGAGTTTGTTACATATTCTTCGTTTTACTCTAACAAATATTCCCCCGTTCTGTCAAAGGTGATGGCAAAATTAGCAACATACTTAAAACTACTATTATTAACAATATTTACAAAATTTGGGTGTTTTTAACCCCCGAAGGCTCTCCGTGCACCTCGGCTATCTCTATTCGGTTTAAGTCTTCGGAATTGTTCATATTCGTGTTTCTTTCCGTAAATAGTGAGTTTATGTACTGTCTGTCTTTATTCTGTGCTTGCTCCATCTCTTGGCATCTCTTCTTATTTTGTTCTTCAATTAGCTCTTCGTAGTTTTTTCTATTGTCCCCCCTATTAAATTTGTTCCGGTTCTGATTACCCCAATTATTATTATAATATTCCCTGTTCTGATTGTATGGTCTGTTGAAGTTTCCAAAATTTCCTCTGTCTTGCTGGTTATATTGATTATTATAATTAAAATTGTTATTTGGCCTAAATTTATTTTCCAAAGTATAACCCAATTTTCTTTTATAACTAAAATTTTGACGTTCTGTCGTCCGGGTCTCTTCTCTTTCGTTAAATACCGCCATATCATAGTTTCGCACAATTTCCAATAACTGGCGCAAAGTCTTGACGTTTTGGACGGCCACGGCTCTGGTTATTTCTGCCTCGAGGTGTCTTGACAGGTGTTGGACTATTTCCTCTTCTGCCAGCTTTGGAGTCAAGTACTGTGCCTTGTTGAAACGGTGCATCACTTACATTTCTCGAGACCCTCCTTTATCAATGTATTTGCCCGATGTTAGTTCTGTCCTTACTTGAGCTTGGTGGGAATTACTCCAGTACTGTTCCACAAAGATCGCCCTAAATTGTTCATAAGTCGCATAGTTGGATTTTACAATGCTATGCCAGACTTCAGCATTCCCCCTCATTGCCATATTGATCACTTGTAATTTTCTGCATTCCGTTGTTATAGTTTTAATGATGTCGTTAAGCTTGCTTAAGATAATCATCGGCAGCTCCCCGTATCTGCCCTCGAATTTCGGTATGTATTCCGTGCTAAAGCTAGGAGGTGCCACGCTGACAGGGTACTCTTGCGTTTGTTCGAATCTTTCATTGATCCCCTGTAGCTCCCTCGTGAGTCGATTATCCACTATGGCAATCCGGGTCGCATTTTGATTTCGTTCCGGATGTGCTTTGTTAAATTTTTCTTCTGTATTCTTTCTGAAGTTCCCAAGTTCATGCTCCATTTCTTCTTGATGTTGTACCAGTCTTCCTTGAGTTGTTATTTCAAGTTCTAACATCTTGTTTTCTATTTCTGCTTCCTTCCTCTTTAGGGTTTCGTCCACTATCTGCAAAACTTCCTGCTGTATTTCTTCCTTAACTGTGTCTTTGAATTCCTTTAATTTCTTTCCTAACCCGTCGATTCTTGTTTGTATCTCTTCCCTACTTTGAGCTTGCATCATTTCAAATTTTTCTTTCATTGCCTTGACTAAGATTTCAGCATGCCGTTCTTCCCTATCCTCCCTTTTCTCGGCATCCTTTTGGATTGTTTCTACCAATCTTTTCTCCCGTTCTTCCGCTTCGGTTCTTTGTTCTTGCACACTCTGTGCTGTCTCTTCCATTTTCCGAAGTAGCGCCTCTATAATTCCACCCAACTCCGTATCTAATTTCGAAGCTTGGGGTTGTTGTGTTTCGGCTTGATCGTCCTGTATCTGCTGTTCTGTCGGTGGCTCTTGTGCCTCCACAACCTCTTCGGCTTGCTGCTCCTCTTGCTCGTTCTTCCTTTGCCTTCGAGTCATTTTGTGTTCGATTTTTCGTTGATTACAGATAAAATTGGAGCGCTTACACCGACAGACAAAACACCCACACAAATAACGCTTTTAAAATAATACAATTCTACACAAACTACCTATTAATATACCTTATTCGTCGGTAATTAAAATAAATTTTAACTAATTGCTGTCTGTTAATTTAGTTAATTTAGTTTTGCCCCACGCTTGGGCGACCAACTTTTTTTGATATGATAGTGACTATTATAATTGTAAATGTAATATAACTAACTAATACATAAAGTCCACCACACAACTATTTTTAGAATCTTGTTGCAATCAAATTTTGACTGATTAATTATTTATTTCTGGGTTCGCCAATTGAGAATGTTATTTACGGTAGTTCGCCCTTTATTTGTAATAGATCCATCTGATAATGAATAATATGCTAGTTCAATTAAAACATGAAACTCAAATCTCAGGTCTTGGGTTCTTATTTTGTCAATTTTAAAAGCCACCGCAAATATGAACTTGAACTTATATTTGAAACGCACTGCGCAGGTGCTACTAATCTGTCAGATATTCTGGCCCAAATAATTCAAACTATGCTGTCAGTTCGCGTGTGAAATGAATTATCAAAGGAATTTAATGAACAAATTTATCAGGTAAGTTTTTAAATAATTGCGCCTTCAATTGGCGTCACTATACTCATTTGTTTTTCAGGTCGAAAACCTCGCCTTGATTGTTTTAGGACGCTAATCCTGCATTTGTTTATTCTAACCTCCAAATGGCATCTTAAATTAAAATTTCTGCAAATCTGACTGCTCATGGACACGAAATTCAATGAGAATCTGGTTCTGCAGCTCGGGTTCTAGGTATGCTTACTCGTTCCAACCCTCTAGCGCCGATTAATTGTTTCAAATACACTAACCTCAAATTTGCAGGTTTGGAGCTGGTCTCGGAAGCCCTCTATGATGCGCCTCGCTGGAATCTTCGCCCCCGGGATGCTCAAACTGCTGTTGCGTGCTGGTACCTCTTGGGCGGAGCTGCTGGAACACCCTTGTAGGCTCAGGACTCCCCACAAAGGTGTAAACTGCTGCTGCAGGAACTGCGATCGGGACCCGTTCTCGTCGAAGTGGTAGCCGAAGAGAAAATAATTTTATGCTTGCGATTTTGCCACATTCATTTGTGTAGATGCATCACGAACTTCTGAATCTTATGGTGCACTTTATTCTATTGTAAGAAAATGGTAAATATTAAAATTCTTTAATTAAAGTAGGAGTAAAACTCAAGCTGTCATTTAAAAATTTTTTCAATTGTTGGCTGATGACGGTCGTTAATAACAAAACACCATCTAATATTTTTAAATGGGAAATGAACTAAGTTCAATGATGCTACTAATAAATTCAAATTGGCCTTATGCTATATTATTTACAATATTATAAACCTTAAATTAATTGTCCTTTGAATTTTTGACTTTTCATAGTCTTAAAGCGCCACTCACTTCATTTTATTACACTTAACTGCCCATTTTTGTCACTACACTGATTCGTTTTTAAACACCAATATTGTTTCATTTCCTGCTGTCTGAATTTAAGCAATTTTCCTGCAACTGTATGATTTTCTTCAAATTTCCAAGTCTTGTTGCTGCATGTAATATTTGATTTGCCTGGCTTTTCTATGCTCTTTGCATTATCCTTCTATGATCATCACTTTCCTTACGTTTATCTTAAAATGCTCATGAAATGTCCATTTTCTAATTATTTTACTTTCTACGCTTCATTTTAAGCTGTGCATATTTTGAACTTTTTGTGCCAGTTTGATTAAATTTTGGTTCGGCTTCTACTTTGCCCAAACCTTTTATATTGTGCTTAAATTATATTACTGACTCCAATACATGAAAATTGAGTTTCAATACTTGTCTGCTCATTCAAATACATTCAATGTTATTGGCCATTTTTGCCAGTGTGATTACGATTTGACAAATTATGTGAAATTTCTCAGTTGTATGCATTACCTCAACTCTGTGCTTTTATGACTTGATTCTTAATTTTCTTGCACTTCCACCAGAGCTGAGTGGAGGGCTAAATACCATTGCAATATATAGTCGAGAATAAACGATCAAGTGGGAAAACGCAGTGAAAGCTTATAAAAATTAGTATCAGAGTTGCAAGGTTTGTTAAAAATGAAAAGGGGGTAGAAATTGGATAACAGTTTTTGTTTTTCAAAAAAACGAGTGACGTAATTGAATTGTGCAAAAGGTTTTCGTGGAAAAATAATGTGAAACTCGTAATTTCTCGTGGTGTCGGTGATAGTATTTGGATACTGGTTGACCGTGCTTGTAGCAGATTCTGGGAACGACCTCACTTTCCGTCGGACGGAGAATCCGAGTCAATTTTGACGATATAGGAACCACGGAAAACGATGCATAGTTTATTGCCTGTTAAGTACAGGGTATGTATAGTTATTGTGCATCTATCTCAGTCTATTTCGTAATTCAATATGATAGCAACAAGTAGTAGGCGGAAAACATACATTAATTTGGGGAAGCTCGTCACGCAGTTTTGGTGTCTACTTGCAGTAGATGACAACCGGCGATTAGTGGCTGTCAAGTTGACAGTTGTAGGAGAGAACTAACCAGCGAAGCGGGGTTAGTGGATACCTTAAGCTTCTTAGGGCTAGTCATCGATACTACAAGGATAACAACCAAACAGATAAGTGAATTAACGATAATCTGATGATATTTTGCATATAACTAAAATAAGAACAGTGTGTACCCATTAGAAATATTTGGTATGAGTTAATTAGGGTACCCCGTTCGAATATTAGTGCTTAAATGAATTATTGTCCAACTTAATGCATGAAACGATTGTTATCAATAAAGTTAGCTAAAGGTATTGCTTCTTTCATTTTCATTTTAGAAAGGTTTAGTAATTGTATTGTGGATATATAGTGAAGTTATAAGTTTCTTTACCTATATCAGCGTGCTTGAGTCAAACTTGTTGGCGCTCACCTCTTAACATCTTAGTAATTAAAGAAAACGCGACGTCTTCACTGTAGGTAGAGACGGGCCTCAAGTACATTCTTATAGCTATCAATTTTTGAAGTTAAAATGTAGAACGCTGACCTAAAGGTAAGTGAAAAGCCAATAGGCTTGGAGCCCAACGCGGGGCCATAATTTGGTATCGCATGTACCTTTAGGTCGCACAATAATTGAAAGAAGCAATATTTACAGTTGTTTTACATAATTAAATAAAAGCTAGATAGGGTGTAATTTGGATCTGTTATGTATTTGTTTATGTAAGTGGTAAATATTAGAACGCGACACGCAAAGAATTAATTTGAAAATATTAAATAACATGTTACACTTGTGTTGAAAAGGGTTTAGTTTTGATGAATTGGTTTCTTTTACGTATAGAGGTTTATTTTACTTTCCGTAACCATACTAATCAATCAGAATGGATATTGATAGGTTGTTAGTGGATGAAATAGACTACGAATTACGAATACGGGGTGTTTTTTGTAAGGGAGATATGGTAGAAAAGCGTAAATTGCTTAGAGCTCGTGTTAGGTTGGAAAAAACGGGAAATGCTTCTTTCCCGGAAGTAGAAATGAATAATGTGGAAGAATTAGAAATATGCAATAGGAAGCTTGATATTCTTGTGGAAGAGATATTAACAAATTTATTTATTTATGTATTTATTTATACGGTAAAACTTACAGGCCTTAGGCCCAATTACAAGTTTTACAAAAAAACAAAAACAATAAAATTAATATGTGCAAAAAAAGAGTAAAAATAAAGATAATGGGTTCTTACCAGAATGTCAGAGACTCAACTTATTTATTGTTACAAATTAGCTATTTATACGACAATATTTTAGTACTACTTTTAAACTTAGAAAATGTACTTCCAAAAATGTCTAAAGTAAACTTTTCCGACAGACTGTTATAAGTACGTGACAATGCAACAACAGGAGATTTTAATCTAGCAGAGGTGTGACAGTGACCCACTTCCAGCAGCTCAGAATTTCTAAAAATACGAAAAGGTACACGAAATTGAAGAGGCGGAGAGTCAATAATCCCGTTAATAAGTTTATACAAAAAGTGCAAAGATTGAATTGTTTTTCTGTTTTCTAGTTTAGGAATATTAAATTCTTGTCTAATTGGCTGAAAAGATGAAAATTCCGGGTTAGTTTGATGCTTTTTGTAATATATGTATTTTAAAAATTTATTTTGAACTCTTTTTATTGCTTGTGTGTGATTCCGTTGAAGTGGTGCCCAAACAATAGAACCATATTCCAATTTCGATCGTATTAAGGATGTATATAGGGCACACACACTTTCATGAGATTTAAAATTTACACAATTACGCATTATAAAGGCAAGGGATCTGAGACTATTGTTGCAAAGGTTTTCTATGTGCTTGCTGAATTTTAAAGTTGGCTCAAAATATATCCCAAGATCTCTAACCGATTACTCTCTTTTTAAAACGATGCCATTTATGGTATAATCATTGCACTGAAAATTAGATTTTAATGAGAATGTCATGCTGCAACATTTTGTGATATTGAAGTATAAATTATTAGTAATACTCCAAGTGTACAGATTATCAATGTCTTGTTGAAATGATTCTACATCTTTGAGAGTGTTTATTTCCTGGTAAAGTTTTAGATCATCTGCATATAATAAACATGAACTGGACACCAGACAATTTTGAAGGTCGTTTATGAATAAAACAAATAACAATGGCCCCAGATTAGAACCTTGAGGTACACCAAAGGATGCAAGGTAATCATCAGATGTAGAATAATTATATGACACAAACTGAACCCTATTATTTAAGTAAGAACTAAAAAAAACAATTAACTCTACTGAAAAACCATATTTAAAAAGCTTACTTAACAATATGCCGTGATCAACCTTGTCAAATGCCTTTGAGAAGTCTGTGTACACTACATCCGTCCTTCCCCCGCGATCAAGGTTAGTACTGACGTCTTCACAAAAAAACAGTTAAATTAGTAACGATAGATCTATTCTTTACGAATCCGTGTTGAGATGTAGAAATATAATTCTGCACGTGATTATAAATTCTGTCGAACAAGATAAACTCAAAGATTTTAGCTGGTACTGAAAGTATAGAGATGGGTCTGTAATTTGAGAAATCTTTTTCATTGCCATTCTTATAGACAGGAATTACCTTTGTTTTTTTCCAAGTATTAGGAAAAATTTTTGATAGTAATGAAAGGTTAAATAGTATAAGTAACGGGTAAGTAAGAACATCTTGGTACATTTTAAACAAATATGGTGGCAAACCATCTGGTCCTGCTGATTTCTTAGGTTTTAATTTATTAAAGGCATTTTCTACTTCTTCAACACGAATCCGTTCACAAGTTAGAAGGCCGCTGGTGATAACATCATCCTCAAAACTAAAAGTATCAACTCTTTTTGTATTGAAGACAGATTTGAAATAATTTTGAAAACCATTGGCTATATCTTGCGAATTATTAATTATACTGTCATTTGTAATAAATTTTCGAGGTGAGCTAAATTTACTTTTTTTTTGTTTTAACAAATGCCCAAAAAGTATTAGGATCATTAGAAATATTTTCTTCGGTCATTTTGATGTAATTAGCGTAAGCTATTCTAGTTTTTCTTTTGACCAAAGCGCTAAGTCGATTATATTCTGTTAAGTGATAAGTTGATTTTTGTTTACTTTTTAAGAAAAAATGTTTTAATTTAAGTAGCTGTATTATTTCACTGTCAAACCACCGCAGATATTTTGCATTTATGGGTTTAATAAAAGGAATGCTTGCATTCATGCACTCAAAAATAATCGAGTAAAAAATTTCAACTGCTGTATTAATGTCTGAACACACATTCAGTATGTTCCAGTTACTATTCTCCAGCAGATGCCGCAATACCAAGTGATTTGCTTTACTAAAATTATAAAGCTGTTCAGTGAAATTAGGTAGAACTGTAATTTCTTTATTAACATAAAAAAGAGCTAAGAGCGAAGGATGATGATTATCAGCAGGCACCAAATGCATTTGTGCTGCTTCCACTTGTATATTAAACGTGCACAATACCAAATCTAAGGTTCTATTATTAATATTTTTAATACAATTAAAAGATTTTAGATTAAAGAAATTTAAAAAGTTAGCTAAACGTTGAGAGATGTGAGAACCTTGTGATAAATCGAAAATATTGGAATTTATTTCAGGTACGTTAAAATCACCACAGATTAAAATTTCACCTTTCAAAAGGTCACGTGCATGTTTATCAAACACATTGAAAAATAATTCATATATTTGTAGCGTACTTTTTGGTGGAACATAAACAGAAGAAATAAAAAGAGTTTTACCTGCAAATATTATTTTAATCAGTACTGACTGCTGGTCGACATTCAACACATCCACTACGGAAGCAGGGTACTTTTGACGCACGGCCACTAACACTCCACCTCCTCTGGTTTTACCTAAAAAAATATTATCCCTGTCACACCTAAATATGTTAAAGCGATCATCAAAAAATTCAGATACGCTTATACTGTTGTCTAGCCACATTTCAGTGAGTACAATAATGTCATAGTCATCCAAGACAAGATTTAAATGAAAGTGATGTAACTTTGTTCTTAAACCTCTAACATTCTGGTAATAGATTCTTAACTGCATTAACGAAAATAAATAAGATAAACTAACAACTAAGGAAAACAATACAATTCTACTGCACTCTGCCCAGCACAGCACCGAAATATGTCAAATAACAAGCTACTTGCAAAATTCTAGTTTATAGATTTGCCCAACACAAGTTAAAATTAAACGAAAATGATGTACTTAACCGAATTCATTTTATATTCTTATTAACTCTTAAGATATCAGTGTAAATTACAATAAAAACTGAAAAAATAATACTGTCCTAAAATAGTAAAGAAAAGAAACTTATTTTCAACAACTTATTAGAGTAATTAAATTCAAATAAACTAACAAAATACAACCTACAAAATAACAAAATCAAATATTATTTAATAAAACAGCTAAATCAACGTATTGATAAAGAAGCAAGTTGCTGAGCGTTAGTTATGCGATGTTTAACATTGCCGTCTTATACAAAAATAATACCATCCATCGTCCAACAGTTTCCTCTACCAAATGTTTGTGAAACTTGATTCAGCAACTGGTGTCGAGTTTTTGTCAAATCTTTACTAACTCGTATTCCATGGTGCAGTAATTTGCGATTTCTCATAACCATTTTAAATTTGTGAAATGAGTCATTTGTTAGGGGTAGTAATGATTATAATCGTATTCAGACCCGCTTGGTACATATTCTAATCGACTTGAACGGTTAGTTTCTGGGGGGCCTTTAACAGATGATAAAGATGAGGTATATAATAGGTGTTTAGGGGCTATGGACGATCTCGAGCCTAGATTAATGTCCGAAAATGAACCTTTAGTTTCTTCTATTTCACAAGCAGTTAACCTAATGGATCTTGACGATGAGCCGTCACAAACCAATCAATCACAAAATCACTTTAGTAATTCAAATTTGATTGATAGTCAACATTTTCAAACTTTACCAACACCTGTTGGTATTAACAGCACTAAAATTATTGACGCTATTCCACGTTATAAAAATTATCTTCCAATGAATAAATGGAACCTCCGTTTTGATGGTCAATAGGGACTTTCTAGTTTTCTAGATCGTGTTGAAGAATTGCGAATAGCCCGTGGGGTTACAAAGGAAAAACTTTTTACTTCAGCTGTTGAATTTTTCACAGAATATGCTTTGATTTTGTATCGATCGGTTAAAGATACTTTGTATAATTGGGATCAGCTAGTTAGTGCGTTACGTTCAGCTTTTCTTCCATGTGATATGAGGCCTGTAACTGCATTTGTGTCGATTATGGAAAACTTATTCCGTCGGTTACCGTCGATGCCTTCCGAAATAAATCGTCTTAGTCTTATTCGTAGGAATTTATTACCACATTTCCAAACCCAATTGGCTTTAGAAAACATTGTTTCCTTCTCACATTTACTTCGAGTACGTAAATCTGTTGAGGATGCACATGTGCGTGCACAACGGTTTCGTGGACCTCGCACTTAGGGAAATCGAATGTTATAACCTGATTTAGCCTATCAAAAGCCTAAATGTGATTTTAGGATTTATACGGTGAATGTTTCCTCAAATGAGGGTTACGCTCAAACTAGTAATAACAACCCACCGAAAGTAATCAATTCAACCAAGCCTTCTGATTTGAGATGTTGGAAATGTAATAAACCGAATCATTTTGCGCGTGATTGCTCAGCGAATAGTAAACAATATTGCTATGGTTGTGGATGACCTGATTTTACTGTCTGTCGGAAACCACTGGCTGACGAGTTGGTTGCACAACGTGGCAACAGCGCGTCTGGTTTAAGACTAGAACTGTTAGTTATAGGAGAGAGCTCGAAAGCGCTACCGTTCGTAAAATTACCGAATACCCACAACAGATGCCGAAAATACCCGATTTTACCCGCAAGAACAAAACAGCAGAAAGCCAGCGAATCCAGATACTCGTAATTTTATTTTTAATGTTTATTTTTTAATACTCCATAACTTAATAAAACTCAAGTTTTAATTATTTTTCTGTTTATTTATTAAAAATACTCGTACAACATAAATCATTTGAAGTAAAAAAAAATCTGGTGTGATATAAGCACACAACTTCCTTTTACAGTGATCTCATAATTAGCCAAAAATTTGATTTTTCATTTTTAAGCATTTGTCAAAAGTTTTCAAAAATTACAAATGCTACAGAAACCCTACAAAATTAATTAAAGAGCATTTATAATCACCCAGTATTTAAAAGTGGTCACCCTACTTACACAGGTTGTCCATACAAATATCTAAAAACGTAATTTCCCGAATCAACCCTTAAAGGCGCAACGGGGGTGAATTATTGAACCTTGTGTATCTCCTGTGTTTATTGAGTTAGTACATTCGTTTTTGGCACATAGGTGTCTTCTTAAAATCTCTAGAAAGCGATTGTACGTTTTTTTTAATTTCGCCCCAAACGGACGTAAAGAGGGTAAACCTAAAAAGCACTAAGGGGTTAAAATTATTCATTTTTTTTCAATGAGTTTAGTTTAGAATAAAATGGGGTATAAAACTATTGATATTTATTTAATTTTGTTTTTACTTCCTTTTACAATAAAGGAAGTATTGGATTCACCCCAAAAATTCGAAATTGAGTTTTCAACAGATCTTCACGTTTTAGAGTCCCCTGAACCCAAAAAACATTTTTTTTTCATTGGTCTGTCTGTGTGTGTGTCTGTCTGTCTGTCTGTGAACAGAATATCTCAAAAACGAAAAGAGGTATGGCGTTGAAACTTTATATATAAGTTTTGTGTACTATGTAGATGCGACAGCAAGCTTTTGAAGAAAATCGCATAACCGGAAGTAGGTGTTTACTCTTGTGATTTTTAAGTTTTTTTCTATTTTTTCAAAAACGGCTCTAACGATTTTTTTTTTACTTTACATTTTTAATGTGTATTGATGTGAGATATGTGATTTTCCAGTTGAATACTTCTAAAGTGGGTTTCTTTTGTTTTTTTTTCTATTTTTTTATTAACTCCTATTTTGAATAAAACACCCGGTATATTATTGCATTTTCGAATTCACCTTAAAATTCTAGAGAAAATCGTACGACACTCATTAATGACCAATAGAAAAATTAGTTCACGAGCCGTAACCAAGACAACAACAAAATTTCTTGGAAATTTTTTGTAGGTAAACCAACCTAATTGTGAGAGTTTGTGTCGTTACGATTTTCTTACCGAATCTGCATTCGAGCATTACTTCATATCCGGAAATTATTTTTCGTGCATTCCAACAACGTCCTAATTTGCCCTCGCGTCCCGCTCGGGCAAATTAATACGACGTTGTTGGAAGGCACTCAAAAAAATTTCCGGAAAGAATTAATGCTCTTATGAGATTATATTTGAAAATTTGTCTCTTCAACTAACGCTCTATTTTGTACCGTTTTTGTAGAATTTGTAATTTTTGAAAATTTTTGACAAATTTTTAAAAATTAAAAATGAAATTTTTGACTAATTATAAGATCACTGTAAAAGGAAGTTGTGTGAGTGTATCACACCAGATTTTTTACTTTTGAATTCTTGAAGAAATAAAGCAAAGCATAGCTCCAGCTTCATAATACCCGAAATTACCCATAATATTAAATACCCGCGTAATTACCCGCAAATGACTGAAATACCCGCATTTCGGGTAAATACCCGCAGATTGACAGCAACTTTTCTATTTATCGTTTTTCATTTAATCCTATATTTTCTCAATCAGTTATCTCTACTAAATTTGGCGAGCCACTTGGTAAGCAAATCTAAGTTAAAGGTGAACGACACAAGTATATTAAAACTGCAAAGTTCTTGCACAAAAAACATGCGGTCAATAACTTACCTACCTCAATTGATGAAGTACGTTGGCGACCAGATGTGAACTAAAGGTTTTATCAGTACCTATAAAGTTTTTGTTGGTTTGCCTATCAAAGAATAGTTATTTACCTAACAAATTCGGGAAGGTAATTTTCCCGAATGAGCACTTTGGTCGTGCTGCATGTAGTGCGAATTCGGGAAAATTCTTCCCGAAAGAGTTAGGTACAACGTTTTTTGTAACGAATAATTGAAAATATTCTAAAAAATTTAAAAATTATTATTATTTAGTGTTTTACTTACTGAGTTGACAGCACAAATCACTAAACTTTTATACATACCTTACGCACATGTTAACTTTTGTCGTAGATCAACACACTAAAGTGTAAGGTACCGCCATTAGAGATTTTTTATATCTATCCTTGTCTCACAATTGCCCTAGTTTTTTTGGAAAGTAAAAAGCACCCCAGTGCGGGAAAAGTATCTTTCGGCGCATCGGGAATGACCGGGAAATATGAATTTTGAAGTAATGAGTACAAAAATGTTTTTGTGTTTTGTACCATTAAATTAAAATATTATTCCATAGGCGGGTTGTTATGAGACAAAACCACTAGAGAACTGGGCTTTATTTAACTAAGGACTTTGACAGTAATCCATATAATAAATTGACAGAAGAAATCAACGACTACTAATTTTATTTAAATACATATGATTCACCCCTCCGTCCTTGTTGCTCTAGCACGTAATCATGAAGATACAGCGGGACACGTTTCTCTCGAGTCGATCGTTGTGGTACATTTTGTTGTTCTTGACCAATGTCCGCTCGTTGAGGAGTATCTTGTTCGGGGTTCAAACCTCCTTCTACCTCTTCTGTTGGCTGCTCTAGTTGATTCTCAGTACGTGAAGACGAATTGTTGTCCGGCGTACCTGCATCGTCATCTTCCAGATCTTGAGATATAGGAAGAGGAGCTAATTGTCTATTAGAGACTGTGGTCTCTCGACCATCAGGAAGTTTTACGTAAGTGTAAGACGGGTTCGCTTCTAGAAGCTCGACCTCTTCGACGTAGGAGTCATATTTATATTTTCAGACGTTATTTCTTAACAAAACTGGTCCTGGAGTCAAAAGCCATGTAGGTAGAGATTTTCCGTTACACGTCCGTCGGGGATGATTGAACATTTTCTCATGAGGAGTAGCGTTGGTAGCAGTACATAATAATGATCGTATGGCATGTAAAGCAACAGGTAAAACTTGTTGCCAGTTCTCAGTTTTTAAATTTTTGGATTTTAGACTAAGTTGAATAGTTTTCCTCAAAGTACCATTTAATCTTTCAATTTGCCCGTTTCCTTGGGGGTTGTAAGGCGTTGTCCTACTGCAAGCTACACCGGTAGAATTCAAAAATTGTTTCAGTTCTTCAGACAAGAAAGTCGTTCCTCTATCCGAGTGTATATACATTGGAGCACCGAAGGTAAAAAACAGATCTTTTAAACATTTAATTACGGTTGTAGCGGTTAAATCAGAAACGGGATACGCAAAGGATAATCTTGAGTATTCGTCTATGATTGTGAGTAGATATTTATTTCGATTGTTAGATGGCATCGGACCTTTAAAATCTACATTTAGCCTTTCAAAAGGAGCTGTAGCTTTTATCAAACGACCCCGTGCTTTACAGAAGCGGAGTTTTAATTCAGCGCAAACTCGACAGGAAGAAGTCACTAATTTAATATCGTTTATAGAATAGGGCAGATTCTTCACTCTCACCCAGTGTACCATCCTAACAATCCCCGGATGACAAAGCATATTGTGTAATTCATAGAGTTTGTTTGTCGAAGTGTTTATGCTAGCAGATACGCGGGATAATGCATCTGCTGCAGCATTGTCTTTACCAGGACGGTAGATAAAGTCAAATTTGTAACAGGATAGTTCCAGTCGCCATCTCTCTATTTTTTCATTTTTAATTTGGTTGGATGTACCTGGTTGAACATAAATGCTACTGATTGTTGATCGGTTATCAGTAAGAAGTGTCTTTCAATCAAATAATGAAGCCACCTTCGCAATGATTGGACGATTGCAGCCGCTTCTTTCTCGATCGATGGGTGCCGGAGCTGCGAGTCGTTTAAGGATCGTCAAAAGAAGGCAACCGGACGACCGTTCTGAGAGAGTGTAGCAGCTATAGCATGTTCGGAAGCGTCAGTTTCCACTGTAAAGATTTCTGTTTCGTAGATCGCATTCAAGGCTGACTGAAGAATGTCAGATTTTAAGTTTTCGAAGCAAGTCGTATTGGTTTGATCAAGTGGAAAATTTGCATTTGTAATTCTAATCAAAGGGCTGACCTTTTCTGAAAAATTATTGATCCACTTTGAATAATGGGCAAACATACCGAGAGATCTTTTGAGAGAAGCCATATCGGTTGGAACTGGGAGGTTGAGTAAAGGACTCAGGCGTTCTTCGTCTGGTTTAATGATGTTATTATAAATTGTATATCCCAGAAGATTGATACTATTTTTAGCAAATACGCATTTCTCATTGTTTAAAGTCAGTTTGTACTTTTCGACTGCATCCAAGAATTTTTTCAAATTTGTGTCATGATCGGATTTATCTCTTCCGCACACGATGACGTCGTCCAAGTACGCAACCGTTCCGTTTAGGTTTTCCGTTTTAATGATGTACTGCAGAGTTCTTTGGAAGGCAGCAACACCGTTCGTTACTCCGAATGGTATTCGAGTGAATTGATATCAATCTAAAATTAAATCCAGCCTTCTGACTGGTTGACAGCGCAACGAAAAAAATAATCAACAGTAATTACATAAGTGATGATAATTTTTTGATCATTTTAACTAGATTCACGAATCTTTGTTGATAATCTAGTTAAAATTATTTTAAAAAATTATTACCACGAATGTAATTCGGCGTGATTATTTTTTAAACAGTCCAAGTTGTAGATAGGGTTTGATTGAGCTTCTAGATGAATGTCCTGTTATTTTTAAGAACTGCTGCTAACTTACTCTACTTTTAGCTACTTGTGTTACAGCAGAAAAGCTATTTGAATGGTTTGTAAAAAAATAGTCGCTGTAAGCAGCTACTAGCAAACAGGCAGTGTAATTTTGATGCTACTAGCAAGTAGTCAGTGTAATTAGCTACTATCAAATAGTCAGTATAATTTTTATGCTATTGGTTGATTTGAAATTTCTTCTCATTACTATTGGCTGATAGAACTGTTTAAAAAATAATCTGTAGTAATATGATAAGTACAGCGTAGATAAATCAAACAAGTAGAGACACTCGCTGTCGGTTTATTTGATGTCAAAATACCGATTTGGATCACCTTGAACGGCACCTGGGAGGGTTCCCTACAGTTTTTCAAGGCAGCTAACTTCTGACGAATGAATTATGAACTGTAAAGTTGAGGTTAATGTTTCCTTTTGCTTCTTCAGCTGCTCGTCAGCACTCTTCATAGTTTCATCTAGCGTCATATAGAGACCCTGTAAAAAAAGTAAGATAATATACAGGGTCTCTAGCATAATATAGAGTACCTATATAGGTACTCTAGCATAATATACAGTGGCTTTATACAAGACAGTGTGGCCATAGGGATGTCTTTGCCGCTATTGGTCGACGCGAATATCCGCCATTAACATGCAAAATATTTAGTTACTTCTAAGTTGTTCTCAAAGAGGTTGGTAGAACCTATTCATTTGGTTATGGAAGAAAATAAAACCTTTCAAATCTGACAATTGTAAATTGTCAGTGTCAAATAATTCATTAGCGTTGCAAGCGGGTGAAATTTTATCATCTATTGCCCTGAAAAACTAATATTCTGCACAGTATTTAAATGTGACAATTTAGAATTGTGCTATTGTTGTACCTAATAGCACAAGATGCGTTCGACTTGGAATGTATGATAAAGAGATTACATCGGTGCTAGGATGAATGGGGCTTTAGCATAAGTTTAGAGAAAACAGAGTTTCTATTTAGTAATCAACTCGGAAGCACAATATGAAGTCTTAATAAATGAATATGTTGCAGTAAGACAAGTAGAAAGGTTTAAATACCTCGGTGCTACAATACAATCGATGAAAAAGGTTTGGGAACAGAAGAGATCAACACTCGAATAGTGCAAAGTAAGAAGATAATGGGATGCTTGAAATCAATTTGATGGGACAATACTATCTCTCACAAAAACAAAAAAAGAATAGGTGAAGTAATGGTAGAGTCGATGCTATGTTATGGCAGTGAGGTATGGAGTGTAACAGCGGAAATGAAACAAAGACTAGACACAGTTCAAATGGACGAAAAAGCGGAAAGGTATCGAGACGAGATAGAGTGACGAACGAGGAAATAAGACGCATAATGGAGGCACCACAATGAGTTGTGGACAAAACTGAACGGAAAGCGTTAAACTGGTTTGGTCATCTGATGAGAATGGAGGAGACGACGTGGCCTATGAAGATCTTTAAATGGTTGCCGCCGGGTAAGAAAAAAAGAGGTAGACCACACAAACCGTGGAATGAGGGTATTCGGAGAGCCATGAAGGAGAGGAACCTGGAAGAAGACCAAGCACAGGACAGGGAGGTTTGGAGACAGGGATCAGGAAGGCGGCATTTAGCTGTATTGTAAACTACCGTAACTGAAACCGGTTGTAAACTTCATGCAACACCCTAAAGCACCACGAACGAACACCAATGAAAAATGTCAAACGTTCAAACATAACACTGCACGTGCAGCTAACATCAACTAGTTAAAATAACTAGCGCCAAAATAATGACCACTCAAAAATGTTCGATTATTTCTAAAGGCACTGTATATCTCTACGCTCAAATTTGCCTGAAAATGGCCGCCAACAATCGTATGGCCACACTGTCTTGTATATAGTCACTGTAGCATAATATAGAGTTACTAGATTGAGAAAGTCGGCCATTGTAGCTGCGGCATCCTCCCACACACGTAAAATAATAATAATAAAAAACTAATACCGCAAAAGCTGAAACTTCATTAACATGTTGATTATGTTATAAATAAATGAAAAAACGCATCCAGTCGAATTTAGAGTGGGGGATTATGCCCCAGCTTTTGACGTAAAGAAGTAAAAAATACAGAAAATACCTGATTTACGCCAACTAATTACTAATTATTTTGATAAATGCTATCGAACTTGAAAAGCAAGGCACGGCATATTTAAAAATTTCCAAGTTTTAAATTAGTATTTTAAAATAAAAATCGCATATAGAATATTATTATTGGTATCATTTGATGCGTAATAATTTTGTCTTTCCATAGATACCATTACCTTTCCTGTAAGTTGAATTGGCGAGCAGGAATCGGCAAAAACGTTCAATACAATGTTAATCGCCTATGTTCGACTTTGAGAGTGTACTAATACGTGTAAATTAATAAAGTAATGTATCAACACATTTTTTAGATTTGGTCTTCTTCGGATTCATCGCCATCCAACTCATTATCGCTTTCGTTACTGCTGCAATTGATGTCGATCTGTGAAATATCTTCGACATCATCTGTAAACATATATAACACAGGCCTGCAAATTGAAATTTTACTTCGACACGAAGTGTACGAAGTATTGAAATTCCCTCATATCGAAAACCACTCTGAGTCAAATATCTCTAAAATTCGTGCCAACCGACTAATGAACCCGCTATACCAAATCTCCGTCTCGGCTGTGCGGATCTTTTGGTGAAGACCCCAGTCCACTAGACCCCTTCCTCGTATTGGGGGGCGCCTAAACGTGCTGTGCGGGGGATGTATGTTCGTATGTGTACACGATTCCGGTCGCCAGGAACCTTTCTGAAGTCTTGGATCTTTTTCATACGATAGGGCGTCCGAAAATGAAGGCAACATCAACTTTTGAGGTATGGTCGAAGGCAAAAACCAAAGATATGGCACTTTCTGACCTTTTTCATACAACAGTAAAACCTCGCCTTCTGCTGATATTTTTTTAATTGGTCAAGAAACGTCAAATTCTGGATTTTCATTGGTCACTTTTTGTCGGGTGAATTGAATAGTCAAGCTCATATTTTAAAAGTAAATTACATGGATTTGCCAGTAGCTTAGGTTCCGTCGAATTAACGACAGTACCTGAGATATTGCTTGTCAAAGATAAGGTTATATTGACACTTTGATACGATCATAAATCCACGTAAGTCAACATAAATAAATAAAGCACGTCATACATCATAGTCAAATTTATAGGACTCACCGTAATATGTTTGCAATCCGCTAAACTTATGAATTTTTCGTAACATAACCTGAAAATGGCCCCGCAGCGAAGAAGTCAAATAAGCAGTGGAGTAGACAACAAAAGCGGCGGTAAAGAGAAAAACGGCAGCAGCAGCAGCATCAATGGTAGCAATCCACCGAAACCCACAAAGAGCACAGGTGGCATTTTACAGTGATTTTGAAGGATATAGATACAAACACAAGGTTCACCTAATGTGGCAACATAACCAAGACATACTTTTGGGGGGCCATCCCTTTCTCAAGCAAAATAATGTATATGTACAGAGCGATTTTCTTTACTACGAACACGTCAGACGATATGTCGAATTTACAAATGCCGAGAATTTGACTTTGACAGTTCGCGTATTTTTTGAGTAGATAATATCTGCTGTATTTTCTATCTTTAAAATCGATAACTATGAAGCAACGGAACAGTGCAGATTGTAAAATGGTATTATCAGGGTCCAACGGTCCGGGAAATTCAAAATTCTTTCACAACGTTTGGGAATAGGCGTTCTTCATCGTTATCAACGTTTCATGGAGTTATTTAAAATTTTGGAAACTTTGGATGTGTTTCTCTCCAAAAGCACAAAAGACTTAATGTTCCCAACGAAGACAGGAATTTAAAAGAGGTTTGTATTACCGCTAATGACTATCCAGATTATTCATTTAAATAAATTGCAGAACTAGTAGATTTAGCTGCGATATTCTTCCCGTTGACCATTTCAGAAGTATGGAATTTAGTGAAGCTGAGACAGAAATGCCGAAAATTTCCTCTGGAAAGTCGTTTTCACTACAACTAACAATTTGAAGAACTGCGTTTAAAAATTAAAGGGGTTGTTCAGAGTACTAGCACTAATACGTCAACTAATGTGGGGAGAAGTTTCTATGGCCGCTTAGGATATTGTTTAGAGCAAAGGCAGGCTCTTTGCAGAAGAGCTAATTTAAACTTCTTGAATTTTGTTGTTTGAAATAAAAATAGTTTTATTTTTGTTTATATCTTTTTTTTTTACTATGAGTTAGTTTGTTCGGAAGAAATTGTTACTGGAGTGAGTCCATTCGTGCCAACTTTTCAGCCCCAGTCTCGTGCATTTTTTTCAATTACATACCACTGTCGGACCTGGTGAGACGTCCTAAATGCGTGATACCGTGCAGCGTCCTTCGTTGGTGGCAAAGAAGCAAAATTGAATGTGTTTCTTGCACTTGAATTTCTTGGTAACGGACTTCTTCCAAGGTATTTTCTTCCATTTGGCCACCATACAAAGCAACGAGAAAGGGTGCTTCAGCATCTGCGATATCATCTGGTTTGGCATCGTGATGTTTGAATATGCCTATAGTGTTATTGAGTCTTGTGCTTTTCTGGACAAGCGAAAAAAAATGTTTTTCTTTGGTTGTAGACGGACGACGTTGTGTCGCAGCCACTAGACGCATGGAGAAACAAAATGTTCTCAGCTGCTTTTTCATATTTAAAACTATTTGCAGAATACACTCTTTCAACAATTTTGCCTCTCCCAGGTTTGCGAAGGTAAATGCTGCTAATATCGTCAGCAGAACTAGAAGATCAAAGTCTTCTCCAATGGCGAAAACAGCATCAAATGTTGAGCACATAGAAATCGCCGTGTTGACAATCAACAATCAGCATCTTCTTCAGCCTGCTTAACTGTAATACAGTGATGTTCGAATGTTTTTACAGCATCGAAATCAGACGGACTTTATTCTTTTCGTTTGCTAGAAATCGTTCTTGGAAAACTAGAACCGGCGTTGTTTCATTGAAAATAACATTCGCAGACATCTGCTTTTTCGATCGGAGAAGTCTTTCTGCAGTCTTGGTATTTTTTTGTCACCATCAAACGGATATCCATCAAAAACAGCGACTGCATGTGCGAGTATACATATAAGTGACTTATAGTTGCGTTTATAAATTAACAACTATTCCATAGCTATACTAGTTGAAAATAATTTTTGATCATACTTTGTATTTCTTTATAGAACGTTATTCTGATGTAGAAAAATATTACAAGCAATATAGTGTAAGTTGTTCTTACAAAATGTACCAACAAAAATAAAGTTTAACGATATTTTGGTGAAATGGTCAACTTTCAGCCGCTGTAACTCGTTACATATTACACTTACAACAAAAATTAATATACAAAAAATTTCAACAATCTTGTCTCCTTTAACTTTATATTGAACTTTTTCGACGTTGGATCAACCGTTGCGGAGCTAGTTGGAAAAAAACCAGTTTTTAGCACCTTTAATCCAAGATGGCGGCTCGCGCGGCGCCCCTCCAAGGTCGAAAACTTGGATTTTTCATCAGGATCCCGACCTGAACAACATATATAAAAACCGTTCATACTCCATTTTTTGTTGAGCAAAGGCAATTTTTCGTCTCTACAGACTGGACTAAAGAGAAAAACGCTCGAAAACATAATGTTTGGCGGTATATGCGCTGTGTATGGGTGTTGTAATGCCACTGTGAGAAATTGTTCGAAATCATTCTTCAGGTTTCCGTTAAATAAAGAAATGTACGGGACAGAATAAAAAACCAGAAAAAGCCCTGTGAAACGTAAGCTGTTTCAAAAAGAAGCTTCTGTAGTTGAAGGTGTCACTCAAGAAGTACCTTTATGTTGTTCTGCTCCGAATAAAAGAAAAAAATATTGCATGAATTAGTATGAAAGCATATGCACCTTAGTTTTATTTCCTTACTGTTTTCTATTCATAATTCTTAAGTACTAAGGTAAGTATTATTGTTATTAAATGTATTCATAATTAGGTACTATTTAAACTTTGGCCTCAGACAAAATAATGCAAAACAAGAAATACATACAAAGGTAGGTACAATTAGAGAAGTTTTAGTAAGTGGGTAAATCCGACCATAGAACCAATTTGACACTGGATTACAAGAAAATGAATAAGAAATGAAGTAGTTTTCACATTATTACTATAAAGCATTAAACATATTTATTGTTTTGTGTTTTATTTTGCAAAATTGTAATAGATAAATGGGTAAAATTCTCGTTATCTTGACGTACCTCCACACCGGACTGTGTAGATGGCGCTGTTTTGGGTGTCACTATAAGGTCACTATATCATTAAGGTACCGCCATTCCATTCCTCGAGTGAGAATGTGAGAAAATTGTGAGATAAGGATAACAAATACAAATTTTCCAAGTGCAATAGGGAAGACACTAGTTTTTGGGGATTTTCTTTTTGGTGTAATGGCACTTGTAAAGTGAGGAATCTGTTAGGTTATGTGTTTTTATCCCCAGTTGGAGAAAATTGTGCGACAAGGATAGATATAAAAAATCACTAATGGCGGTACCTTATTGATATAGTGACCTTATGTCACTACTATACTATATGTCACTACTACGCGAATGCAAACGGGCGGCGAGTTTCCTGTATTACTATATTAAGGTATTCGGTTCCAACTAGTTTTCATCTTTTGGTAAAGGCTATGCATGTTAGAATTTCTAATGCGTTTTTAATACTACTTACGCTACCTGTGGTAGGCAATGCATGTCAAGAATGAAATAAAATATGTAATTTAGATGTGATTAAGGCGTTTACAGTAAAAATAAATGCGTATTATCCACAAATCCAAATCCACAATAAATTATTGAGTTTGACATTTCATGTGTCATTCATAACAAGGTGCAATAATCAAAATCATACGTTTTTGAAAAACAAAAAGAAACATGTTGTGTTCTATATCTAGAGTGCTGTACTCGCAATAGCAACAAGGCTAGAGTATATTCGTATGCTGTATTACAGAAGAAGATAGCTCGAAAAAGGGATGTTACATATCTTGGCACATAACCGTATGTAATATGTTAATGTTGTATTTGTAGCTATATCCTTCAATCACTGGCATTTTGTCCTACTGGAAGCACTTCATAGGTTTTACTTGTTTTGCCATCGCTGTAGGTGTGGGATACACGAGCTATCTTGAAACTAGAGTCAACACACCTTATGATGACAAAAAGGTACTCGAATCTGCTTGCTTCGAGTACAAATCAACATTTTTTTCTGTAGGTAGATGGTCGTGAAAAGTGGACTTGATATACCAGAAAGTTTTTGGGGCAGCTACAGGCCAGGCACATATTACTTCGACACGAAGTGTATGAAGTATTGAAATTCCTCCATCCATCGAAAACCACTCTGAGTCAAATATCAACCGACTAATGAACCCACTATATGAAATCTCCGTCTCGGTTGTGCGGATCTTTTGGTGAAGACCCCAGCCCACTAGATCCCTCCCCCGTATTGTGGGGTGCCTAAACGTGCTGTGCGGGGTATGTATGTTGGTATGTGTACACGATTCCGGTCGCCAGGAACCTTCCTGAGGTCTTGGATCGTTTTCATACGATAGGTCATCCGAAAATGAAGGCAACATCAACTTTTGAGGTATGGTCGTCAGCAAAAAAAATTTTTTTAGGGTTTTTTTTTTGATAAATAACTGGTTCATAACATTTCATTGTATTAGTGAAACAGAGTGATGTTGAGTGTCGAAGTATTATTGGAAAGCACGGAAGGGCGCTTTTCTTGGGTGGGGGGGTACCGTATATTTTCTATTATAATAGGGAAAAGTGTCCAGCTGATGCAGTCAAAGATACAACGCGCCCAAGCGTATACCGATGCGCAGCGTCTTTCACTGCATCAGCTGGGCACTTTTCCCCCACTAAATACTATATAGCTGGATGTTTTTTTTTTGTATAAGTTATTAATTTGAATATTAGTTTACCAAATGTCAGCTTTTGCGGTATCAGTTTACTCAGCGCATATTTTTTACTTCTTTACATGAAAAACTGGGGCATAATCCACCACCCTAAATTCGGCTGGATACGTTTCTTCATTTATTTATAACATAATCAAAATGTTAACAAAGTTTCAGCTTTTGTGGTATTAGTTTTTTTTATTATTATTTTACGTGTGTGGGAGGCTGCCCCAGCTACACCCCCCGGAACTGCGTCAGCTGGTGGTCCATTCACTTACTAGTGATACCAAATAAAGCTTAGGAAAAAATTTCAGCTTTTGTGAAATGACTCACTCTAAACAGTCACTGGCTCCCGGACTATTACTAGATTAAGAGAGTAACGCGAAAGTCGGCCATTGTCGGTCCACAAATTGGCGGGACATTTGAATGTGCATAACCACGCTTTCCATTTTAAAAGTTTTCTTCCATCTTGTCTGTCGGATTCAAATTGAGTTGTTTCAAAATGTGCCTGTTATTGAAGAACAATTAATTAACGATTCCGATTAATTGCAAATCTGTTGTAATCTGCTAATATATGCGGGTATATATCGACTTACTTCACAAATACGAGCTCCTGAAGATAAATTAGTTCCGTTTATAAATGCCAACCATTTACGCCTTTTTTGTTCATTATTTTCACCTTGTGGTAACTGAAACAGTCGAAAATCAGATTCTCTGCGATTTTTACAAAAAGGCACACAACACCCTGACATTTTACAATTCATCGAAGCTCAAAAAGATAACCAAAACCGAAGGTACAAATTGACATAACTGAAAAGTGAAGTGACAAATGTCCTACGTCAAATGTCAAAATTTAGCCAATCACTTGACGGCGCTAAATCAGGAAGTTGAGAAATCATGTCTTTGGAAGTGGCTAAAGTTATAAACCGCCATTTATGAGCCAAATACATTGGCGATACCAATCGCGTTACTCTCTCTATCTAGTAACTCTGGCATAATATACAGTGCCTTTATATAGACAGTGGCTACAATACACCTAAGCCGCCGCCATATTTAGGCAAATATCTAACGGGTGTTTATTTAAATCTGTAATCAAAGTCGACTGTGATACGTGTTTTACGTTTGGCAGTACTGAAAACAGAAATTTGCCGGTGAAGATTTGCGTCAGTCTGTATCAAATAACAAACAAAACCTAACCTACCAACCTCCAATTTGACATAGACTGACAATACACTTCAGTACTTCCAAAAGTATAACATGAATCATAGGTGTTTTAGCGTAAACATGGCGGCTAAAACCACGTGCTCTAGGGAGCCAATCAAAAATAAGACACCCCATTGTCGCCACTGTCTATATAAAGGCAGTGTAGCATAATATACAGTGCCTTTATATAGACAGATGCGACAATGGGGTGTCCTATTTTTGATTGGCTCCCTAGATCACGTGGTTTCAGCCGCCATGTTTAGGCTAAATCGCCTGTGGTACGTGTTATACGTTTGGCAGTACTGAAGTTTATTGTCAGTCTATGTCAAATTTGAGATTAGTAGGTTAGGTTTTGCGTCAGTTTTGACACAAACTGACGCAAATCTTAACCTGCAAATCGTGAAAGTTTTCAGTACTGCCAAACGTAAAACACGTAACGCAGGCGACTCTGATTACGAATGTAAATGAACACCCGTTACAAATTCGCCTAAATATGGCGGCGAGGGTGTGGCTTAGTTGTATTGTCGCCACTGTCTATATAAAGGCACTGTAGCATAATATAGAGATCATGTATATAGTTTACTAAGAGTTGGGCAAACAGCCTGATTTGACAAACGTTTGTGATCCAAATTAGATATTTGACATATGTCGAACAATGAGGTTATGGAAATCAATCTTGTTAACTTGCTTTTGATGAGAGCGTTTTTAGAGTATTGCTCATTCTTAGGATTTCTAGAGCCGAATATTAGGAATATACGGCCAATTTAGTTAAAATTTAGATTTGCATGTGTAAACCTATCGGTCGTAACATGTTACAAAATACGTAAAACGGCACGTTTATCAAACATGCGTTGCAAAAAGTGATCCAAACCAATCAAAATGTATCCCGTTGTTTGCCCAACTCTTAGTAACCTATATACAGGGACTCTAGCATAATATACAGTGACTATATAAGGACAGTGTGGTCAATTTTAAAAAAGGCAGCCATTAAGAGTCGTCTCTACAACAAACAGCCACGCCCTTAGGTATTGTCCTGTGCAAGGCCTTCTAAATTGAAAGACAAACGTCACCCTGCTAATTTGTGACATAAACGTCATTTTATATTGACTGGACATATGTGAAATTCGGAGATGCTTTTCAGAGCGCTGTATACCCACGATCGCGAAAATTTGTGCAATATGAGATGGTCAAATGTGCAGCGTAACATTAATTTTACAAGAATGGCAATAATATTACTTAAACAGAATTAAACGGCAAGAGACGATGTGAAACGTAAGGATCCTCCTTAACGAGCAACCTAATATTGGAATATAAGTCAAGGTGTCCTTTTTTATCTTCTTTATTGTGTTTTTGTACATAGAAAACGAAAATTGACAACATTTTGCGTTGATCGACACAGAGATTACGTACAAAAGCTCAACAAAAAAATGTGTTTTTTATGTTCATAATCAAACCGTTGTATTTATTCCACCAGTTAATTTAGAGGAATAGAATATTCGTGTTACGTAACCCATAAATTCTCTTTAATTTGATACAATAATCTTTGGCATTATATAGTTTATTATAGCTTTTGATTTGGACTAATGCGCAATTTTCGCAAAAACCATTTTACTTTAACTCGTTGACATTTCCTTACGCAAACGAAAATTCGCATTCGCTTACACAGAATACTGTAGAATTTTATGAGGATTATTTCATTCCACTTCATATTGGGGCTACTTTCAATAATAAAGGACTTAGAACCAATTCTGTGTGACTATGTGCAATTTCGTAAAACGACTCTTAATGGCGGATTTTAAAACAACCAATCAGAAACAGAACCAAAATTGACCACACTGTCCTTATATAGCCACTGTAGCATAATATACAGTGGCTTTATACAAGACAGTGTGGCCATAGGGATGTCTTCGCCGCTATTGGTCGACGCGAATATCCGCTATTAACAGGCAAAATATTTAGTTACTTCTAAGTTGTTCTCAAAGAGGTTGGTAGAACCTGTTCATTTGGTTATGGAATAAAATAAAACATTTCAAATCGGACAATTGTAAATTGTCAGTGTCAAATAATTCATTAGCGTCGCAAGCGGGTGAAATTTTATCATCTATTGCCCTGAAAAACTGATATTCTGCACAGTATTTAAATGTGACAATTTAGAATTGTGCTATTGTTGTAGGTAATAGCACAAGATGCGTTTGACTTGGAATGTATGATAAAGAGATTACATCGGTGCTACGATGAATGGGGCTTTAGCATAAGTTTAGAGAAAACGGAGTATCTATTTAGTAATCAACTCGGAAGCACAATATGAAGTCTTAATAAATGAAGGCAAATAGAAGGGTTTAAATACCTCGGTGCTACAATACAATCGATGAAAAAGGTTTGGGAACAGAAGAGATCAAAACTCGAATAGTACAAAGTAAGAAGATAGTGGGATGCTTGAAATCAATTTCATGGGACAATACTATCTCTAACAAAAACAAAAAAGAATAGGTGAAGTAATGGTAGAGTCGATGCTATGTTATGGCAGTGAGGTATGGACTATAACAGCGGAAATGAAACGAAGACTAGACACAGTTCAAATGGACGAAAAAGCGGAAAGGTATCGAGACGAGATAGAGTGACGAACGAGGAAATAAGACGCAGAATGGAGGCACCAAAATGAGTTGTGGACAGAACTGAACGGAAAGCGTTAAACTGGTTTGGTCATCTGATGAGAATGGAGGAGACGACGTGGCCTATGAAGATCTTTAAATCGTCGCCGCCGGGTAAGAAAAAAAGAGATAGACCACACAAACCGTGGAATGAGGGTATTCGGAGAGCCATGGAGGAGAGGAACCTGGAAGAAGACCAAGCACAGGACAGAGAGGTTTGGAGACAGGGAACAGGAAGACGGCATTTAGCTGTATTGTAAACTACCATAACTGAAACCGGTTGTAAACTTCATGCAACACCTTAAAGCACCACGGACGAACACCAATGAAAAATGTCAAACGTTCAAACATAACACTGCACGTGCAGCTAACATCAACTAGTTAAAATAACTAGCGCCAAAATAATGACCACTCAAAAATGTTCGATTATTTCTAAAGGCACTGTATATCTCTACGCTCAAATTTGCCTGAAAATGGCCGCCAACAATCGTATGGCCACACTGTCTTGTATATAGTCACTGTAGCATAATATAGAGATCCTGTATATAGTTTACTAAGAGTTGGACAAACAGCCTGATTTGACATACATTTTTGATCCAAATTAGATAGTTGACATATGTCGAACAAAGAGGTTATGGGAACCAACCTTGCTAACTTGCCTGAAAACCCTCCCTCAGAATATTGATCGTTCTTAGGATCTCTAGAACCGACTATTAGGAATATACGGTCAATTTAGTTAAGATTCGGATTTGCATGTGTGAAGCTATCGGACATAACATGTTACAAAATATGTAAAAACGGCACTTTTATCACACATGCCTTGGAAAAAGTGATCCAAACCAATCAAAATGTATCCCGTTGCTTGCCCAACTCTTATTAGTAGTCTATATAAAGGCACTGTAGCATAATATGGAGTACCTGTATATAGTAAGAGTAGAGCAAACGCGGCAACAGCATTTCATTGGTTGGATCCCTTTTGGATCCCATTAGAATTTAAAAATTTAGTTGGCACGTGTGCTTTCGATTTTTTTAATTAGTGACATTGAAATTGTCACATATAATCTCATAAGAACATTAATTCTTTCCGGAAATTTTTTTGAGTGCGATCCAACAACGTTGTATTAATTAGCCCGAGCGGGACGCGAGGGCAAATTAGGACGTTGTTGGAATGCACGAAAATAATTTCCGGGTATGAATTAATGCTCGAATGCAGATTCAGTAAGAAAATCGTAATGACACAAACCCTAAAAAGAAGTAATCCATACCTACAAAAAATTTCCAAGAAATTTTTTTATTGTCTTGGTTACGGCTCGTGAACTAATTTTTTTATTGGTCATTAATGAGTGTCGTACGATTTTCAGATTTATTGCACTTTCGAAGTAAGTACTTATTTCATTATCATGACCGGTTGTTGCGTGCCGGGGTGTAATAACCGTTCAGAAAATAGTATACATCCTGTAAGCATACTCAAAGATCCAGCAAAAAAACAAATTTGGTTAAACAGCATCGACAGAGAAAATTATAAATCCAAGCGACCAACAATATATGAAAACCATTTTGGAAAGAATCAGAGGGAATTTGGAGTACGCTTTAGTTTTCATGTTAGGTAGGAAAACTAGTGTCATCTTAATTTTCTTTTTATTTCATTAATCCTTACTTTTAGGAGTTATTACAAGTATAAAATGTTAAGATTGAATGACTATTTGGAGTCCTACATTTAAATATTATTCAATCTATGTTCCTCAGGTTTAGATGTGTACAAAAAATGAATATAAAGTTGGCTTAATACCACTGTATTTACTAGTTAATAAATAAAAGTGCATTACATGGCATTAAGCACATTTAGTTTCAACTCCTTACCTCGACTAAATACAAAATAATTTTTATAGTCAACTATAACCTATAACAGTAGTACCTAACTAACTTCTCAGGATGAATCCCTTCATTATATTAATGTAGTGGACTGTGAAATTGTGACTAACTTCGCTTCATGGATCCCTAAATGTCATCGTTTGCCCTACTCTTACTATATACAGGTACTCTAGCATAATATACAGTGCCTTTATATAGACAGTGGCGACAATACAACTAAGCCACACCCCCGCCGCCATATTTAGGCAAATTTTTAACGGGTGTTCATTTAAATCCGTAATCAGAGTCGACTGTGATACGTGTTTTACGTTTGGCAGTATTGAAAACATTCGAGATTTTCAGGTTAAGAGTTGCGTCAGTTTGTGTCAAAACTGACGCAAAAGCTAACCTACTAACCTCGAATTTGACATAGACTGACAATACACTTCAGTACTGCCAAAAGTATAACACGAATCACAGGTGATTTAGCCTAAACATGGCGGCGAAAACCACGTGATCTAGGGAGCCAATCAAAAATAGGACACCCCATTGTCGCCACTGTCTATATAAAGGCACTGTAGCATAATACAGAGCCAGTAGATATAGAGAGTACCGCCACGTCCGCCATGTTTGCTCCTTTGTCATATGCGTCACTTTGAGGTTTTGTAACACAATTCCGTCAACGTGACATTTATTGGCAATCCGAAATTTTACTTAAAATTGGCAAGACTGTAAGTCTATGTCAAATTCGAGGTTAGGTTTTGTTTGTTATTTGACACAAACTGATGGAAAACATAACCTGATAACCTCGAATTTGACATAGACTTACAGTCTTGCCAATTTCATTTAGACATAACTCAATCAGTCATTGGTGATGGGAACAAAAATGGCGGCGATGGCGGCATTTTTACGGATCAAAGAATGGCGGTACTCTCTATATTTTATTTTTATTTTTATTTAATTCGCACTTAGCCAACAGCCGTTAGGCCAATTATAGGCGTCGCTGTGCAGTTATGAGGACTTCCAACCCCACTAACGACTGTCATGATGTTGTATGACCGCCGGGACAAACTTTTTTCCGTGATAGTCGTACCACGAGGCGCCGAGAGATAGAGCCGTGGAACTCCCATCCAAGTTCTGACCAGAGACAGCGTTGCTTAACTCTGCTGATCGAACGTGGACGCTTGTTCAAGCTACACCACTAGGGACCCATAAACTGGCTCTGGCATAATATACAGTCACTTTATATACACTAACGTTAACAGTCTGGTCATATATGGTCACGATTCCCATTGGTGCCGCCATTTTATGTCTTGCGTCATTTTGACAATAAGATTTAAATTTCAAAAATGTCAAAGTCACATTTACTCAAATAAAATAAGTTGACATTCAACCAACAAAAATCGTTTAAAATGCGAGTACATAGTTAAAAACTGATCATAATTTTTAGAAACAAATAGAACTATAATTTATTAAAGGTAAGCTGACAAGGTTTAAAGAAATTTATCAATTTCAAAATTTTTCTTCAGATATGGGGTATTGCTGTGCAGTGTGCAGTCAGATGCAAAAGCAAATTTGAAAACTGTGTGCTAACGGAAGCTTTCCTTAGGAATAGGGACAGACGGAACTTATGGACAAAAAAATTAATGGAGAAAATTGGTACCCGAATGGAAATTCAAGAATTTGTAAAAAGCATTTTGCAGATTGTATGTGTGAAAAAGCACGAGTTGGTGGCAAAAAAGACTTAAGGATAATGCTGTTCTAACATTATTTACTTTCTTATCGTCTGCTTCGGAGCCTACAGCCATTGAAAATACCAATGTCTTTATAAACAACTGGTAAAATTTTAAAATAACATTTTCCGTTCGATAAACTGATTTTATAGACGTTTAAGTTTTAGTAGTATGGAGTCTCGTGCATTTGAATGCAAAAATTGGTCTGAACATGGTATTAAGGTGAAAAGCTTCCCAAGAAATAAAAAAACGGGGCTTGTGGTCAAACAGGTTAATCGAGCATATTAGAATAACATAAAAGGTCAGAATAGAATCTAAATGTAAAAGCATTTTATATAAATAAAATGCATATTGTTGATGCAACACATATTGCAACTTTTAATCAATTAGAAAAGTTTATTAAATCCAAAGTTATCGGTGTTCGTTTAAGAATAGCGGAAACGAAAACGAAAAAGCAAAATACACAACGAAGCAAATACAGTTGTACTTCTGTGGCAATGCACAATGTTGGCTATATAAATTAAGTGGGAAGTTATGAAAAGTAATTTTAAGCGTATTAGACTGTATACTCACTGTTTTAGTAGTTTTGGGATCACTTTAAGGTCTGTAGATTTATTATTATGTATGTGAGCACTAACTGTAAATAAAATTTGTAATATCTCATTGATACGACATTGTTTGTTTTACATTTAGTCATATATTTACTTATACTAAGCATTTATTTAATAAAACTATTTTTCAACACCAACCCCGCCACTGCTTTTGACCCGCCACTGGAGGCGGCTATATTCTGTCTTATGTCATAAGTGACATTTCATATGGCCAGACTGTTGTATATAAAGGGACTGTAGCATAATAGGTCTCTAGCATAATATACAGTGCCTTTATATAGACAGTGGCGACAATGGGGTGTCCTATTTTTGATTGGCTGCCTAGATCACGTGGTTTTAGCCGCCATGTTTATGCTAAATCACCTGTGATTCGTGTTATACTTTTGGCAGTACTGAAGTGTATTGTCAGTCTATGTCAAATTCGAGGTTAGTAGGTTCGGTTTTGCGTCAGTTTTGACATAAACTGACGCAAATCTTAACCTGCAAATCTCGAATGTTTTCAGTACTGCCAAACGTAAAACACGTATCACAGTCGACTCTGATCACGGATTTAAATAAACACCCGTTAGAAATTTGCCTAAGTATGGCGGCGGGGGTGTGGCTTAGTTGTATTGTCGCCACTGTCTATATAAAGGCACTGTAGCATAATAAACCTTATATTGCCATCTAGCGGATTTCGAAAAAAAATAATGGAAATAAATAGTATAGTACGCGTGAAAACGGAATATTTTAAAATTAAATATAGTGAAGTGTGCAGAGGAACTATTGGATCTGCATCTTAACACACCAGAAGAAGACGTTTACGAAAGATTAGCAAGAGTTTTTGATATACATAGAACTTTAATGCCAGATTTTAAATTTCCCACCAATTTTTAGTTCTATAAAGTTACTAAAACAAATTTTGCCAACATATATTTTTTAAAGGAATCCAAGTTATGCCAACATAAACCCTAAATTCTTTGACCTTGAAAATTTTTATAGGAAAAAAACGTACTTTTTTTAACTGAATTTGCATGCTGGCTGACTTTATGTTGCAGAACTCTCCATTTAGAAGTGATTTTGACATGTTTACATTGAAAACGTGATTGTTATTTTGTGCATTGAGAAAGGTACTATTGATAAGGCAAAAGCGTCGGATTGTGTTAATATTAGTTGTTTGTCCTGTTGTGTATGCGAAAACTTATGTGCATAACAGTGTACATTGTGAGGCAGTGAAATAATCCAAAAAGGTAATATAACCTCACTTTTTAAAATGTATTTAGAATAAATTTAGATTTATTTTAGCTTACACGCTAAATATGAGTGAGAAAAGGCCTCTTACTGAGGCGGAACCGGTATCACCGTGAGGGCCATTAACTTTAATTTTTTAAACGGATCATCCTGTATATTTTATGATTTTTTTTAAATGAACGGGTCAGACTTTAATTTTTTAAACGAAAAATCTTTTTTAAAATTGTATTTGTCATAGAAGGTCGTGATTGAAGAAAATCTGTTGTAATTGACTCTAATAATCCATAATAATAGCTATTTCACAATTTTTTTTAAAACAAATCCTTCACTTCTATATTTAAGAAAGGGGACAGAAGGAAATGAAAGAATTACAGAGGAATAAGTGTAATAGCGATGATGGGAAGAGTCTACGGGAAAGTATTAATAAGGAATAAACTAGAGGAAAGTATAGAGGTAAGAATTGGACAAGAACAAGCGGGTTTTACAGTCGGAAAATCGACCATAGACCACATATACACGCTACAACAACTTATAGAAAAGATAACAGCCAAAAATATAGCAATACATCTCGCTTTCATTGATTAAAAAAAAAGCGTATGACACAGTAATACCAAGAAGCAAACTTTGGAAAGCCATGACAGAAATTGGAGTACCACACAATCTGACAGAAGCAGTGAAAAACCTATATAGGAACAACAAAGTAGCAGTGAAAGTTGGATCGAAAATGACAAACAATTTTGAAACCACTAAAGGACTGTTACAAAGCTGCTCCACTTCGCAGACACTTTTTAAAATATACCTTGAGCACACATTGAGAAACTGGAAACGAAAATGCGAAGAAATGGGCGTGCCAGTTAGAAATGCACATTTATATACACTAAGTTTCGCAGACGATCAGGTGGTCATTGCTCAAGATGAAGAGGATCTCGGTTTTATGCTACGCAAGTTAAAAGAAGAATAAGCAAAAGCTGGACTAGAAATAAACTTTACGAAAACAAAATACATGGAAACATCACAAGAAAAAGAAGGAGACCTTATAATCGATAAAGATACCAAAATAAAAGAAGTAGCAAAATTTAAATATCTAGGATATATTATAACAAAAAATAGGTTGGGACAAACACGAAACTGTATAAGACAACTACACCCAGTCATATGGGATAAGTATATTACAAGAAACACAAAAGTCAAGATATACAATACCATGGTACAAAGCATTTAGACATACGGAGCAGAGAATTGGATCATAAATAAAAGAAATCAAAGTAAAATAACAGCAGTGGAAATGGAATACTGGCGAAGATGCTGTGGAGTAACGAGACTGGACAGGATAAGAAATGATGAAATCAGGCATATAATGAATGTACAAACGGGTACACTGAACTACATAGAAGAGAAAAGACTTCAATGGTACGGACACGTGAGACGATGCAGCAATAGTATATGGATAAATAGAATAACGGACTGGAGCCCTATAGGTAGAAGAAAGAGAGGAAGACCAAGGAGGTTATAGAGAGACGAAGTGGAGGAAGCAATGGAAAAAAGAAACATTGGTGATGGGGAATGGAACAACAAAAAGGAATGGAGATTAAGGTTGAGTGATGGAAGGCGGTGACAACCGTAAAAAATCCAGCATATACATATATATATATATATATATATCCTTCATGTACGAATAAAGTTTGCTGAACGTATAATGTAATACTTTTTTAATAAAAAACAACTTTAACCATTTTCCTTGAATTACAGCATTTATTGCATTTTATTTAAAAAAAAATTAAAATTTAATTAGCATTCCATTGGCTCACGATGTACACCATAGTGCACAACAAATTTCCCAAAAACGGTAAGTGTTAATCGAATTTTAGAAACACCAAAAATTTTAAAATAATTTCTGCTACTCATATACCAAAAATTAGAATTTTATTAAAAAAATTTAAAATTTGTGAGTGAAAGGGTTAAAACGATTAGAATGGTTACCTAAAAAAGTTATCATGAAAAATGATGCTACTTGAACATTTAACAATATCCTGCACCCCCCTTATGAGGTGTCCTATTTTTGATTGGCTCCCTAGATCACGTGGTTCAGCCGCCATCTTTAGGCTAAATCGCTTGTGATACGTGTTATACGTTTGGCAGTACTGAAGTGTATTATCAGTCTATGTCAAAGTTGAGGTTAGTAGGTTACGTTTTGTTTGTTATTTGACACTGATGACGCAAATCTTAACCTGCAAATCTCGAATGTTTTTACGTAAAACACGTATCACAGTCGACTCTGATTACGGATTTAAATGAACAACCATTAGAAATTTGCCTAAGTATGGCGGCGGGGGTGTGGCTTAGTTGTATTGTCGCCACTGTCTATATAAAGGCACTGTAATTGGTAGAATTTTGTGCTGCCATCTGATAGCCAAACTTAGAAATACCCCCCCGAGTTACTGTCCCTGGCACTCTAGACAGGTTTCAACATTTGGCATGAGTGTCTCTACTTGTTTGATATATGTACTCAGGTTATATTTTCTAATTGTGTTTATTTATAGGATGACTTCTTTTCTACATTTTGTAGCACCTTGAGAGCTTGAGACCAAAAAGACTATTTCTGGCACCATGTAACACGAGTTAAATGTATTGTATCAGAATTTCTCTCAATGACGAGTACAAGTATCTCTCTAAAGGATAGCGCTATACGTAATTCACCCACTGAGAGTGACAGAAATAGATGGTACTTCTTGTTCAACTATAGCAACGGCACGCCGTATCTTGTACGTATATATCTATGATCACATATGATTGGTAACAGGGCTAGTAACTGGCTCTGATTGGTAGAATTTTGTGCTGCCATCTGACAGTCAAGCTTAGAAATACCTCCCGGGTTATTGTCCCAGGCACTCTCGACAGGTTTCAACGTTTGACATGAGTGTCTCTACTTGTTTGATGTATGTAAAGTACGTTTTTTTCCTATACAAATTTTCAAGGTCAAAGAATTTAATGTTTATGTTGGCATTACTTGGATTCCTTTAAAAAATATGTGTTGATAGAATTTGTTTTAGTAACCTTTTAGAACTAAAAAATGGTGGAAAATTTAAAATCTGGCATTAAAGTTCAATGTACTTCAATAGATCTTGCTAATCTCTTATAAACGTCTTTGTCTGGTATGTTAGGCTGCAGATCCAACAGTTCCTCTGCACACTTCAGAAATTAATGCTTTTTTTACAATTGGTTTTAAAAGATTCCGTTTTTTACGCGTATTCAGTTTCAAAAAAGAAAATCTGACAATTTAATTTTAAATGTCATAATGACACAAGTCGTTTACAGAAAAACCTGACGAAAATAAATTTTCTAATAATTTTTAAAAAGCAGTTTTGCCAATTTTATCTTGACCTTGAACATTTTTATAGGAAAAAAACGTACTTTACGCTGATAAGTACTTCAGATTTGACAATTATTTTGGAAAAACTTATTGCTTAGTTACAAAAAGTGTTAGTTTTGACCATGGCCAGCTTCATCCATACCCGCTGACGTTAGCGGAAATTGATGAAGCAGTCTATGGTTTTAACAGTTTAAATAATCTGGCTGCGAAACGTCTAGTTTTTGTGTTAGTTTTTGGACAAAAAGTCATCTTGGCACGTTACGGCGCGGCGATCCTGTTGCGAGACACACTGTGTACCACGGTAGTGCTTTTAAATTCAATTTGATCTAACCAGTGTTGCCGACACTATTGCTATAGTAACAGATTTATTACTTTTTACCCGCGTCTATTACGCTATTACTATTAAAGCTAAATTTATTACGTTTTGCAATTTCTATTACTATTCTATTACGTTTCTATTCAATTTATTTTTTTATGTTGCAACAAAATCTGTACGTAGTAGTTTTTAGTTAAACATTAACAGATTCTAGAAATTTATGTTATTTTTTATAATAAAGGGCCAATTTAACACTATTATCTTGTACTTGTAAAATCTATTGAACTTCGCTCGGCATGGGGCAATCGTAGGCTAGCAAACTTTTGAAAAATGTATCGGATGTTGTGTAAAGTAAATAAATAGTCATCGCTATTATATGGTGAATTTTTTTCATATGAAATGCAACCTAGAGAAAGCATTGCCACTCGATAAAATTGTGTTGGTATCAGTGATGTAGTGTCAAATCTGCCAGTGGGGGACGCTAGACTTCTGAGGGGTATGGAATATCTCAGAGGAAAAAGGGGGCCGGGGGTAATCTTCCCGAAATTTTTTAAAAGTATAGGTGCAAAAATATGCGTTTTGATTTTTTCTGGTGAAATTTTTCCGTATTACGATGTTGCCAGTTTCGTAGCCTTAATATATAAATATCAAGCCTACAACTTTCTAATTCAAACTTTTTTTAATACTTTGCATATTCATAGCAAGTAGCAAGTCATGTTTGACGTAATATTTCTAAATAATAGCATATACCACTAGCCTATATTTAAATGACACTGGAATGAATAATTATCAAATTGTTTGTGCTAATAAGTAAATGCCATAAATTCGTTCTTTATTTTTTTAAACTTAACAAAAAACCAGTGGGGGAACGCCGTTCCCCCGCGTTCTCCCTCGACTACACCCCTGGTTGGTATATACATTTCTGGTTATTATTTCTGCAGTGAGGTTAGATTTCATGTTGACTGGTTGACATATATATTTTTTTTAATTGTAGTACTGTTTGTTATAAACTGAAACTGTCCTCAGTTCAACACCTATCTAGTTAAAACAAATTTATAGAATTAGATTTCAAGTTTATAATAGGCACAACTAAAATTTAAAATAATTATATGTCAACCACTCAACATGAAACTTAATCTCACTGCAAAAATAATGTACCAACACAAATCAGTCCTTAGAATTTCGTTATTTGCATTTCCATATAAAGAAATCTGGTGTGACACGCACATAACTTTCTTTTACAGCCATCCTATAATTAGCCAAAAATTTGATTTTAAATTTTTAAGCATTTGTCAAAAATTTTACAAAATTGCAAATTCTACAGAAACCGTACAAAATCGAGCATTAGTTAAAGACACAAATTTTCTCTAAAATTTTAAGCTGAATTCAAAAATGTAATAATATATCGGGTGTTCATTTAAAATAAGAGTTACTAGAAAAAAATAGGAAAAAACCCATTTTAGAGCATTCAACTTGAAAATCACCTATCTCACATCAATACATATAAAAAATGTAATGAAATGTAAAGTTTGAAAACATTTGTTCGAGCCGTTTTCGCAAAAACCTAAAAAAAACTGAAAAATCACAAGAGTAAACACCATACTTCCGGTTATGCGATTTTCTTCAAAAGCTTGTTGTTGCATCAGATAGTACACAAAACTTACATGTAAAGTTTCAACTCCATAGCTCTTTTCGTTTTTGAGCTATTCTGTTCACAGACACACAGGCAGACAAAAAGACAGACACACAGACAAACACACAGACAG